>CM022181.2:13178844-13203522 GCA_011420285.2 Erysimum cheiranthoides | reverse complement strand
TGATAAAGAATTTAATATTTTTTTAGTTTCCTTAAAAAACTAAAAGAATTAAATTAGAAAAACTGATTTAAATGAAATATATTTTATTGAATAAAATTATTTTTAGTTTCCTTAAAAAATGAAATAATTAAATTAGGAAAACATATTTAAAATGGAATATGAATTACTTGAAAGTTGCTAACATAAATGATTCTCTCGTGATCACACTATGAATTAATTGCCAAGACAGATATTGGAAAAAAAAAAAAACCAATGTTTTCTTTTCTCCTGTCAAATTATCACAAAAGAAAATAATAAAATCTGCGTGCTTTTTAAATAGGATATCGAGAGAATGGACGCGAATCCATTTTTTACCCGAGCCGTTTGACTTTTTTATTTTTTCTTAATTTCTTTTCTATCTTTAAAATCGATTTTTGTTTCGATGGCATAAGCTGTAAAAAAAAAAAACGGTTTAAATGAAAAAAGTTTTCATTGATCACTAAGATATTCTAAATTTATGATAACAATATTTCAGGTTTTATGAATGTTGTCAATGTTTTAGGTAAGATACTTAACTTTTAAATTTGTTATAGTAGTTAGTAATATTGAAAGATTGTGGTCTTGCTATTTTTGAGTTAGTAGAAATATTAGTAGAATTGAAAAGATTGGTTCCTACATATATGGATGATATTTCCATATTCATTGCTAAAGAATTTAACGATATAAGTAAAGTAGTTTGGACAAATATTTTATTAAATGAGATTTTTTTAAAACAATACATATAATTAAAAACGTAACGAATATATACAAAAAAAAAATTTGTTCATACTATAGCACGGGTTATTAACTAGTTTAATTCCATATGTAATCATAAACAAATTATTGATAATACATAAAGTGAACTTAAAGCAATTCTTCATGATATCACTTGTTTGAGTGAATCTTTTGTATTGATCTCCTTCGCTATTGTTCCGATTTTTTTCATCTAGTTACTAATATATCATTTTCATAGAGAAAATGAAATAGGAAAGAAAAAAATGCTCATGCTAAGATTCACACAATTTACCCAAAAAATGCCAGCGTATACGCAGCTAGAAAAATCTCAACAAACTCTGAACGTAACTTTTTTTTTTGTTTCTAATTCAAATACCCAATAAAACTTAAAAAGAATAAGGTTCTAGAAAAAAAAAAAAAAAAAAAGGTGGAGATCGTGGAAATTTGTTGTGGGAATTAGAAAATTGAGCAGTTGAAATTTGTGTTTTGTTTTCTTTAACATTATAAAAAAGATAACATTTAGAAGAAAGATGAGATAATATTAAAAAAAGATTTAGTGGAAATTTGAAGATGAAAATTTTAAATAAATTTAATGTAGATAGGATTGTAAAATATTCTATAAGATTTGTTGTACTTCTATTTAAGCATTACAATCTTCGACGCTTAAGATATGAAAATACTTTCTCTACAACAATCTCTGAAACTTGAGACTTTACACTAAAATGGCTTCTTCTCATCAAATTTACAAGCTTATGGCCATTGCTATTCTTTTAATCTCCTTCGTATTAACCTCTCTCGCTGAAAATGCCGAGCTCGCAAGCGTTACTCATTGCAAATCCGAACCACAGGCATCGGTTTGCCACAACAACAAAGACTCCACGAAGCTCAAAATCATAGCTATCTTTTCTATCCTAGTGGCGAGTGTAATCGGTGTTTCTTTACCCTTGTTCACCCAAAAGGTTTCGGCGTTAGGACCAGACCGAAATCTTTTTGTGATCGTCAAGGCACTGGCCTCGGGAGTTATTTTAGCGACCGGTTATTGCACGTATTACCTGACTCTTTTGAAGATCTCAATTCCCCTTGCTTGCCAACAAATCCGTGGAGGAAGTTTCCGTTCACGACCTTTATTGCTATGATCTCGGCTTTGATCACGTTGATGGTGGATTCTTATGCCATGAGTTGGCATAAGAAGAGAATGTTGAAATCGCAAGCAAATGTCGTCGAATCCCTAGAGAATGGATCAAATGAATTGGAGAAAGAAAACAAGATTATAGTCGGCGGAGACGCAAAATCTCAGCTTATAAGGCACCAAGTCATTGCTCAGGTAGGCAAAATCATTTACATGCAATTTCGTTTATCCTTTGTTGAAATTTGTTACATTTCAATATTTCATGAAACACACACTTTGAAACTAATTAATCCGTGCAGGTTTTGGAGCTAGGGATTGTTGTGCACTCGGTTGTAATCGGGCTTGCAATGGGAGCTTCGGATAACAAATGTACCATACGTTCTCTCATCGCGGCTCTTTGTTTTCATCAATTATTCGAAGGCATGGGACTTGGCGGTTGCATTCTTCAGGTAGCTAAATTATACCGACAATCACTTAAAGCCATTGAAACATATAAATATACAAACACAAAAACAAATTAGTTAATAATCAACTAACTGAAGTATAGTTCTTATTGTATCAACTGTTATAATATAGATTGGTGCTTTTTTTTGTTGTTGATTTCTTAGGCACAGTATGGAAAGAAAACAACCGGGATAATGGTGGTTTTTTTCTCCGTCACGACACCATTAGGGATCGTTCTAGGAATGTTGTTACAAACTGTATACAGCCCGACGAGTCCAACGGCGTTGATTGTGGTCGGGGTCTTAAACGCGTGTTCTGCCGGTTTATTGAACTATATGGCACTTGTTGATCTATTGGGTGCAGATTTTTTGGGACCAAAATTGCAAGGCAACATGAAGCTTCAGACATTTGCTTATGTTGCTGTTTTTCTAGGTGCCGGAGGAATGTCTTTAATGGCCAAATGGGCTTAGAAAACGTTGAAAACTGAGCTGTTAGTATGTTACATTGGCTTATGTTGGTGTTTTTCTAGCTGTTTTTCTTAGGTTCCTAAGGTTAGTATTCAACTAATAAACCAGCTCACCCTTTGTTTGAGCTTGATCCAATAAAATTATGTTTCAACTTCAGCCTCACTATGTTACATCCGATTTTTTTTCATCCAGTTACTAATATTCATTTTTATAGAAAAAATGAAATAGGAAAAAAAAAAATGCTCATGCTAAGATTCACACAATTTACCCAAAAAATGTCGGCGTATACGCAGCTAGAAAAATCTCAACAAACTCTGAACGTAACTTTTTTTTGGTTTCTAATTCAAATGTTTGACCCTAGTCTTTTATTTTTGGCAACCCGATTTCATATTGCATTATACGATTATGTTCTCCTTCTTCTTCTTGGCCTCTACGCTAAATACTTTGAAATACAATTCATGGTAAAGACGTATGCAAAAACGAAAAATAGACGTAAACCACTGTAATTCGTGTATATTTTGAATTTTTGTGTTCTGCTAGTTTTTTGTTGGTCGAATTTGAGATCTAATCTTAACACACGTTTAATTAATTCCATATGTAATCATATAACAAACTATTGATATTATTACATAGGCTTCATTATTAAGCGGTATTTTATATTTATTCCACAAGAGACTTTCTAATTTATGTTCCATCACGTCCCGTTCACAATTGAAAATACAAAACTTCTTTTATATCAGAAATATTTTGTCTATTGAACATGAATTTGAGAACGGGTACGGAACCATACGGAACATGAATTATGCGCATTCTACTAATAACAAATCTAAAACTTATCGTAAATAAAAAATTGTCATAAACTTTTTGGAGAAAACATGTGGATCCGGTTCACGGTAATTTGTATTGGAAAAAATGTCAAAAAAATCGTGAACTTTTAAATTTGGGACGAAAAAAGCATGAACTTCCGAAATTTCATTTAAATCACAAAGTTTAGTTTGACTTTTTGATAAAATAGCCAAGTTTTGTTGACTTGGCCATTTTAGACATGCCGTTAAGTTTCCGTTAACGGAGTTAATTTTCGATTTACAATCTCCGTTAAGTGGAAACCACATATATATACATGTTGTTTACAATTAGTTGAATATGTTAGTATAGCCTGTTGGTAAATGCATCAGTTTTGTTTCCACCAAATGCGGGTTCGATGCTCGACATACAAATCAGAAGGAAAATTGAGGAAGATGATTGAGACGAAACGATAAGAGATATAACTATATGCGTTTCTCCTAATTTCACTACAGCTTTATAGCTCAGTTGGTTACATGTTGAAGTACATCTCTGAGAGTCAAGAGTTCGATTCTGCTTTTACGCGCTTTTGTATTTCGTTTTTTTTAAGAAAAACAAAAATAATTGCGTCTACGAAGGATCGAACCCACGTCGAATGAGAAGCCATCTAACGATTTTACCATCAAGCTACACTAACATATTGAATTTAATTTGTAAATAACTTTATATATCTGGTTTCGACTTAACAGAGATTGTTAACCAAAAAATTAACTCCGTTAATGGAAACTTAACGGCGTGCCTGAAATGGCCAAGTCAACGGAACTTGGCTATTTTATCAAAAAGTCAAACTAAACTTTGTAATTTAAATGACATTTCGAAAGTTCATGTTTTTTTCGTCTTAAATTTGAAAGTTCACAATTTTTTTGACATTTTCCCCAATTTGTATTATTACTGATATATCCGGTTTGATAGTTCACAAGTTTATTAGAAATCAAACCAATCACTAATTCGATTTACATTCGTTTTCGGTCCAACCATTAGATTTATTAGATTTTTAAAATATTGGTTAACATTCAAATATTCATAAATCAAACTGAAACCGAAATAAAAATCAAAATAATATAAATTTGGATTACAAATATTCTACTAAATCAAAATATCTACATATATATCCCCGCACGTGCTGGTCCGCCGCTAATGACTACGTGAAACTAGAAATGTAAATGTAAAAAAATAAATTGAATTACTATAATGATCGATGAAGAGACCTAACATAGTTTTTTTATACTGTCCTCTTTATATTTTTTTTCATTGAGTAATTTATTTGGTAGATGATGGTTTTAACACTATAGATCAATATGACATGCGCTATTCATATAATTTTTTATTTGAGACGAAACTATAAGAGATATAATTATATGCGTTTCACTTTACATCAGTAAAGCTTTGTAGCTCAGTTGGTTACATATTGAATAATATGCCTAAGAGTCACCAGTTCGATTCTAGTCTTACGCGCTTTTGTGTTTTGTTTTTTTTTTAAAAAAAAAAACCTGCGTCTATGGATAATCGAACCCGCGTTCGACGAAAACCAAAGTCACGCTTTTACCATCAGACCACAGCAACTTATTCTCTTGATTTTTAAACACCTTGTATATATATCTGTTTTCGACTTAACGGAGATTATTAACGGAAAATTAACTCCGTTAACGGAAACTTAACGGCATGCCTGAAATGGCCAAGTCAACGAAACTTGGCTATTTTATCAAAAAGTCAAACCAAACTTTGTGATTTAAATGACATTTCAAAAGTTCGTGCTTTTTTCGTCCCAAATTTGAAAGTTCACTGTTTTTTTGACATTTTTCCCAATATCTAAATGACAGCCGCCGAAACTGACATGGTTTTTATTCTCTCAGCTCCTTTCTTGGCTCTTTTTTGCGTAGCTATTTTGGCTGTTGTTTCTCGCTGCGGTTGGCTACGCCGTCTCACCCCGGTTAATTCAACCGCCACCTGAGAATCACCGCCACGGAACAAAGGACTCAACAACAAAGCACTTCAATCGCTTCCGAAATCCACATACACCGCCTCTGCCTCTCCCACCGCCGCCACAGACGATTTACCGTCCTCCTCCGGAGGAGACGGAGATTCATCCACCGAGTGTGCAATATGCTTGACGAAATTTTCCGACGGCGAAGAAATCAGAATCTTACCTCTCTGTAGTCATGCATTCCACGTGGCGTGTATCGACAAATGGTTGACTTCACGGTCGTCGGATTTTGGTTCCGGTGAAGTGTGATCGGTGTGGCCTCCACGCTTCCACGGCCGAGACTCAGATCAATGATCAACCTCCTCAACAACATCCGTTAAAGTTCACTTCCGCAATTAGTCTTCCTTTCTTCCTTGAAAAGTTCTCTTTTTTACCTTTTTAATTTGCTAAAAAATATGAGCATGATATGGCTCTTATGTATCTCTTGTGAGTCACTTAACATGTATTTTATGATTTTTATATATGAGTTGATGTTGTTTGAGTAAAACTTTTGGTTTGAAAGAGAATGATCTACGACAAGCATAACCGGTTATTAGTATATGTGGCCATGTTCATATTACTTTCTCCACAAGCAATTTTCCAATTTCGTAGCATTCGAGATTTAAATTTAAAAGTTTCAATACGTTGTATACGTGTGTATGTATGTACATATATGAATTATTCTTAGTTGCAGATAATGACTATTTTTTAGAATCAAGGTGGTTCAGCAATTTTCCAATTTATTTTTGTGTCTTAAAATTATGTTCAGCTGACTCATTTGATATGCCTCTGTGAATTTCATGGAGTGTTTCCATACCTTGAGTCCATAATAAAATGACACCTAATCTTACTGTCCGTTTATTTCCTTGATGGGTTCCATATTATTATTTCTATTTTATATTTGTATTTTGTATTTTGTTTTTTGATTGTTTATTTTTTTGTATAGATAAACTCAAATATATAATTACATTTTAGGCAATATAATTTATCGACTTATTATAATCATAAATATTCTTTAATTATTTAAAAAGATTATATAAAATACAATTATAAATCTAAAACAGATATGTTATTATTCCACTTTAAACGGAAAAAAGTTTATAGAATATTTTATATTTTATTTTTGTATTTTTGTTGATTGTTTTTTTTTTGTATAGATAAACTCAATATATAATTGTATTTTAGACAATATAACTGATCAACTAAAAAAAAGGGAAATCTTTTTTAATATTTAAACTAGGATCTAACCGCGGGTGTATATTTTTGGAAGGACATTAATAATTAATGGTTTTTATAGGTTAATAAGGTAAAAATTAGTGTAGTCAATGAAAACTAAAATAAGTTTGTATTGCTACTGCACGGGCTGACGTTTTTTATATTGTCGGTTAATAACGCTGAGGATAAGACGACATACGATTCAGGAGCTATTGAAACTCGTTTTTTCCTTTTTTCAGTTATAAAATAAGAAAGTAATGAGGTAAAGTTTTTGATATGTCTAATATTTTAAATTTGGTAGTGTTGACAAAATAATAAATTGAGGATTTAACCCGTGTTGTAGCACCGGCTTAATGATATTTTAGATTTATATATTGATTCTAACTTGTCTTGCTATAACCCGTCCCGTTATGTAATCCATCCGGCTATATAACCCGTTTCGCTATAACCTGTTCCATAATATATAATACTTTTTATTTGAATTTATTTGAGAAAATATGATATTTGAAGAAAGTATATTTAATTTTTATTTACAATAAAATTCCAAAAATTTTATATTTGATTTGTTATGTCTTTAAATATCATCATATTTTTCTATGAATTAATATGGAATTAAAATAAATTAATAGATCTCATTTTGTTATTCACAAAAACTTCTTAATAAATATTAATATAGACTTAATGTTGTTTCCAAAAAAAAAGCAGATTTTCTTAATACTCTTGTTGAATAATTCTAAATCATATTCAAAAAATCTTTTCAATTTAAAAATTAAAATTTCTTTGGTACAAAATAATTTGAAAATATTATACCGATTAAATCTAATTCAAATTAAAGTTGGTGACATAGATTTTAGATCTGTTTAATTTAAGACCAAAAATCATATAAAAGCAATCAAATATTTAGTGTGTCAAATTTTTTTTAAAAAAAAAAACAGAAATTTCTAGAAACACAAAAACAACAAATATAAACCATTGCAATTGTAAACCATGGAACTTATAAGTAAAAGTTCCTTAATTTTGTTGAAGGATATCGAAATTTGAAAGTCATATAAACTCAGTAAGACATCTAAAAAGCAAAAGGTTATAAGATTCAGAGAAATCATAACGAACATCATAACAATATTGACCAAAACAACAATTATATTATAAGTTCTTACCTATGCAAAATGTGAGTTTAGTAAATTGAAGGACCACAATAAAAAAAATTTTAGCCTGAAACATGATAAACATACTCTGCATTTTGAAGTTAAGAAATCAGTTTGATGTCTTGACGTGTTTACAATCAAATCTTTGCTTTGGCCAATGTTCACAATTTGAACTATAATATTTGAGAAAGAGAAAAATAATCAGATTAGAATGTGCTTGAAAATAAATATATACAAATTAAATAAATAACGTTTATGAAATCTACATATTTCTCTGTGAATGGATCAATAAGCTGACTTGCGATCAAGTAGTGTTAACCCTGAAACCAAAAACTATAAGAATATGCATTAGAGGTTACTTGAATTATGGAGAAAAACATGAGAAGAAGCTGAGGTGATTTACATGAAAATCTCCATTCATTATTTCAAAGAATCGATTTTTCTAAATTGGTTGTGAGGTCATCGGCATGTATATAGACATAGTATTTACAGAGAATATATTGTACACAAAATTAGGTTGTTATGGATTCAATCTTTACCAAAACAATTTAAATCTTAACTGCATATATTAAAAATTAACGTTTTTTTTAACAAATTTTTATTAAAATCTGAAAATTATAGTAAATAAATAATCGAATCAAGCTTTTTCTCATTTTGATATATTTGCTATTTAAAATTTAAAACGAAAAATATAATAACTATAAGTATCTTAATTCTTAAATCAATGCCTATGATAACAGAAATTTTTAAATTTCTAAAATTGAAATATTAATCAAAATAACAAATTACGAAATTAGAAATATATGTATATTAAAGGAATATTCGTATAATTGATTGGGATTATACGTTATTCAAATAACAGATTTGGATTTGATCATAATTATCTTGATGAATAGTGTGTAAAAATATGGAAATATGGAAAATTTTAAGTAACTAATTTGTATTCCTTAATAATTGCTTAATTAATATTGAGCAAAACTAGGAAATATGTTACAAATTCGAATAATCCCTTTAGATTGCATAGTAATGGATTCAGAGCAAAATTAGGAAATCTCGTTAGTGATATATTCGATTTATATAGTGTAAGATTTGATTCGGTTATAATCTATATTAAATGGATGATCCGAATTTACCCGATCCGATTAGTTTAATTTCGGGTAATTTTGTAAAATTGACCCGACCCAGTTAGACTCGATTTTGTTAACTCCCGAAAATACCCTTAATGAAAATCAATTTTCATGTGTAAAACCAATGGCAATACCGTAATAATCCGAGAATTTCTTTCCTTATTTACTAAATGTACTTCGATTTTGAACCATATTTAACTCACCTGTTACAGGTTTACTAAAACTTCAAGATGAGAATATGTTTGTTGGTGGAGGAGTTTGGAAACTGGCTTGCTTCCTGTTATGAATGTTGGTAATGTCTCTCAAAACTCTAACTTGGACAGATTTATTCTGATTATCCGCTTGCATTACTCGTGAACCTGGAGATACAATAAGACCATTATGATATGTTTAGATCAAGATTACTAAGTTTATATGATGGACTTCATGTCTGGAAATTTTTAGATCAATTAGTTTTCGAATGCATAAGACAGAAAACATTAGTTAGAGTGGTGTATGGTTTTTATTATCTTTTAACAATAGTAAAGATACCTGTTCCAGGTTTACTAAAATTTGCAGAAAAGAATATATTTTTTCCTGGAGAGGTTTGCAAGCTGTCTTGTTGTCTTTTGTGAATGTTGGTAATGTCTCTCAAAACTCTGGGATGGACAGATTTTGACTGATTTTCAGCTTGAATTGGTTGATAACCTCCAGCTGAAATAATAAACATAGATGATAGGTTTAGATGAAGCTTTATAACATGACCACTCTGTTAATTAAAAACTCAAGTCTACAATGTAAGTCAAATAAATAAATGAATTAGACAGGATTGACATTTATCTTTTGTTCTTGCAGATGCATCTTCCAACATGGGATTCCGCCTTTTAGTGATCTGTCTGATCCTCTCTGCTCTTTGCAAAAAAGGCAATAGTCTGTGCTTTGCACTTGTGTCAGCAAGCTTTCTGAAAGGTTAAAGAGCTAAGGCCATTGCTTGCGGTCTCCTAATATTATCGGTAAGTGTTTGTGTGATTTGGTATAGAATGAGGCTGCTTATATTTATAGTGGGTTGGAAAGGGATATTCTTTGCGCGAAGAATATATGAAAGATCGAGTAGATATTGCCTTGATTTTAGAATTTAGAATGCAATTATAAGAACTGTAAATTTTGATAAATGAAAACGATTTGGTTGTTATGATATTGAGTAATCTCTGTTTAAGAAATGGAAAGAATTCAAAATTTGTATCAAAGAATAGATATTGCCTTTGTAAATGCGTAATAAATATAGGCTACAATTAGGGAAATGTTATAATTAAGAATAATTTTGTTTGGATCTTGATATCAAACGGTTTGAGCTGAATTAGGAATGGTAGATACTAAGGCAATAACTGTTTGATTTGTCGCAGGAAAAAAGGATTGAGAGTGGTTAAACCCGATTTCTTTGGAATATCCATTGTATCCGTATCCAATTAGATCAATTTCGGGTTTTTTCTCCAATTGACCCGACCCATATATCAGACGAAATACTGCTGAGACAATTTTACCCTTAATGAAGCTTCATTTTCATGTTTTTGGTCGATGGCATTTGCTGTAAATACTGTGAAAAACTTTGCCCTTTTCTCTAAACGTACTTCTCTTTTAATAGTATAGGGATACATTTAAAAAGATGATATCAAATACAGTTATAAATCTAAAACATATATGTTATTGTTCCATTTTTTAAATGAAAAAACTAGTTTATATTTATATATTAAGATGGATAACAATGAAAAATGATAGTTTGCAAATATTAATCGATATTATAACGACATACTCTTTAAAAATATAAATTTTACTTTTTTAGTTATTATCGTAGAAAAATAATAAATCTAAATCTTATACAGCTTCTTTGCATGATATAAATATATGATCTCATTACACTTTCAAACCACAACTAACCTTTATTTATTCTGTATTTTTTAATCAATATTTCATATAGATATTAATAATGAATTTTACGTATTATCGCAGGTTAGCTTTGTGCAACTACGTGAATCGTTGAAGATCTTGGTGCAGTTGATGGAGCTCTAGCTATTTTGACCATCCAATTCAAGAAACTTATTTGCTCGATTCGTATTATTGTTTCAATTCAGCTAATGGAATCTTGAAGACTCGCAATCCTCTCTTCTCACATGTACCCATCTCATTCAAACCCGACCCGAGACCCGATTCTCAAAGTTTCTGATTGTAGCTCAGTCGTTGAATCATCTAATCTCCAAAACGACTGCGTTTTCTGTAAGATTATCCGTGGCGAGTCTCCATGTCTCAAGGTTTAACCACTTTTGTCTGTTTCTTCCATATTCTTTTAAGACAGAACTAAACCTAACTTAACTCTTTTTGTTGCAGTAGTACGAGGATAATTTGTGTTTGTGTATTTTGGATACTAATCCACTAAGCCTTGGGTAATAATCAAAATCTTGATTTTTTTTTTTTGTTGACAGCTCAAAATCTTAATTTTTTTGTTAAATATTTTTCCTAAGAATAATCATAAAAGAGATTGGTTTATGTAATTTTTACTTGGTGCAATTAGTTAAAATCTTAGTGGATTGTATTTTGTTACATGTGTTGGTTATTCTTGAATCTAAAAAGACATGAATTTTTTATTTATTTTATTTGGGTGTTTCAGGTACTCTCTAATCATTCCAAAGTTCCTCTTCCTAGCTTCATTTCTCATGGATTTTGCGTATTTTGAAACTTGACGATTGCATAAATTATGGGTCTTGCTATATTTTTTATTGAGATTATTAGCGATGAACCGTATATATGTAATCGTACTTTGCCCTTAAAATCTGTACCATTGTGTGATGTATTATTATTATTTTAATTTTTGGTTGTGGCATGAATGATCCTTCAATTGTAGTGTTCGCAGAGAAGTAATTGGCACAGAGCTAATGAGAATCTGTGTGAAGGAAGAAAGTGATGAATTGATTTCTTTTCTAAAAATTCTAGATCATATATTCTACATTTTGTACATGTTCTACGAGTTTTAGAATTGATTTCTTTTCTAAAAATTCTAGAATTGGGGATGTCAATATTTCTAAAAAATTTAGAACATGTATTCTGCACATTACTCTTGTTCTACGAAATTTAGAAGAAGTATTTTACGTTTTAACCTATGTTCTAAACAATTTAGAATATGTATTCTACGTTCTACGAGATTTAGAATATGTATTCTACTATTTTTTCTTTGATCTACGAAAATTAGAATATATATTCTAAGAAAATTTAGAACATATATTTTTTGAATCTATAATTCCATAAAAATGGAAAACTAAATATACTGTTAAGATTTCGTATTTATTGTTTAGATTACGTTACGAAAAATTAGAATCCGAAACCAAAACCGACTCGAATGGTTATAAAACCCGAACGGATAATGAATTCTCCTACCCGAATTATCCGAACCGAAGAGTCATAAAATTCGAACGGATAATAAATTTTCCTACCGGTTCATCGATTCGAATCCGATCCGAACCAAAAACCGAAAAGTATATTCAAAAACCCAAAATTAAAGGGTTTTGTGCAAAAAAACCCTCCAAGTGAATCTTTTTTGCAATTTAACCCTCTAAGTCGAACTTATGCAAGTCAATACCATGAAATCGAAAGTCACCCACAATATAAACCTTCCCCGTATTGATGACGTGGCATTCGTTAAAAACATAAAGGTTTTGTGCAAAAAAACCCTCCAAGTGAATATTTTTTGCAATTTAACCCTCTAAGTCGAACTTATGCAAGTCAATACCATGAAATCGAAAGTCACCCGCAATATACCGTTAAAAACCGTTACTTCCCCGTATTGATGACGTGACATCCGTTAAAAACCGTTACTTCCCCGTATTGCTGACGTGGCATCCGTTTAAAACATAACGGTGGCCAAAACGACACCGTTTTGTTGGATTCGAAACCGTATTTTTGGCGTGAAATTTTGTGAAACCGCGTTTTTGGCGGGAAAAATTTGGGAAACCGTTAAACTATACATTTTTTGTAAAAAATATAATCGATCTTTTTAAAAATTAAAAAAATATCTTTAAAAAAAATTAAAAAAACCGATCTGAAACCGATCCGAATCCGACACCTATCCGAACCAAAACTGAACCGAATAGTCATAAAATCCAAATAGATAATGAATTTTCCTATCCGAATTATCCACATCCGAAAAAATCTGAATGGTTAGTCATATTTTAGAGAATATATGTTTAAGATTTTATGAATTAATAAAAGGAAATGATATATACAAAATTTTGTAAATTATATAATGATTTTAAAATTGAGGGCATAAAAGGGTTTTGATTATTATTAATCTTATATGGCCAAGTGTTACATTTAAAGGTATAGATGGACAAAAACCAATTTAAGCGTCCTTAATATCCACTTACCCCTATTAAATATATGTCTGCAAGAAGCAAAGAATAGAGAGAAAGTTTCTATTGCCTAAAAAACCAATGTGAGGAACAAAGAAAAAACTGTTGACTGCATAAGACGGTGAAGAAGAATAAAAACCTCACTTGAACACATAATATTAGGCATCCATTATTGCAAGCCTATAATAAGTAGATGATAAGAAATGAATAGTGTGTCGATTAAAATGAGAATAGAGTGATAAAGATTAAGTATGTAAAATATAACTTACATTTTCTGAACTGCGTGAGCCTCCAGAATGTTTGGAAACGGATATACTTTAGACAAAGGACCAAAGGAACAAAGCCTAACATTTTTCAGTTCATCACTAACAAAATGATAAATCTTCCAAAACCGTAGTGCAACAACCAGTCTCGATCCACGATGATAAGTCTGAATCATAAAATTGAACTTAAGAGCTTTGTTTCCTTGAGCTAGTCCATTCAAGAGATTTTGGCTGTGTCGAGTCAGCAGAAAATTTAAAATTTCATGATTATTACGAAGGTTACTGAAAGTAAAAATAACTTTAAAATTTATGTAACACATACTCTTTGTCCTTCAATTTGAAAGCTAGTCTCCATCCATCTACATCATGTATGTTACCCGAAATATTTTTCAGATGCCCTACATCAAATATTTTCCAGATGCCCTATTTCAGCTATATGCATAAGAATATTTACATATAAAGAAAAATTGTTAAATATATACTTAAATAGGGACAGTACTCTACTTGGTGGGTTCTCCACCACTTGAAGCTTGTCTGAAGCAAGAACATAAAATTAGGTGGAAAGTATGATCTCAGTGACCCTCTTGTTGGTTGTGAAATGGTCTACAATCTGCCTCATATTAGTTCCCAATTCCCTCAGTATGAGGTTTCATCAATATCAATTTCAGTTACCTCAGTATGAGGATGTTAGACTTATCATGTTTGATCGAAGCTTCGCTAGAATGGTTGTAATGTCTCTTAATGGAAGGCATATTTGTAGACAAACTTTAGAGATTATTCCTTGCTTTGGTGTGAACTTGTATGGGTCAGGTTATCTCTCGGATCGCTTTGATGGTGATTCCGCTTTCCCTTGTATTGAGGGCTTTTTAAGACTTGTTCTAACTTTTTATGTGGCTAAGGGCTTTGTCCCGTTTATTAGTTTTGGCATCTATTGTGTTGTAGATGCGTTGTAGGAATATCTATGTTTCACCGAAGAGGATGTCGCTTTGAAGTCCATCAGAGAATCTAGAGATTGGAATGAAGCCTTTGTGCTTCCACCTTCCTCTTGTCGGATTAATCCAAGTCTCTGCGGATTGGGAAGGTTTTTTCAAGAAGCTGGATCTTGTGTTACTCCTAAACACTTTTCAATAAGACCATATGTGTTGTCTGCAAGTACTACTAAAGTCCATTTAGCACTACAATGTGCTCTAGACTCGTCGGATGAGACTGTTATTAACTTGCTGGAAGTTTTCTCAAACATTGAGACGTTGTTTGGTCTCATCAACTCAAAGGTTATAAGGATAGAGTTTTGGGGATTCGTCCATGAGATCTCCTTATTCATGTCTCCCTTTGATCCTATCTCCTATCCCTTTAGCTCTTTCTCTTTTAATGTTGTTGTTGTTGTTGCCGTTGAGTTATCAACTCCAGCTCTTTTATTTGTAAATTTTCTACTGAAATTTTTCCCAATCCAATTGAAATATCAAATCAAATATTGAATAAATCCAAGTCGCCGATCAGAGTAAAATTCAAAGTCGGAGTACTATTTACCATAAAAAAGTTTTCATAGAAACCATACTCCAAAAACCGACCCAAATAGGAAGAAGTGGTGGTGGTGGAGACCCGACATAGCAAAAAGTAATCAGGAGCACAAAACGCTTCATCCCCTTTTACGATGTTGAAATCTATCGATCTAGAATCTCTATTGCCTTCCTCTTAAGTCTTATCTTTCTCGGTTCCTCCATCCTCTCCGCTTCAAATCTTTTCCTCCTCCGCTCCTGTTGAAGGTTTCTCATCAGATATAAGATGTAAAACTGATTCTCGCCATCGATCTGACGAGTGGTCGACATTCTTTCAGATCGGCAATAGAAAAATTATTTGGGATTGTGTAGACCTGACAACGTTCGTATTCTTCTTCTTCTCCGCTCTCACACAGTTTGGAAAAAGGATGTTAGAGCAGCTCCAATGGTGTTGTAGTTTGGAAAAAGGATGTTAGAGCAGCTCCAATGGTGTTGCTAATAGGGTTTCTCAATGTAGCTGCGGCCTTCGCTCCTCCTTATCCTGATGATTTTGTCTATAAAGTCATCGAAGGTGGTGTTCAAAAAAAAAAAAAAAAAAAATCTTCGAAGGTGTGTTAATTTCTTCTCATCGAAGCCTCTTTTTGAACATTTCGAGTAGATTTTCTAACTTTGTTCTTCGTATGTTTTTTGTGATTTGAGTGTAGTCGTTGATAGATCCGAGACCGATTTGACAGTATATTTCGATGAGTGTTTTAGCTTCATCGATCAAGCTATTCCATCTGGAGGTGGTGTTTTGGTTCATTGCTTCATGGGAATGTCTAGGAGGTTTGATTCCTTTCCCTAAATCTGATTAGATTTCAGTATGCGATTATAGTGTTTAGGATTCAATGTGAACCAGTTGGAATTATGTTAGAAGCGAGCAAAGCTTCATAGGAGATAAAAGTATGCTGCGGTTTTCATTGCTAGTAACCATAGGAATCTATAGATTAGATTGGCAAAAGTATATATGAGTCTTGTAGTTTGCTTTGCTACTTTATAGCTTGTTGATTCTGGTATCTCTGGAGAGTATAGTAAGAGGTATCTTGTGAACAGATATATGTTCTCTACTGATAACCGTCAGATTGTGTCTGCTTCTCGTGATCGTACGATTAAGCTGTAGAACACACTGTTGAACCAAAACTAATGCTGAGTTTCTGTGAATTCGTTTCTACTGAGTTAGACATTGCTCTGAAAGATGAGATTGTACATAAATTCTCTCTCATGTGTAGTTAGTTCACAAGAATGCATTTCAGATTTGATTGATGAACTATCATTCTGGGGGCTTAGAGAGTATAGTTTAAGTTAGCTCTGGTCTCTGATTTGGTAGATTGTAATATCTGAAGTGATTTCATATAGGTTTGAAGTAACTGTTTCAGTTTAGGCTCTACTTGTTGGTTACTCTCTAGTTTGAGATAGATTGTGGTTTATATATGTTCTAATGTGAAATGCAAAATGCAGGTGATCTACTGCACGAGCTTGAACTGAGTGTAGATCGGACTATAGTGGTGGCTTATTTGATGAAAAAGTATGGCATGGGCTTCTCGAAAGCTATGGATAAAATGCTGGTGATCTTTCTCTGTGCATAAAATTTTGCTTCCCAGTTTGAGAACTTGCTTCTATCTATAAGCTCTTTGGATTTAAGTTTAGTTTGATAGGATGCTTTTATGTTTTGTTTCCTTAAGGATAGTGGTGAGAGTTCTCAAAATCTCATCCATAGTTGTATTGATTGGATACTGGCGCTTTCTTATTTCATTGCATACTTGGAGAATATTGCTATTGCAAATGTATGTTGTGATGTCTTCAATTCTTTGATAGTTCCTATAAAAAATTATTCAGTAGAACCTTTATCAAATAGTATAAGTTCCTCTTATAGTCTGCTTAAAGGCTTTGTTTATCTACTTAACCATTTTAAAATCTGGTTTGGAAACTAAACACTTGACAAAACCGTTCAATTTGTTTTGTTTGTTTTCAACGTGTGCAGTTTCCTTATTACGAGTTCGTGGACCGAAGTGCCATGTACAGAGTTGGATGTTTGTTCTATGCCATTTACTTCCTTGAGCTTTCCAATGTTCTTCAGGTAAAGAAAAGTCTCAAACCATAGTTTCTGTATTACAAGTTACCTGATCCTCATCTCAGAGGCGGTGAATCTTTTTAGAGTCATGACTGTTGTATAGCAAAAGTGAGGAAGGCGATAATAAATTGCATTATCTTTTTAGCGTCATGGCTCGAGCTTTGTAAGTTTTGATTCTTCTCCTATCTCACTCATAAAGTATCTATTCTGTTTCTGCTAGATCATTATTGCTTGTGTTGTCTTAAAACTTCTCAAAACTATGATTATTTCTCTCTTATCCCACTCACAAAGTCAGGCTAGAATCATCATTGCTTGTGTATATAACTCAGGGATAAGTCGACGGGAACTGTAGATTTTAGTCAGGTAGGTGCGAGTGTGCATCAATTGAAGGGTAGTAGCTCAAGGTATGTTTCGTGTCTCGTTTTTTTCCTAATAACATTGACAAGTATAATCTGTGACTTAATTGATTTCTGAGTTGATGATTCTTGATCTGCTTTTAACTCAGGCAGTCCATGATGCAACCAAACTCTCAGAATTGGTTCAGACGAGGAAACAAATGCAGAATCTGCTTGATTACACTAGAAACAGACACATGAGAAATTTAAATAACAGGCCAGTAATTAAGATAAACTCACATTTGCAAATCACATAAGCTTAAACTTCTTCAATGTTGTTTCTCTTAAGACTCATTTCATTGTCTTCAAATAGATGGGATTTCTTGGCTGTTGTGGTGAAGAAGTTGATGGAATCAAGTACTACACATCCGTCGTTGAGGGTCTAACAAGAGAAGTAAAGCGTTCATCTTAACTACTCTATGCTATTGCTTTTATCCTCCATTCTCATTTTGAACATTATTTAATCAAACTTACTTTGGATTTTTCAGATAGCTGAGGAGAAAGAGAGGTTAAGGACTGGCATAAAGTCCATAGTGCCTGCAGCTTTTGTGTCTTTCAAGAGCCGTTGGGGAGCAGCGGTTTGTGCTCAAACTCAACAAACAAGAAACCCAACAGAGTGGCTAGCCGAATGGGCAGCAGAACCACGTGACGTCTACTATGAAAATCTTGCATTGCCATATGTTGACCTTAAGATAAGGAAGCTCATAGTCGGCGTTGCATACTTCTTCCTCACCTTCTTCTTCATGATACCAATAGCATTTGTACAGTCACTAGCCAACATTGAAGGCATAGAGAAGGCTTTTCCTTTCTTGAAGCCCCTTATATAAGTGTATGTCTCTGTCTAATGTATAACTTAAAAAGTTTATATGATATTTGATTAGTTCAAAATCACACCATGGTCCCTTTCTTTCCACACAATGAATCTAGAAAGAGTACCGAATTTCAAAACTTTGGTGCAACCTAACAATACTCGTACCCCGTTTACTCTATTACAATTTATGTTTGTGTTTGTTTTTCGATTTTGTAAAATATGTTTTCTATTTCCGAATTATGTAAAATATTTTAGTTTTCTTTTAATGTAATATAGTAATTGAAATAATTGTTTTGTTATTTTAGATTATTTAATAATTTATTAAAATTTGATAAACAATAGAGGTTCTCTAGTGGAGATGGTCTTAGGGTTTTACATTTTTTCTTTAGGTGTTATTAAGGAGTCGAACATCTAAAACAAAATTTTTTTTAACCCAATCAAAATATCGACCCGATGGATCATTTTGAAGGATTTGCCGTCTGCGTGCTTTCGATTCTTCCGACGAATTGGGCTTCAATCGGATCAGGTCAATGATATCCGCGTGTGTCCAAACGGGTCGTGAATATGTTAATTATCTAAGTGTCCTTTTATGCTGCTAAAGAAAGGCTTAAAATTCAAATAGCATTTGTTGTAGTATAGCACGTAAAGATAGGTTAAAGAATGTTTAACATTATTCAAATAATAGTATAGAGATTATAAAAAATACATAGAAATCTACAATAACTATTTTAATTAATCTCAAAATTTCAAATCTAATAAATCTAAATTTATTGGATTTTGAGAAACCGAAATTAATTATAACAATATGAAAAACGGTTTTGATTCATGTATATCTTAAGGAGTACATAATAAATCTACATTAACTTACCCTAATTAATCTCAACATTTGAAATGTAATAGATAAAAATCAAATGAATTTTGTGATATCCTAATAAATGTGATTTTCAAAATAATAAATCTTATAGAAGAGTTTCGATTTTAAATATAGAATATTACTCAATTGATGAAAAAAATTGTTAATATTTACAATGTTAGTATAATATTTGGGATGATGTTCAGTAAGAATTGTTTTGGTTAATGTAATATTGTAATATTAACAGGATGTTGATGATTTATCAAATATAAAAATTATCAAAAGCAATTGTACAAACATATATTATAGCAAGAAACATGATTTGTTAAAAAAATTATTTGAGTTGCACCTACCATAGCTGCCGAGATAATAACATTTATGAAAAGGCTATGTAATACATATGATAATTTTTCGCGCTAACAATGTACATATTTGGTAAAGTCTTTGAGGTTATAGGGTTTATTTATATTGAACGAGTAGATTGCAAGAAAAGGTTTATGTGAGTGGCATGGAATTGATTTTGGAAACTTGTGTTTGTCGTGTGTTGCCTCATTCCATACACACACTTATTTAACCGAGCTTAATCAAACAACTTACCAGTTGTGATGTAACGTTGACGTGGCGCTGGTATGGCATTAACGTGGTTTGGAACAGATTATAGGAAATTAGGAATTCATGGAAAATGAATGTGTTCCAATTGATATTTGGTATAAAATAAATTATAGGTAAATTTTTGCGAGAAGAAAAATTTAGTGGAAATGAAAATAAGAAGAATTATTTGAACATTTATCCATATATGCATTCTAAGATTGAAAATCAACTATTTCTAAACTACCCTTTCGATTAGTTTTAAGCAATTTTTTCAAAGATAAATTGTGAATACTAAATGAAAAAGTTATGAAAAAGCATATAACATCGAGAATATGTAGTTTTTGTGGTCATTTTTTATTGATAAATATCGGTTTAAAGTTGTTACAAAAAAGAGAGAATCGCAATTAATTATAATTAAAAATATATAATTTGTATAAAAAGAAAAGAGAGAGAATAGCTATTTGTAAATTATATTTGTACAAACAAGAGAGAGAATCAGTATTAATTGTAAAATATTCAGTATCCTTAAATAAAAAAAAAAATTATGATAGCTATTTTTCTCATATTTAAAAGGATAAGTTAGCAAAATTATAAATCAAATTATTTAAGAAAAAAATTATTTAAAATTGTTTTAAAAATTAAGGATATAGTGGGGTAAATTAAAAAAGAGAGAGGATCTATTTTTAAATTATTTTCAATTATATCATTTACAAAATATCAATCTTTAATTATAATAAAAAAAACTAAGGTTATTGAATATTTTTTTTCCAGATGTTTCTTTTTATTATTTCATATTTAAAAAGAGGAATATATAGATAAATTAGGAAATTTAAAATTAAACTATTTAAGGAAAATTTCAATTTTTTAAATATTTTTTTAAAAATTAAGGATATAATAGGGTTTTAATTTTGAGAAAGCATATGTTATCAATCTAAAATTTAGAATGCATATATGGACAAATGCTTAAATAATCCTCATTTATTTCTAATTCTCCCAAAATTTTATACATTAAAGATAAGAACTGATTACTTTTTATTGGATAACTAAATCATATCAAATATGAACATACATATGTTTACAACTTTATAAAAGAGAAAAAAAATGTTCATAAGATGTTTCACTTTTCCAAAGAATATACCAACGAACCAGAAAAACAATACTCTGACAACAATCATCAAACCTCTGCAACTCCATTCTTCACACAGTCAACATTCCAAAACCGAACTGATCTCATTATTTCAGTACCCAACCCTACAACCAAATATTTAGATAGTAAGATTGCCTGTATAAGATGATACATATCCACTTCAAATAAAAAAGAAAACTAAATTCAATAATTGAATCATTCGAACATCAACGGTGTATGTAGTAACCTGTCGAAGCTATTTCTAGCCCGATCGGAGCTATCCACGCTGTTTCTCGCCTGCCTTCCCAAACCGATGATCGATACTAATCTTTCTTGACTTGTCTCTAGCAGTAAGACATTCTATGCTATGCCTAGATCCAATCCAACTACTATTCTTCGTTGATTTCTCTTTCTTGTGATCGTCAGCGAGTACTGAATGGAGTCGGAAGTTTGGAATTGGAAGCTTCTCAATGGCTGATATGAACTTTCTTAAGTGAGGTAAGTACTCAGGAGACGTCTCAAGATCACAATGGCCTCTTCCTTTAAGCCATAAGGGCTCATATTTTTCCTTGCGTAGTTCCCATAATTGTCTTCCATGTGAAATATTCACCACATCGTCATCTGTTCCCTGCATTGCACGCAAGGACAATTATACCAAAATTGTTATTGTAATCTCGTATAAAAAAAGAATGATTATATATATAAATATCATGTAATAGAAAATACTTTACATGAATCACAAGAACAGGACACTCCACGAGATGAATTTTGTCAATATTCTGCAGTAACAAAACTGTTATCAGTTTTTTTTTTTTTTTTTTTTTTTTTTTTTTGTTAAAGAAAAAATTACTGATAAGCAAAACTGTTATCATGGTTTAACTTGTACTTATCCTTAGTTGGGATATTTGCTGATAAACTTAAACTATTATGGATCATCGTCAATGATCCCATAACGTTTTATTAAACCAAATCCAATATTAATTCGACTTGATCAAATTTCTAGAAGTTGTTAATAGATAGTATATATTATTTAGGTTTAGGTTTTGGAAAAATTAAATAGAAAACGTATGATATTACATGACTATATGGTCCTATTTTTGCATCTTCTACATTTATAAATGCCCTCTACGCTCAGCTGGAAGGTATTTTAGACATATGCAGTCATATCATCCCCATAATATCCTGTATGTTCTAAACTTTTTGTTGTTGGCGTCTTTTTGGCGCTAATAGGATCCTAAACTGTTTTTTTTTCTTTATGCACAAATAATTGTAGTTTTTCTACACTAGATAGAAATCAAACTCCTCGACTTAAATTGGGTCGCGATCAATGGTGGAATTATCATTACTCAAGAAAACTTAAAACGATCGAACCTTGTAAATTAAATGTCGAACGTGAAGGAGTGCTTGAAGGGTACATGACACGTAGACCGAACAAAAAAGGACTATGAAGAACAAGTGCTCGGACGTGGAAGACGAGAAGCAAGCTCAAGCGACGGTCCACTTCCGACATGATTGCCGTACAAAATGGATACGTTCATCTTTGTACCGTACGTCTCTCTTAGCCAATTGTCTGCTGCTTTCATTCTGCATACGTCTCTTGCTCGCTTGCTTTCAAAATTACAATCCAAATCACACACAAATCCATATATTCCACAATTATGTGATTTTCTTATTAGTATCCGGCAAGATTACTAGGGGACTGATAGAATGTGATTTTGTCTATCAAGTTATTTTTTTGCCTTTTGAGTATCAAGTTTCTTTGGCACTCATATGAAATGGACGCGCTATCCCAAAATAAAGACAAGCGTGATTGAAATAATCGAATAAATGACTTACCTTACAGAGATAAGATCTTTGAAGTAAAAACCAAACCCTCAAGAACTCGAGAACAGAGATAATACAGAAACAATGAAACCTTTTCAGTCAAGGATCAGAGCAAAATTCAAATAAAACGTAAGAGGGAGGAAGGATTATTACAGAGGAGTAAGAGAGAAGGTAGAGATTTGAGTGAAACAGGTTAATGATAGATTGTACAAAGTACCAAATAATGAGATGATTATAATTTCACACCAACATATAGACCACTGTAACACGAGGCAGATGGAGACAAGGTGTGGGTTATCATCTCCTCTATCAGAGACTCTAGCTCAACGAGCCTTTTATACATTTACATGGGAAAAGTTCCATCGAAAGATATAAAACGCATTTGCTTACAAAGAGATCCCATAGCTATCAAATTCCTACGAAAAAAAACAGCCCATTCCCACACTTTCTTATATATAAAAAGACGTAACCCGCGCGCTAAATTGTGTTGCATGATGCATGACACATGAAGAGAGTTTAATCAAGCAGTGCCTTATGTGTTAATTGAAAGCATTTTGCCATAGGCCCCTCCAAAATATATTAATTTTTAGGGCCCCTGAATTTTTAGAATTTGGTTTTAGCATACTAATATATATGTGATAAGTTTTTATGTTCATGTCAAATTTTCTCTTTTAATTTTACATTTTAGTTAGCTTTTGAAAACAGAAAATCTACACTCTCCATAGAATAGAAATCTCAAATAAATAAATAAAATCTTTTGTGGATTTACAGATAAATTTCTTTGATTAGTTGGTTTTTTTATTATTCCTCTTCAGTTTCTTTTTTTCCTAAGTTGATATTTTCTTTCTTTTTTTTTTTTATTTTGTTGGTAAATCTTCTTTCTCTCTTCTCTTTTATTTTGTTTCTATTTTATGTACTTTTATTTTTAGAAGGAAAAACGACAAAATTCTCTAGTTAATATTTTATACTAACTTAATTATAGAATACATCTCAAACAGTGTTGAACGCTGATTTCATATATTATTATTTTAATTAATATTTCTAAATATGTATTTAAAAAGAACTAATGATCTAAGTTTTTATACTGATAGAAGAAAAAACTTCTAGAAACTTCAACAGATTTCATCAAAATAGTTTCAAAGTGAAGAATGAAAATTGAAGAGGATTATTTTTAAGCTTACCTTAACGTCTTCGCACGGCACTGAGTTTACTTACGTATGTAAAGACACTAAACAACCACAGACTATGTGACCAATCAGTTTTGGTCAAACCAAACATAACGGCCCATAGCTAACCATCCTCCAATCAAAACCCGCCGACGACTTAACCACCGGTGCTTTCACCTGAGCGTATTGGAGTGGTGGCATATCGCTTGCGTTTACCAACTGGTTCGAAGATTCATGACGTGTTTCATGTCTCACAATTAAAGGCCGTGGTTGGTGATCATCACCAGGTACAGTCCTCTGTTCCTCCAGAGTTGTTGGAAAAAAAGTATTGGTCCCTGAGACTGTGGTGGCGTCAGGTTTGATGATGTGGGGCGCAGGGAGTTCTTGATTAAGTTGCAGAATCATGATTCCTCTGCCAACTCTGGATGCCTTCAAAGGAGTTTGTTCGCCTATATCCTGCTTTCAAGCTTGAGGACAAGCTTGTTCTCCGGGGGAAAGTATTGATACGATTCATCAGTCGTATTATAGGAAGAAGAAGCAGATGCCAGCTCAGCAGGATTATTGATGAAGCTGGTGACGTG
>CM022181.2:13160353-13178744 GCA_011420285.2 Erysimum cheiranthoides | reverse complement strand
CTCATATTTTTCCTTGCGTAGTTCCCATAATTGTCTTCCATGTGAAATATTCACCACATCGTCATCTGTTCCCTGCATTGCACGCAAGGACAATTATACCAAAATTGTTATTGTAATCTCGTATACATAAAAAAGAATGATTATATATAAATATCATGTAATAGAAAATACTTTACATGAATCACAAGAACAGGACACTCCACGAGATGAATTTTGTCAATATTCTGCAGTAACAAAACTGTTATCAGTTTTTTTTTTTTTTTTTTTTTTTTTTTGTTAAAGAAAAAATTACTGATAAGCAAAACTGTTATCATGGTTTAACTTGTACTTATCCTTAGTTGGGATATTTGCTGATAAACTTAAACTATTATGGATCATCGTCAATGATCCCATAACGTTTTATTAAACCAAATCCAATATTAATTCGACTTGATCAAATTTCTAGAAGTTGTTAATAGATAGTATATTATTTAGGTTTAGGTTTTGGAAAAATTATAGAAAACGTATGATATTACATACTATATGGTAATATTTTTGATATTATAAATTTATAATAATGTAAATTCTAAGATAAAAGCTAGGAGAGTATTTTAGAATATGAAGTAATAATAAATAAAAACAATAATATCTGTATGTTCTAAACTTTTGTTGTTTTGGAGTCTTTTTGAGATAATAGGATCCTAAACTGTATTAGTTTTCTTTAGCAAAAAATAAAAAATTGTATTTAGTTTCTACACTAGATAGAAATCAAAACTCTAGAACCTTAAAATTGGGTCGCGATCAATGGTGGAATTATCATTAATCAAGAAAATACTTAAGAACGATCGAACCTTGTAAATTAAATGTCGAACGGGAAGGAGTGCTTGAAAGGGTACATGACACGTAGACCGAACAAAAAAGGACTATGAAGAACAAGTGCTCGGAGACGTGGAAGACGAGAAGCAAGCTCAAGCGACGGTCCACTTCCGACTGATTGTCCGTACAAAATGATACGTTCATCTTTTGTACCGTACGTCTCTCTTAGCCAATTGTATGCTGCTTCTATGTCTGCATACGTCTCTTGCTCGCTTGGCTTCAAAATTACAATCCAAATCACACACAAATCATATATTCCACAATTATGTGATTTTCTTAATTAGAGTATCCGGCAAAGATTTAATCAGGGACTGATAGAATGTGATTTTGTCTATCAAGTTATTTATTTGCCTTTTGGAGTATCAAGTTTCTTTGTACTCAATATGAAATGGACGCGCTACTCCCAAAATAAAGACAAGCGTGATTTGAAATAATCGGAATAAATGACTTACCTTACAGAGATAAGATCTTTGAAGTTAAAACCAACCCATCAAGAACTCGAGAACCAGAGATAATAACAGAAACATGAAACTTTTCAGTCAAGGCTCAGAGCAAAATTCAAATAAAACGTAAGAGGGAGGATAGGATTATTACAGAGGAGTAAGAGAGAAGGTAGAGATTTGAGTGAAACAGGTTAATGATAGATTGTACAACGTACCAAATAATGAGATGATTATATAATTTCACACCAACATATAGACCACTGTAATCACGAGGCAGATGGAGACAAAGGTTGTGGTTATCATTCTCCTCTATCAGAGACTCTAGCTCAACGAGCCTTTTATCATTTACATGGGAAAAGTTCCATCGAAAGATTTATAAACGCATTTGCTTACAAAGAGATCCCATAGCTATCAACTTCCTACGAAAAAAACAAGCCCATTCCACACTTCTTATATATAAAAATACGTAACCGCGCGCTAAATTGTGTTGCATGATGCATGACACATGAAGAAGAGTTTAATCAGAGCCGTGCCTTATGTGTTAATTGAAAGGCATTTGCCATAGGCCCCTCCAAAATATATTAATTTTTTAGGGCCCCTGAATTTTTAGAATTTGGTTTAGCATACTAATATATATTAGTGAGTAAGTTTTTATGTTCATGTCAAAAGTTTTCTCTTTTAATTTTACATTTTTAGTTAGGCTTTTAGAAACAGAAAATCTACACTCTCCAATAGAATAGAAATCTCAAATAAATAAATAAAATCTTTTGTGGATTTACAGATAAATTTCTTTGATTAGTTGAGTGTTTTATTATTCCTCTTCAGTTCTTTTTTTTCCTAAGTTGATATTTTCTTTCTTTTTTTTATTTTGTTGGTAAATCTTCTTTCTCTCTTCTCTTTTATTTTGTTTTCATATTTTATGTACTTTTATTTTTAGAAGGAAAACGACAAAATTCTCTAGTTAATATTTTATACTAACTTAATTATAGAATACATTCTCAAACAGTGTTGAACTGCTGATTTCATATATTATTTATTTTAATTAATATTTTCTAAATATGTATTTAAAAAGAACTAATGATCTAAGTTTTTATACTGATAGAAGAAAAAACTTCTTAGAAACTTCAACAGATTTCATCAAAATAGTTTCAAAGTGAAGAATGAAAATTGAAGAGGATTATTTTTAAGCTTACCTTAAGCGTCTTCGCACGGCACTGAGTTTACTTACGTATGTAAAGACACTAAACAACTCACAGACTATGTGACCCAATCAGTTTGGTCAAACCAAACATAACGGCCATAGCTACCCATCCTCCAATCAAAACCCTAGCCGACGACTTAACCACCGGTGCTTTCACCTGAGCGTATTGGAGTGGTGGCATATCGCTTGCGTTTACCAACTGGTTCGAAGATTCATGACGTGTTCATGTCTCACAATTAAAGGCCGTGGTTGGTGATCATCACCAGGTACAGTCCTCTGTTCCTCCAGAGTTGTTGGAAAAAGAAGTATTGGTCCCTGAGACTGTGGTGGCGGTCAGGTTTGATGATGTGGGTCGCAGGGAGTTCTTGATTAAGTTGCAGAATCATGATTCCTCTGCCAACTCTTGGATGCCTTCAAAGGAGTTTGTTCGCCTATATCCTGCTTTCAAGCTTGAGGACAAGCTTGTTCTCCGGGGGGAAAGTATTGATACGATTCATCAGTCGTATTATAGGAAGAAGAAGCAGATGCCAGCTCAGCAAGGATTAATTGATGAAGCTGGTGACGTGGCAGAGGCTTTAGCTCAAGGTGAAGACTCGGGTTCAGAAAGAGGCTTTGCCGTTGGATCTTGAGTTTTCAAATAAGAAGAGAGAAGCTGAGTTCATTTCTCTTTGATGTCATTTGTGATTCGAATTGTTGCCTAGCGATGTGCTAGAGGAGATCGATGTCGATCTGTTGTAATTCGTCTCTTTGATTCGTGTTGACATTTGTGAGCTACATTCTTATTGATTCAATCTATTCTTACTATTCGATTATCTTCAATCTATCAATTTGATAGCTATCGGATCTCTTTATAAGCAAATGCGTTTTATAAATCTGTCACATAGTCTGTGAGATGTTTTGTTGTTTACATACGTGAGTAAACTCTTCTTCTTGTTTCATGCATGATGTGAGATGTTTTGTTTGTTTACATACGTGAGTAAACTCTTCTTCTTGTTTCATGCATCATGCATGCAACAAAATTTAAGCGGTTACGTATTTTTCAAACAGTATTATTGTCTTCGTTAATACGTGTTGGACAATGAAGAACTTAATCAAAGGGATTTAACAATGAAATTAAAAAAAAAAAAAATTTAAAAAAATAACTCACACGTCTACACACTTGAACTACCAAGTACCAACTGTACTCATAATTTTTTATTACAATACAATTTATTGTAAATGGGTTAAGGGTTATACAACCAGAATATAGACTTTTGTTGAACTAGAGATGCGTCTGATGATAACTGATAAGTAATCCAAATGTACATGCACTTTCGATATAGTTTGTATAAAAATCAAGTTAAGCTTTTCATAAATAAATTAAAAAAAATTCAAGTCTTCGATTTTTAATTAGGTACTTGGCCGTAATTTGTATTTGGCCATATCCCCTATATATTAATAGAGAAACATTTTGGCAAAAAAATACTGATATGTCATCATTAGAGAGCTCAATATTGATTTTAAAAATAAAACCCTAACCAAAGCTTTCATCACGACTCTCCTCTCACCTATTGAATTTTTTAAGGAAATATTAAATTTTCTCTTCCCTCTAATTTTGTTAACAAAGTTATTTCCCTTTAATTTAGAGATATTTCAAAAAATTTATTAATAATTTATCTCTCATCTTTTTATGATCATATTTTTTTTTAAAAATAGAATCAATACATAGTCTATATAGTAAATAAATCTAGATTTCTTTTTTTCATATATGTTGTGATTTGAATTTTTAAAAACGGGCATAATTTACTTAATTAGTAAAAAAAGAGTGAATTTTAATATTTTAATATTTGATTTAACACGCATCCAAAAATATTTAATATTTTTGAATAAAAAGTAAAGAAACTTTGACAAAAAAAAAGTAAAGAACAAAACTATTCAATCAAAAACAATAAATAATCACTTTATCATAAAGATCAGCGGGTTACTGAAATTTGAAATCGGAATATATAAACAAGTTTTTGTATCATAAAGATCAACGTGTCACTATGTCTTTGATTTGTTTAATATATTTTATAGATCAATTAGAGTTTTATATTTACGTTAAAAGCAAATTTTCAAATCGTGAATTTTAAAATTTATAAATTTAACATTTGTCCCGCGGTATACCGCGGGTTAAGACCTAGTATAATTTTATACAACTTCTTTTAGTTCTCGCGAGTGCTATATATTAAGTAATGAGTGGCGTAGAAAATACATAGCCTTTTGGACTTTAATGTATTAAATATGCTAAAACCACGATTGTTTTACGTTGTAGCTGAATATTTGGCTTTAACAAAAGCATCTAATTCAGCTTATAGAAAAGAATCGTAATCATTAATTGAGCCACTTGAATATCATCAAAAGCAAATATAATTAATGATCTAATTAGTGTCTACAACCCTAAGACAAAGGATCCAATTCTCTTGCCCAATGAGAGGCAGAGATTATCTAACAGGGCTCATGATTCATAGACCATACAAAAATAACTATACTCTCTCTGTTTTTAAAATAATAATTTTCTAGAATTTTTTACATATATTTAAAAAACAACCTAGTTATTTCAATATTATATTTTTTAATTAAATATTTTTCAATAAATAAATATTAGTAATCTGATAAAGTTAATTATTCTTAACTATTGCCTCTTAAAATTTATGATTTATTAGTATTAATTAATAAAAAAGAAAAGAACGGTAAAAACAAAAACAAAAAGTGTAACGCCCATGAACCGGAGAACCGGTTAGAGTGTCGATCGACACACACTAGACACTAAGGAAACGTGCGATTAGGGTTTTGTTTTAAAATCGCGCGGTTTGATCGGCTTGGTTAAGGAAAACCCTAGGGACTCGTATTTAAGGCTGGAAAACTCGACTTAGGGTTTAGTTTAGCCACTTTTTCGTGTTTTCTGAGAAGAGAAATTAGAGAGAAAGTTATGAGAGTTCCTGTGAGCCTTTCTGTGAGTTTCCTGAGCTGTTTCCTGAGAGATCTTCATGTAGAGAAGGAGATCTGAGTCTGGTGGTGCGTTGAGAAGGTTGTAGGGGCCTGTTCTCTCCCAGTTTTCGTTCAGAATCTTCTTGTCTCAGAGGTAAGTGCATGACCATGGTTTATCTGAGCATTTAGATTCCTGTTTTCTCTGTTTGATTTGATGATTGATGATTGATTGACTGTTTGATGTGTTTGTGTGGTCGTGATTGTGTTGTTGGGACTTGGTTTGGTCTCTGTGAGGATCGATTCTGAGATATGGCACTTGGAGAAGGATAATTCGCGATGTGGAGGTCGCTGGAAACGTGCCTGCGCGATCGGTGTCACTCGACACCACTGGGGTGTCGCTCGACACCAGTCGGGCCAAGTGTCGATCGACATCAGGAGGGGTGTGTCGATCGACACCAGTTATGAGCAGTGTCGATCGACACAGAGTGGGAGTGTCGATCGACACCCGTTCGTCTGTTTGCCTGGTTTGCTGTTTTGGTTGTGCTTTGGTTTCTATTGCTTGTGTATAGCATGTTGCTTGGGAGGATTGCCTCACTAAGTATTTATGATAATACTACGCATCTCATTTGTGTTGTTGATGCAGGTAAAGGTAAAGTGTGACCGTGGGATCATAGCAAGGAAGAGATGATGATCTAGGCACTCGTTTGTGTTATGATCCCTGGTGTTTTGTTGTTATCAACTTTCTGATTAACCAGAGAAGAGAAGAGACGAGAGAGAAAGAGAAAACAAATTGTGGTATTAAGAAGATAAGAGTTTGTTACAAGCATTAAACCAACACTAATCAACACTTAAGCTTATATATACAATCTCATAATCTTAACCAAACCAACCTGGAGATAACCGAATTAATCCGGAGTGAACCACACTCTAATACACCCCCCCTCAAGTCTTTAGCTTCGGATCATCGAATGGAGGAAGATAAAGACTTGAAAGTGACATCTTGCTAAGGAAACCATGGAATGGACCTGGCAAATAATTTATGTTTAATTAAATGAGGGTAATTTGGGTAGTTATTGGCATAAATTACATTAGTTACTTAAAACGACAAGTAATTATTTACAAAAAATTAGGTCTAGAACGACAATTAAACAAAACCGGAAGAAGTATTAATAATAGAATTTTCAAAAAAGTAAAACTTACATTTAAAGATTAAAACTTTTATCCTAAAAGAATAATAATAAAAGTAGCTTACCCGAAGAACAGCAATCATGTCAGAATCAGACAACTTTTCTTCTTTTTGCAAGCCAATCAAGACATCAACGAAGTCTCCATTGAGATTGTTGCCCTTCTTCATCTTGTGTTTCTCAATTTTTCCACCGACAAAAGTGTTGACTTCAGAGACCAAAGCTCTGCACCTCTTCCTCACTCCTTGGAAGTCAAACCAACGAAGAAGCCAAAAGTGATCATCTGACTCCAGTTAAATATCCCAAGCAACTCATAGCCTTCGCTCACCAGCCTCTCCAGAAAACATCCATCTCCATTAACTTCATCAAAATCATAACTTTCACCGAACACTGTCGTCATTACATTATTCAAAGAACCAAAGTGAACAATCTTTTTCACTTCAACTTCACCACCACCATCAGACGTAACAACACTCTTAATCTTCTTCACCATCTTCATACCGATCCCAACTCTAACACCTTCGAAACTCGCGATTCTTCTCGGACTGAAAAGATGCGTGGAAGAGATTCTCCTTAGATTCCTCCAATACTCACCATACGGTGCGAATCCCATGGCACGGTGGAACAGTAGCTCGTAAGCTGACTCCTTAACCGGCCGGTCTGCAAAAGTAGAGCTGTTCAAAATCTCTTTAGCCGTCTCTGGTTCACTGGAGATAACGAAACGCGAGAACCCAACGGAAAACGCCATCAGAGGAGAGGCCTTGAAGCGTTTTGCAAGAGCGGCGAGAACGCCGTGGGGATTAGAACCGGAGAAGACAGAAAGAGAACCAGATGGTCCCGGAAAAAAATAAAAGAAAGTATGGTATAATTTAGTTTTATATGTTAATCAATTACATACATGAAATAGTTTTATGTAGTGTAAAATAGTTTGATAAACTTTGATCAACATATACATAAAAAATGTAGTTACGATTCCCTCTTAATATATATAGCGTGAAATAATGTAGGCTTGTAGAGTAAAAATACAACTACAACGTCCTCTTGAAAACCAAATTATGAAAAATGTAAGTGAAAAAGACATGTTCAGTTGTTTTAATTGAAATATTACGAGTATGTTGATAACACTACAACCACTTCTATGATACTGCTTGCACTTTTATGTCGTCCTTAACATGTGAATTGTGATTATGAAATTTTTTTTATGATCAAAACTTGCACATCTAAAGTATGAATTGTTGTAATTATAATTATTTTAACTTCAAAATTTTTCATTAAATGTAGAGTTTTCTTTTAGGAACAAAAAAAAATCCAAGTATGTTAGTGGTCGTATAACTGTATAAGTATATTTTGTACTTTAACATTTTTTGGCTTCATTTTGATTTTAAATCTTATAGCTTTATTTTAGGTCAAAACACAACAATTTCGTGAAAGATGTATGCAAATTATACCTTTTTATTTGATAGGTAAATTAATACACACTAAATTTCTTTTTAATATGTAAGCCAAATTGTGTATTTATCAGTATATTTATACGTACTACTTTTACAACTATATGTATATATATATATATATATATATATAAAACTCATACATGTCTGTTTTTTATTATTTGGAAAATGAAATTATATATTAAAAAATGATATTTTTCATAAATGAAACACAAAAAAATATCAAAAAATCATTAAGGTATGTTATTTTCTAAAGGAAACAGTAAAATTCCAACAAACGTATAATATAAAAGATGATAGAAAATGGCTCACTAGATATCATATTACTACAAAATATGGTTAAATTTCATGAAATAAGAGAATCTCTTTAACTGATTTAAAAAAATTCACATCTTATTAAAAAAGAAATGAAATGACCTAAAATTTAATGCAAACTTGGATTTAAAACTTACAAAATCAAGGAGCATCCCGGATACATACCATTTGCTTTTCAAAAGATCACAACCTTAAAAATACCAAAAAAAAAGAAAAAAAAATGTCAGATTTTAAAATATTTATAATTTAGTTTTAGTATCTTCCAAATGGCTCATCGTATACGGCTCATCGTATATTAGAGCAAATACAAAGCACCTTTCTTATAAAAAAAAACTCCGAGCTTTTAATTAGGAACGGTACCTATTCGTTAGCAAGTACTTTATTGGGCCGATAATATATCGCAGATGAGCTCTTAAACCAGCACATCAAGATTCATAGGAGAAAATATGTTATTTTTTTCTTTGACTTAATCTATATTATTTTTAAAGTATATTTTGAAGAGTACGTTTTGTTTTGTAAATAATTACAATGAATATTATCATAAAATTTGTTTTAGGAAATCTTTTTTAGGTCATGAGGATTTGGTAACTAACATTAAAATCTAAATTTTTGCAATTTTAAAAGGAAATGTCAAAAAAAAAAATTTAAGAAACTAACATATAATTAGTTACTTAAATGAATGTTTTTAAAAATAAGTATGAGTCGGTATGGATCTTGAAAAATAAAATCATAACAAAAACTCAAATCAATTTTCTTTGTGTGATTGTTTCTTCCCGTAACAGGTTGTTGAGTCGGATCAAATTAATTTAATTAAAATTATGTGAAAAAATTGTTCCGCGGTATACCGCATGTTGAATCCTAGTTTGTTTTATTTCAAAAACAATATATTACTTTTATACATACGAGTCAATATTTTCACTCGCGACACTCACAGATTCCTCGAGCGTTGCAGAATCTCTCTTTTTGTTTGGGACATTTAAATCCACAGTCAATATCTCTTTTGCAATGAAGAACACTTATTTGGCCTTTGGTGTAAGCCTTAAGATATACTAGTATATAACCCATACTACAACACGGGATTATTATTTTATTTTTTTCTGCGATCACATAGTGTGGTGTCAAGTTCATTTAAGTTTGTTTGATATTTTCTGTATTTTTTTATTTTTTTTTGGAAACGTTAGAGTCCCTTGTGTTTTTTTTTCTATTATTATTTTTTGTTCATTCGGAATCATAAACGGTTTGGAGATTTGCAGTGTTTTTAAAACCGGACCGAACCGGATGCATCACCGGGTTGATTCGACTCTAAAACTGAAGAGTAGTTAGACCGGTTCAAAATCTGCATTAAATCGTAAAAAAAAACCAGAAAACGGCGAACCAATTGAACCATTTAACCCAGGTTTAATTAATTTTTTAAAATTTAACTCGACAATATCATAGGATGCATCATTTTCTGTTTATTTGACATTAAATCTTCTTTAATCCTCAAATCAAATCATCCATATTAAATCTATTGGAACATATTCTTATCGGTAGGTAAAAAACTAAATAATCGATACATGTAACGTTAGAAAAATGCAGCATCAATGCATATTACATTGCAATATCTATTCTTTCTTTCTTCGTCTAAAACTTAAAAATACTGTACATAAACACTAATTGTATTATATATACTTATTTTTTTAAAATGTCCTCAAACCCGGTCGAACCCGGTCATACCATGTTAACCCGTGACCGAAACGCTTGTCCTGTTCAGTTGCCGGTCCGGTTTTAAAAACATTGGAGATTTGTGTGATTTTTTTTTTTAAGTTGTGTATTTTAGTTTGTGTAGTTTTCTTTCGTATGCACTTTTTTCCAAAAATTTAACTTCGTAAATTTCAGTCAATGACGTGATTTTGACATTTAAATCTATAAAATTTACACCAAAAAACGGGAAACCGTAAATTTTCCGCCAAAAATATGAACCTTATATTTCTGACAAAAAGTGTGAACTCGTTCCCGCCAAAAACGTTAATATGAAAATTTCCGTTAAAAGATTGAAATCGTAAATTATTCGTCGAAACGTGATTCCGTAAATTTCTCACCAAATATGAGAACCTGCAAATTTTCTGACAAAATATTTAATCCGCAGATTATCTGACAAAAAACAAAATTGTATCCGTATAAAAGAAAAAAATATGCTATCAAAAAGATTTGTAAACTTATTTTAGCTAATTAAATTTAACTTTCTAATTAGATAATATTAGGTAAGAATATTAAACCCAATTTGTAAACTTATCTCTAAAAAAATTTCTTTTATATCTATTTTTATTATATTCAAAAAAATTTGATAATACATATTTATATACATATTCACAATTATGTTTGTTAATATATTACAATCTAAAAACGAAATCTTAAATATTTAATGAAATATTGTTACATAATTTTAGGAAACAAATTATATCTAAATAAAACCGAGTGAATCTTGTTACATAATTTTAGTAACATATTACATGAAAATAAATTCAAATTATTATTATTATTTTTTTTTTCATATCAAGATTTATGAATATTTATTTTCTAAACATTTATGAATATTTTCTTATTATTTATGGATATATTCTAAAATGTACTTGCCAATAAAGAAAAAAATTTAATTATATAATATAGAGGAAACCCAAAATAATAATAGTTATTTTTTTGAAAATATATCATTATTAATAATATTATTGATTTGTTTGTTAAAACATTTTAAAGATTACTAAAAATATTTCATTTATATTTACTGTTTTTAAATCCTATTTATTTGATTAGTTTTTTTAGTCATCTAATTTGAATTTTATTTACAAATATTGCTACAATTTTAAAATTATGTAGTTTTTTGAAAAAAATGTAAAAATATTGAGTTAAATCTATAAAAGGAATATACTCTTGTTGTATATATTTTGTTTTTGAATTAAAAATGTATAGTTAGTAGATATTATTTCAAAATATGGTTACAATACGGTTGAAAAGGAAAAAATGAAAACAAAAGATATTATGAAATTAGATGTAACATTTGTTGTTTAGATATTTTCAAAATATTTGTTCTAAATGAGCGGTGAATATTTACTTTAAGATCCGGATATTATCTAAACTCGTGCTTTTATCCAAGCAGATGAATGAAACCCGTTAAAAAGAATCTCTCTTTCTGTTTGGGACATTTAAAATCACAGTCAATATCTCTTTTGCAATGGAGAACACTTATTTGGCCTTTGGTGTAAGCCTTAAGATATATGGTCAAATTAAATTATATTAATCCTTTTGATCAAGAAGCTCAATTTTCCTTGGATAAATCTCTATTAAGAGATTTGGTATCCATTAAAGAGACTGGTACATGCTTAAACAGAAGCTCAAAGAAATTTGAGACAAGACGAATTGGTATTTAATTTATGATAATACACTGTACATACATGATCCTTAATCCAAAAGACGTATATATATAACATAAAAACAAAAACTAAACCGCTCAATCTCAGCTTCATCTTCTTCATATGTACAAACTACAAACAAAAAAACCCACAAGAGAATCTGTATTCAGTAGCCATCTGGTTTTTGGCTCAATTGAGACGCATTCATAATTGTCCTCTATTATACTTCAAGTAGAGATTTCGGGTGGGTCTTTCTTTAAGGTTTTATTCACTCCGCCATGATCAGTTGCTGTCTCAGAACCGATATCATAAGATGAAAGAAGCCGTCTCTGTTGTTTCGAAATCAATAAAAGTTTTGAAGGTTGGTTCGTAATCAGAGTTTATAGTTTATAAACCGGTCTAAGGAGTTTGTCAAGGAAGATACTTACATGATCTTCAAAATCAGGACTAGACAAGTTGATGGATAGATTTCTCATCAAAAGTAGCACCTGCTTGGTGGGAGCAAACAACGGTTAGGTTTAATGATTTGTTTCATACGACCGACGTGGTTTTAATTAATTAAGATTGAAGTAAAACTGAAAAGACAAGAATCGTACTGTTTCCACATCGATGGGGTCCATCTTCTTCAGCTTTTGTAGATGATTACTTGCATATGGGTCAAAAACACTTCCGATGAAGCTGTATACTTGGGCAAAGTCCGGTAAAACTGAAACAAAAAAAGAAGGATTGTCTAGTAAAAAATGGTAAATATGGTACAAACAAAAAGATAAATAGGTGGCAATGTAATGGTGTTTACCTCTTAGTGAATGGCCAGCATTTCCCTGGTCACTTGTGTCCCTGTTGGATCGTGGTCTTGGAGTATTTTCAGAACTACTAGAACAGTTGTTATTCGCTCCCGCTCCTGCTCCTACTCCTGCTCCCGCTGCTTCCATCAGAACATGGAAGAGAAATATGATACATTGAGTAAAATTTGAAAAGGAAACTATATTAAGAGTAGTAATTGCACAATGCTTGTAGATGAGAATAGAACCTTTTGTGAGGGGCGTGAAGCTAATTGTTTGCGCATTATTTGTCCATGGAACCGCAGCAGCAGTGGTTGGAGAAGTCATCAGCATTGAAGAAGACTCGGGCCTAAACATAAAACTTGGGTCATTTGGTTCAGATGTTGATTTGAAGGCCCCTGGTACTTGAGGTTGCACTGCATATTGCCATACAAAAATAATGCTCAATATAGTTTTCAATAAGCAAATAGCATTTCAACTTCAACGTTATTAAGCAGTAGCTTTTACATACCACTCTTGTGAGCTTTTTGAGGATACGGATGAGCGGCTTTCCTTTTAGGTCGAGGTGGAGGGAGATGTTCACCCGTCCCACTCTTTGTACCTTCAGAAAATACTTCTGAGCATGACTTCGTATCTGCAATATTAAATGAAATCCGTATAAGAAACCACAATAGAGTTCAACAAGCTCACTTGTCTAATACAAAATATCTAAAGATTACACTTTACCAAATTTCATGGTTATCAGCACAAAAGCATGTGCTCTTAATAGTTCAAAACAGTTTCGGACAATAAAGTTGTTTTAAAAGAACACTTTGTGGAGATATCAAATGAGAAGAAAAAACCTCAATCCAAGGTAACACTGAGGGCCCAAGAGAAAGATAACAGCGTACAAACAACTAGAGTAGGCGGAAAACAAATTAAATCAGAAGATATTTCTTGTTTTTACTGCACCTGAATCACTGTCTTTGACCCAATAAAAGCTTCAATCTTCTTCCAGTCTCTATCAAACCTAAAATGATAAAACATAAGCACAAGAGATTTCAGATCAAACACCAAACAACCTAAATATAGGATGTGTCTAATCCTCATCTAAGATAATACGCATCACAATACACAACGGAAAAAGCAATGAACAGTACCATCATCATCGTCTCCACTAGAACTACTGCAAGACCTTTCCCACTATATACTAACCTTATTACTTCAATTACTCACTTTCTAGTGTTTATAGACTACTGTTATAAGTAATAAAAACATCTCAAAATAGTCTTCATTGAACCCTCTTCACTAACACACAAATAATTTCCATCGCTGCTTCACCCATAAATTTCTCGCCTTTTCCGTAGTTCACTATCAATGATCATAAATGTCTTGGGACATCTCCGCTCATCCAAATCCAATAGCTATAACACATTTTCAAGAGAGTCACACTCCTTTTTTTGACGTCCTGATCTTCTCAATGCTTATCAGAAGCCTAATTCAATAAAATGTGAATACATAGACAAATCCATCTGCCCTAATCCAACTCTCAATTCCAATTCTATGTCCCAAGGCCAATCTAATTTCACTAGTTCAGCAAATCACATTCAGAAATCTATTGAAACTTAAATTCCGCATTATCCCAATCGAAACTCAACGCATATTCACAAGACTCTAAAAAAGTCCACTACAAACCCCTAATTAACCAAAATTGCAGCTAATTCTCGCCGAATCAAACCTCCAAATTGACTAAAAACCAAAACAAATAATAGCCATTCACGAGAAATGCCAAGCTCAAATGATTAAAACTCACAATTGAAGAGCTTCGAGGAATTTATCATGCTCAGGCTCCGTCCAGCTCTCTCTCGACTTAGTAATAGTATAAGGCTTCCTAATCTTCTTACTTAAATCCTCCGACGAATAAGAAACAGTCGCCGTCGCATCCGCCACAGTCACGGCGGGTAGAAGAAGTCGTTGGTGAAGAAGAAGAAACTGCGGCTGTAAAGGAAGGTCCAAGACCCGGAACAGTCATACCAGTCGGATCCAAGAAATATCCGTCAGAAGGATTCGGATTTCTCGAGACCATGAAAAAGATTTGGGGATTTTGAATCTTTGATTTTTGCTCTGTTTGGTTTAAAAGCTGTGTTTGAAGAGAAAAGAGAAAAATGTGGCTTATGAGAAGAAAGAAGACGGCAGAGACTACTTACTTTAGATATATATATATATATATAGACTATATGTTATATTTATAAGCTATAGTTTTATGTGTATATGCGCATTTGTGTCTCTCGATGAAACTCTTGTGATCGTTTGTGAGGTCGGCAAATAGGCTTAAGACCTAATATAACGTGCCACGTATTTGGAACTTTATTATAAAGGTTTTTCCATTTATGTTTGTATCCGTTTATACCAAAAAGGGTCGTCTTTTAGACAAAAAAAAAAAAATTTAATCGTTGTCAAAAAAAAAAAAAAGATTAAAGTCAACAAAAAAAAAGAGAGTGAATTCAGAAAAAAAAAAAAAAAAAAAAGAGTGAATTCAACGTTGTTTTTGTCATTTAGGTGAAGTTTTTCTAATTACCCAAATTTTATGTATTGGGGAGCCTTAAAACTAATGGGCAAATGGGTATTTAGCCCATTATGAGACATCAAATATGTCCAAATAGTATGCGTGCCATACAATTTATGCCAACCTGTTTTGCTTAATGTTTAGCGCAATCAACGCTTCTCTCTTTTACTTGCTTTCAAGTGTTGGCGTGATTCTTTTTGTTTTTCTTCGATTAGAGTGATTGATTTTGTGACCATGAGAATTCAAATCAATGGTATACGAATACGATTGGTTTATATTGCATGCATCAACTATTTCTTGACCTCACAGGAGAATAAATAAACTCAAAAACGTGACATGTCTATATTTTTTTAGGTATTTAAGTGGCTTTGACGCCTGAACATCTTCATCATATTGCTGGTGGTAATGTTATGGCATTGGAAACTTCTATGTAACTGAAAACTTCTAGTGGACTGGCTGAGTGCCTAGGTTTTGGATACAACCGGACTAGAGACGACTCGCGGGTTGGACTGCACGTGCCAGGAACTTGCATTTCAAGTCTCGTCAGCAGAATTTTAGTCTTTGCTCTAAACGGCAACGTTTAGAGATGAAATCGCTTACGAGTAGCGAGTAAATGACGATGAAGCCAAGTGGTTTGTGAGTTGTGTGATTCCTCATACTTTCACGATTTCTTTTACTAATGAATGTTAAAGTTTATTAATACTGTACTCTAAGCTGAAACTTACGTATCAACATTCAACAACATCTACAATTTATTAATACAAATTAAAGAACATTTGTAAACATGGCAGCAGCCGTAGATAGACTATTTCAGACTTTCAGTTTCTAGTTTCAATGGCTTGACTTAATTGTTTTCATATTCGTGATCTCAAGACAAAAAGCTATATCGTGTATATATATACAGGGAAGCAAAGGTTTATGAGCAAGCAACAAGGTTGATTTCATATTCCTTCTATTTATTATTTAATCATCAAACTTTAAATATATATTCAGAAAATGCCGGTAATTAAGTCTTTTTGTTTTGTACTTATAATATATTTTCAGATATTGAAATATCCAATATATATAATTATTTAAATTCAACATATAAGTTACGCTTATACATGCAATGAACTTTTCTTGAAATTTTTAAATCTTTGCAGGAGAAAGTTGTATTCAAAGTTGGAAGTTTTTGAGGAAAGAATCAAACGGAGAGCTATGAAAGTTGTATGTGACTTTCCAGGTATAGAATATATACATTATACATATCAATGTTTATATAAAGCACTGATGACTTTCCAGGTATAGTTTAATCTATTTAGCCTTAAATAGTATTAATCAATAATGGTTGCTGTTGTTAGGCGTTATTTGATAGACGTGAAGGAAAAAGGTAAACTAAAGGTGACGGGAGAATTTGATAAGTTTGAATGACGAAGAAACTGAAGAAGATATATATGAACATGTTGACATTATCGCGGTTGGACCGGATGGAGAACCGGCGCAAAATCAGAACCTGATTAAAAAACATGAACCAAAAGTGAAGAAAGCACCATCTTACCGTGGTTGGAATTTGGGTTTATTTAAGTAATCGATTTGAAGTCATGATCGATTTGATCCATGGACTATTGTATTCAAATGATATTTCATCTCATTTTCGGAAAAAATTGTTTGCCTGTTAGTGTTTGGTATTTATTTTATAAAATTTTTATCTAGTTCAACTCATTTTGATATTAATTATTCAACTATATTACGCTATTCTCATACCAATCAAGCTCATTACTTTGAAATCAAGTTCATTAACTTTGAAGATTAACATATGGAATGGGACAAGAATGAGACCAAAAAAAAAAAAAAAAAAAGAATGAGACAAGAGGCGAGGCGGACTGTCATTCAGCCAAAAATGTATTTATGTATTTGAAAATACAACTATACTCATGTATTTGACACCATTGCATAACATTTGAAGAACGAATATTATACTCCGTACATGATTTCTATAGTACATTTTTTTTGGGACATCAAAAATCTCTAGTACAATTACCATGTGTATAAGTGCCTTGTTTTTATTTGTTTAATGTTAAAGCAAAAAAGTATACTATCCAAAATGTTAGAAAAGTTAGTCAACGTTTGTAAATTATTGTTATAGTCATTCAACTTCGTTCCAAGATAACCACACTTATTCCATCTATTTCGTTTATTGTATATATCGTCAAAAATCTAACCAATTAAACTCATCATTGAGTCTTCATATTATTAATATCACAAGTGTTTCTTTTTAGTAGATTTTATAAATCCTTATATTAATCCAAAAAATGTATTTGGATTTGGTTTTTTTCTTCTAAATGTTTTCTCTTCTTTTTTTTTTTTCTTTCTTGTTCTTTAAGTGTTAGTAAATGAAAGAGTCCATGTCTGAAGACCAATATTGTCTGCCGGGTGGACCGAATACACATATAATATGGGACTGATGTGCTGCATGAATATTCAAAAGCTTGTAAAAATGTCTTACCTTACTCCGCTTCTAAAGATTCACTTACTGAACAAAGATTCACTTACCTCGATCTATGTTTTAATCTTTTATGAATTTAATTATGACAATTTGGATATATATTGTACGTATTTCCTAGCTTCGAAGAAATTGTAAGGTTCTTTCGTATTCTTTACGTCTTGAGTTTAATAGTTCTTAATTGTATTACAGAGTTAACGAAAAAAATATCATATATGTATTACTGTAACACGGTATTTGTTGAAGCCACTAAAGTGAGACCTTATTCAATAACTAGAAATACTTTTTCTTTTTTAAAAAAAAAATTAAAGAAATTCATTTATAAAGACTCAGGTTGTTTTTATTCTACCATCTTGTTATAAAAAAAGACTTAAAACTGGTTGTCTTGGTCTTGATGTAAAACATTGACTATTCTGTATTATAGTTCTATGGTTGGACCTAATTATCATATTTATATTCACTAGTTACAAACAAAACATTGTATAAATAAACGCGGAAGCAAAAGGTTACTACCGTGCAAGCTGCGAGGTTGCGATCATATTCCTTCACTCTCCAATCTTTTTAACATTCCAAAAATGCCGGTTTGCTTCTTCTTTTTTGCTTTTTTAATTTTTCAAATTATTTTTAAGCAATTAATTTTTCAATGGTTTAAAAATATCTACGAATTCGAATATAGTTATTGCTTATATATACGGTGAACTTCTAATTTGCAGGACGAGACAGTTGAATTCAAGATGGATGTTTCTGATGAAAACATCAAAAGGGAAGCTATGAAAGTTGTGTGGATGATTTCAGGTA
>CM022181.2:12647448-13160253 GCA_011420285.2 Erysimum cheiranthoides | reverse complement strand
CCCTTATGGCTTAAAGGAAGAGGCCATTGTGATCTTGAGACGTCTCCTGAGTACTTACCTCACTTAAGAAAGTTCATATCAGCCATTGAGAAGCTTCCAATTCCAAACTTCCGACTCCATTCAGTACTCGCTGACGATCACAAGAAAGAGAAATCAACGAAGAATAGTAGTTGGATTGGATCTAGGCATAGCATAGAATGTCTTACTGCTAGAGACAAGTCAAGAAAGATTAGTATCGATCATCGGTTTGGGAAGGCGAGAAACAGCGTGGATAGCTCCGATCGGGCTAGAAATAGCTTCGACAGGTTACTACATACACCGTTGATGTTCGAATGATTCAATTATTGAATTTAGTTTTCTTTTTTATTTGAAGTGGATATGTATCATCTTATACAGGCAATCTTACTATCTAAATATTTGGTTGTAGGGTTGGGTACTGAAATAATGAGATCAGTTCGGTTTTGGAATGTTGACTGTGTGAAGAATGGAGTTGCAGAGGTTTGATGATTGTTGTCAGAGTATTGTTTTTCTGGTTCGTTGGTATATATTCTTTGGAAAAGTGAAACATCTTATGAACATTTTTTTTCTCTTTTTATAAAGTTGTAAACATATGTATGTTCATATTTGATATGATTTAGTTATCCAATAAAAAGTAATCAGTTCTTATCTTTAATGTATAAAATTTTGGGAGAATTAGAAATAAATGAGGATTATTTAAGCATTTGTCCATATATGCATTCTAAATTTTAGATTGATAACATATGCTTTCTCAAAATTAAAACCCTATTATATCCTTAATTTTTAAAAAAATATTTAAAAAATTGAAATTTTCCTTAAATAGTTTAATTTATAAATTTCCTAATTTATCTATATTATCCTCTTTTTAAATATGAAATAATAAAAAGAAACATCTGGAAAAAAAATATTCAATAACCTTAGTTTTTTTTATTATAATTAAAGATTGATATTTTGTAAATGATATAATTGAAAATAATTTAAAAATAGATCCTCTCTTTTTTAATTTACCCCACTATATCCTTAATTTTAAAACAATTTTAAATAATTTTTTTCTTAAATAATTTGATTTATAATTTTGCTAACTTATCCTTTTAAATATGAGAAAAATAGCTATCATAATTTTTTTTTTATTTAAGGATACTGAATATTTTACAATTAATACTGATTCTCTCTCTTGTTTGTACAAATTATTAATTTACAAATAGCTATTCTCTCTCTTTTCTTTTTATACAAATTATATATTTTTAATTATAATTAATTGCGATTCTCTCTCTTTTTGTAACAACTTTAAACCGATATTTATCAATAAAAAATGACCACAAAAACTACATATTCTCGATGTTATATGCTTTTTCATAACTTTTTCATTTAGTATTCACAATTTATCTTTGAAAAAATTGCTTAAAACTAATCGAAAGGGTAGTTTAGAAATAGTTGATTTTCAATCTTAGAATGCATATATGGATAAATGTTCAAATAATTCTTCTTATTTTCATTTCCACTAAATTTTTCTTCTCGCAAAAATTTACCTATAATTTATTTTATACCAAATATCAATTGGAACACATTCATTTTCCATGAATTCCTAATTTCCTATAATCTGTTCCAACACCACGTTAATGCCATACCAGCGCCACGTCAACGTTACATCACAACTGGTAAGTTGTTTGATTAAGCTCGGTTAAATAAGTGTGTGTATGGAATGAGGCAACACACGACAAACACAAGTTTCCAAAATCAATTCCATGCCACTCACATAAACCTTTTCTTGCAATCTACTCGTTCAATATAAATAAACCCTATAACCTCAAAGACTTTACCAAATATGTACATTGTTAGCGCGAAAAATTTATTATCATATGTATTACATAGCCTTTTCATAAATGTTATTATCTCGGCAGCTATGGTAGGTGCAACTCAAATAATTTTTTTAACAAATCATGTTTCTTGCTATAATATATGTTTGTACAATTGCTTTTGATAATTTTTATATTTGATAAATCATCAACATCCTGTTAATATTACAATATTACATTAACCAAAACAATTCTTACTGAACATCATCCCAAATATTATACTAACATTGTAAATATTAACAATTTTTTTCATCAATTGAGTAATATTCTATATTTAAAATCGAAACTCTTCTATAAGATTTATTATTTTGAAAATCACATTTATTAGGATATCACAAAATTCATTTGATTTTTATCTATTACATTTCAAATGTTGAGATTAATTAGGGTAAGTTAATGTAGATTTATTATGTACTCCTTAAGATATACATGAATCAAAACCGTTTTTCATATTGTTATAATTAATTTCGGTTTCTCAAAATCCAATAAATTTAGATTTATTAGATTTGAAATTTTGAGATTAATTAAAATAGTTATTGTAGATTTCTATGTATTTTTCTTATAATCTCTATACTATTATTTGACTAATGTTAAACATTCTTTAACCTATCTTTACGTGCTATACTACAACAAATGCTATTTGAATTTAAGCCTTTCTTTAGCAGCATAAAAGGACACTTAGATAATTAACATATCACGACCCGTTTGGACACACGCGGATCATTGACCTGATCCGATTGAAGCCCAATTCGTCGGAAGAATCGAAAGCACGCAGACGGCAAATCCTTCAAAATGATCCATAGGGTCGATATTTTGATTGGGTTAAAAAAAATTTTGTTTTTTTAGATGTTCGACTCCTTAATAACACCTAAAGAAAAAATGTAAAACCCTAAGACCATCTCCACTAGAGAACCTCTATTGTTTATCAAATTTTAATAAATTATTAAATAATCTAAAATAACAAAACAATTATTTCAATTACTTATATTACATTAAAAGAAAACTAAAATATTTTACATAATTCGGAAATAGAAAACATATTTTACAAAATCGAAAAAACAAACACAAATACATAAATTGTAATAGAGTAAACGGGGTACGAGTATTGTTAGGTTGCACCAAAGTTTTGAAATTCGGTACTCTTTCTAGATTCATTGTGTGGAAAGAAAGGACCATGGTGTGATTTTGAACTAATCAAATATCATATAAACTTTTTAAGTTATACATTAGACAGAGACATACACTTATATAAGGGGCTTCAAGAAAGGAAACGCCTTCTCTATGCCTTCAATGTTGGCTAGTGACTGTACAAATGCTATTGGTATCATGAAGAAGAAGGTGAGGAAGAAGTATGCAACGCCGACTATGAGCTTCCTTATCTTAAGGTCAACATATGGCAATGCAAGATTTTCATAGTAGACGTCACGTGGTTCTGCTGCCCATTCGGCTAGCCACTCTGTTGGGTTTCTTGTTTGTTGAGTTTGAGCACAAACCGCTGCTCCCCAACGGCTCTTGAAAGACACAAAAGCTGCAGGCACTATGGACTTTATGCCAGTCCTTAACCTCTCTTTCTCCTCAGCTATCTGAAAAATCCAAAGTAAGTTTGATTAAATAATGTTCAAAATGAGAATGGAGGATAAAAGCAATAGCATAGAGTAGTTAAGATGAACGCTTTACTTCTCTTGTTAGACCCTCAACGACGGATGTGTAGTACTTGATTCCATCAACTTCTTCACCACAACAGCCAAGAAATCCCATCTATTTGAAGACAATGAAATGAGTCTTAAGAGAAACAACATTGAAGAAGTTTAAGCTTATGTGATTTGCAAATGTGAGTTTATCTTAATTACTGGCCTGTTATTTAAATTTCTCATGTGTCTGTTTCTAGTGTAATCAAGCAGATTCTGCATTTGTTTCCTCGTCTGAACCAATTCTGAGAGTTTGGTTGCATCATGGACTGCCTGAGTTAAAAGCAGATCAAGAATCATCAACTCAGAAATCAATTAAGTCACAGATTATACTTGTCAATGTTATTAGGAAAAAAACGAGACACGAAACATACCTTGAGCTACTACCCTTCAATTGATGCACACTCGCACCTACCTGACTAAAATCTACAGTTCCCGTCGACTTATCCCTGAGTTATATACACAAGCAATGATGATTCTAGCCTGACTTTGTGAGTGGGATAAGAGAGAAATAATCATAGTTTTGAGAAGTTTTAAGACAACACAAGCAATAATGATCTAGCAGAAACAGAATAGATACTTTATGAGTGAGATAGGAGAAGAATCAAAACTTACAAAGCTCGAGCCATGACGCTAAAAAGATAATGCAATTTATTATCGCCTTCCTCACTTTTGCTATACAACAGTCATGACTCTAAAAAGATTCACCGCCTCTGAGATGAGGATCAGGTAACTTGTAATACAGAAACTATGGTTTGAGACTTTTCTTTACCTGAAGAACATTGGAAAGCTCACAAGGAAGTAAATGGCATAGAACAAACATCCAACTCTGTACATGGCACTTCGGTCCACGAACTCGTAATAAGGAAACTGCACACGTTGAAAACAAACAAAACAAATTGAACGGTTTTGTCAAGTGTTTAGTTTCCAAACCAGATTTTAAAATGGTTAAGTAGATAAACAAAGCCTTTAAGCAGACTATAAGAGGAACTTATACTATTTGATAAAGGTTCTACTGAATAATTTTTTATAGGAACTATCAAAGAATTGAAGACATCACAACATACATTTGCAATAGCAATATTCTCCAAGTATGCAATGAAATAAGAAAGCGCCAGTATCCAATCAATACAACTATGGATGAGATTTTGAGAACTCTCACCACTATCCTTAAGGAAACAAAACATAAAAGCATCCTATCAAACTAAACTTAAATCCAAAGAGCTTATAGATAGAAGCAAGTTCTCAAACTGGGAAGCAAAATTTTATGCACAGAGAAAGATCACCAGCATTTTATCCATAGCTTTCGAGAAGCCCATGCCATACTTTTTCATCAAATAAGCCACCACTATAGTCCGATCTACACTCAGTTCAAGCTCGTGCAGTAGATCACCTGCATTTTGCATTTCACATTAGAACATATATAAACCACAATCTATCTCAAACTAGAGAGTAACCAACAAGTAGAGCCTAAACTGAAACAGTTACTTCAAACCTATATGAAATCACTTCAGATATTACAATCTACCAAATCAGAGACCAGAGCTAACTTAAACTATACTCTCTAAGCCCCCAGAATGATAGTTCATCAATCAAATCTGAAATGCATTCTTGTGAACTAACTACACATGAGAGAGAATTTATGTACAATCTCATCTTTCAGAGCAATGTCTAACTCAGTAGAAACGAATTCACAGAAACTCAGCATTAGTTTTGGTTCAACAGTGTGTTCTACAGCTTAATCGTACGATCACGAGAAGCAGACACAATCTGACGGTTATCAGTAGAGAACATATATCTGTTCACAAGATTACCTCTTACTATACTCTCCAGAGATACCAGAATCAACAAGCTATAAAGTAGCAAAGCAAACTACAAGACTCATATATACTTTTGCCAAATCTAATCTATAGATTCCTATGGTTACTAGCAATGAAAACCGCAGCATACTTTTATCTCCTATGAAGCTTTGCTCGCTTCTAACATATTCCAACTGGTTCACATTGAATCCTAAACACTATAATCGCATACTGAAATCTATCAGATTTAGGGAAAGGAATCAAACCTCCTAGACATTCCCATGAAGCAATGAACCAAAACACCACCTCCAGATGGAATAGCTGTGATCGATGAAGCAAAAACACTCATCGAAATATACTGTCAAATCGGTCTCGGATCTATCAACGACTACACTCAAATCACAAAAAAACATACGAAGAACAAAGTTAGAAATCTACTCGAAATGTCAAAAAGCGGCTTCGATGAGAAGAAATAAACACACCTTCGAAGATTTTTTTTTTTTTTTTTTTTTGAAACACCACCTTCGATGACTTTATAGACAAAATCATCAGGATAAGGAGGAGCGAAGGCCGCAGCTACATTGAGAAACCCTATTAGCAACACCATTGGAGCTGCTCTAACATCCTTTTTCCAAACTACAAAACCATTGGAGCTGCTCTAACATCCTTTTTCCAAAACTGTGTGAGAGCGGAGAAGAAGAAGAATACGAACGTTGTCAGGTCTACACAATCCCAAATAATTTTTCTATTGCCGATCTGAAAGAATGTCGACCACTCGTCAGATCGATGGCGAGAATCAGTTTTACATCTTATATCTGATGAGAAACCTTCAACAGGAGCGGAGGAGGAAAAGATTTGAAGCGGAGAGGATGGAGGAACCGAGAAGATAAGACTTAAGAGGAAGGCAATAGAGATTCTAGATCGATAGATTCAACATCGTAAAAGGGGATGAAGCGTTTTGTGCTCCTGATTACTTTTTGCTATGTCGGGTCTCCACCAACCACCACTTCTTCCTATTTGGGTCGGTTTTTGGAGTATGGTTTCTATGAAAACTTTTTTATGGTAAATAGTACTCCGACTTTGAATTTTACTCTGATCGGCGACTTGGATTTATTCAATATTTGATTTGATATTTCAATTGGATTGGGAAAAATTTCAGTAGAAATTACAAATAAAAGAGCTGGAGTTGATAACTCAACGGCAACAACAACAACAACATTAAAAGAGAAAGAGCTAAAGGGATAGGAGATAGGATCAAAGGGAGACATGAATAAGGAGATCTCATGGACGAATCCCCAAAACTCTATCCTTATAACCTTTGAGTTGATGAGACCAAACAACGTCTCAATGTTTGAGAAAACTTCCAGCAAGTTAATAACAGTCTCATCCGACGAGTCTAGAGCACATTGTAGTGCTAAATGGACTTTAGTAGTACTTGCAGACAACACATATGGTCTTATTGAAAAGTGTTTAGGAGTAACACAAGATCCAGCTTCTTGAAAAAACCTTCCCAATCCGCAGAGACTTGGATTAATCCGACAAGAGGAAGGTGGAAGCACAAAGGCTTCATTCCAATCTCTAGATTCTCTGATGGACTTCAAAGCGACATCCTCTTCGGTGAAACATAGATATTCCTACAACGCATCTACAACACAATAGATGCCAAAACTAATAAACGGGACAAAGCCTTAGCCACATAAAAAGTTAGAACAAGTCTTAAAAAGCCCTCAATACAAGGGAAAGCGGAATCACCATCAAAGCGATCCGAGAGATAACCTGACCCATACAAGTTCACACCAAAGCAAGGAATAATCTCTAAAGTTTGTCTACAAATATGCCTTCCATTAAGAGACATTACAACCATTCTAGCGAAGCTTCGATCAAACATGATAAGTCTAACATCCTCATACTGAGGTAACTGAAATTGATATTGATGAAACCTCATACTGAGGGAATTGGGAACTAATATGAGGCAGATTGTAGACCATTTCACAACCAACAAGAGGGTCACTGAGATCATACTTTCCACCTAATTTTATGTTCTTGCTTCAGACAAGCTTCAAGTGGTGGAGAACCCACCAAGTAGAGTACTGTCCCTATTTAAGTATATATTTAACAATTTTTCTTTATATGTAAATATTCTTATGCATATAGCTGAAATAGGGCATCTGGAAAATATTTGATGTAGGGCATCTGAAAAATATTTCGGGTAACATACATGATGTAGATGGATGGAGACTAGCTTTCAAATTGAAGGACAAAGAGTATGTGTTACATAAATTTTAAAGTTATTTTTACTTTCAGTAACCTTCGTAATAATCATGAAATTTTAAATTTTCTGCTGACTCGACACAGCCAAAATCTCTTGAATGGACTAGCTCAAGGAAACAAAGCTCTTAAGTTCAATTTTATGATTCAGACTTATCATCGTGGATCGAGACTGGTTGTTGCACTACGGTTTTGGAAGATTTATCATTTTGTTAGTGATGAACTGAAAAATGTTAGGCTTTGTTCCTTTGGTCCTTTGTCTAAAGTATATCCGTTTCCAAACATTCTGGAGGCTCACGCAGTTCAGAAAATGTAAGTTATATTTTACATACTTAATCTTTATCACTCTATTCTCATTTTAATCGACACACTATTCATTTCTTATCATCTACTTATTATAGGCTTGCAATAATGGATGCCTAATATTATGTGTTCAAGTGAGGTTTTTATTCTTCTTCACCGTCTTATGCAGTCAACAGTTTTTCTTTGTTCCTCACATTGGTTTTTTAGGCAATAGAAACTTTCTCTCTATTCTTTGCTTCTTGCAGACATATATTTAATAGGGGTAAGTGGATATTAAGGACGCTTAAATTGGTTTTGTCCATCTATACCTTTAAATGTAACACTTGGCCATATAAGATTAATAATAATCAAAACCCTTTTATGCCCTCAATTTTAAAATCATTATATAATTTACAAAATTTTGTATATATCATTTCCTTTATTAATTCATAAAATCTTAAACATATATTCTCTAAAATATGACTAACCATTCAGATTTTTTCGGATGTGGATAATTCGGATAGGAAAATTCATTATCTATTTGGATTTTATGACTATTCGGTTCAGTTTTGGTTCGGATAGGTGTTGGATTCGGATCGGTTTCAGATCGGTTTTTTTAATTTTTTTTAAAGATATTTTTTTAATTTTAAAAAGATCGATTATATTTTTTACAAAAAATGTATAGTTTAACGGTTTCCCAAATTTTTCCCGCCAAAAACGCGGTTTCACAAAATTTCACGCCAAAAATACGGTTTCGAATCCAACAAAACGGTGTCGTTTTGGCCACCGTTATGTTTTAAACGGATGCCACGTCAGCAATACGGGGAAGTAACGGTTTTTAACGGATGTCACGTCATCAATACGGGGAAGTAACGGTTTTTAACGGTATATTGCGGGTGACTTTCGATTTCATGGTATTGACTTGCATAAGTTCGACTTAGAGGGTTAAATTGCAAAAAATATTCACTTGGAGGGTTTTTTTGCACAAAACCTTTATGTTTTTAACGAATGCCACGTCATCAATACGGGGAAGGTTTATATTGTGGGTGACTTTCGATTTCATGGTATTGACTTGCATAAGTTCGACTTAGAGGGTTAAATTGCAAAAAAGATTCACTTGGAGGGTTTTTTTGCACAAAACCCTTTAATTTTGGGTTTTTGAATATACTTTTTTTCGGTTTTTGGTTCGGATCGGATTCGAATCAGATGAACCGGTAGGAAAATTTATTATCCGTTCGAATTTTATGACTCTTCGGTTCGGATAATTCGGGTAGGAGAATTCATTATCCGTTCGGGTTTTATAACCATTCGAGTCGGTTTTGGTTTCGGATTCTAATTTTTCGTAACGTAATCTAAACAATAAATACGAAATCTTAACAGTATATTTAGTTTTCCATTTTTATGGAATTATAGATTCAAAAAAATATATGTTCTAAATTTTCTTAGAATATATATTCTAATTTTCGTAGATCAAAGAAAAAATAGTAGAATACATATTCTAAATCTCGTAGAACGTAGAATACATATTCTAAATTGTTTAGAACATAGGTTAAAACGTAAAATACTTCTTCTAAATTTCGTAGAACAAGAGTAATGTGCAGAATACATGTTCTAAATTTTTTAGAAATATTGACATCCCCAATTCTAGAATTTTTAGAAAAGAAATCAATTCTAAAACTCGTAGAACATGTACAAAATGTAGAATATATGATCTAGAATTTTTAGAAAAGAAATCAATTCATCACTTTCTTCCTTCACACAGATTCTCATTAGCTCTGTGCCAATTACTTCTCTGCGAACACTACAATTGAAGGATCATTCATGCCACAACCAAAATTAAAATAATAATAATACATCACACAATGGTACAGATTTTAAGGGCAAAGTACGATTACATATATACGGTTCATCGCTAATAATCTCAATAAAAATATAGCAAGACCCATAATTTATGCAATCGTCAAGTTTCAAAATACGCAAAATCCATGAGAAATGAAGCTAGGAAGAGGAACTTTGGAATGATTAGAGAGTACCTGAAACACCCAAATAAAATAAATAAAAAATTCATGTCTTTTTAGATTCAAGAATAACCAACACATGTAACAAAATACAATCCACTAAGATTTTAACTAATTGCACCAAGTAAAAATTACATAAACCAATCTCTTTTATGATTATTCTTAGGAAAAATATTTAACAAAAAAATTAAGATTTTGAGCTGTCAACAAAAAAAAAAAATCAAGATTTTGATTATTACCCAAGGCTTAGTGGATTAGTATCCAAAATACACAAACACAAATTATCCTCGTACTACTGCAACAAAAAGAGTTAAGTTAGGTTTAGTTCTGTCTTAAAAGAATATGGAAGAAACAGACAAAAGTGGTTAAACCTTGAGACATGGAGACTCGCCACGGATAATCTTACAGAAAACGCAGTCGTTTTGGAGATTAGATGATTCAACGACTGAGCTACAATCAGAAACTTTGAGAATCGGGTCTCGGGTCGGGTTTGAATGAGATGGGTACATGTGAGAAGAGAGGATTGCGAGTCTTCAAGATTCCATTAGCTGAATTGAAACAATAATACGAATCGAGCAAATAAGTTTCTTGAATTGGATGGTCAAAATAGCTAGAGCTCCATCAACTGCACCAAGATCTTCAACGATTCACGTAGTTGCACAAAGCTAACCTGCGATAATACGTAAAATTCATTATTAATATCTATATGAAATATTGATTAAAAAATACAGAATAAATAAAGGTTAGTTGTGGTTTGAAAGTGTAATGAGATCATATATTTATATCATGCCAAGAAGCTGTATAAGATTTAGATTTATTATTTTTCTACGATAATAACTAAAAAAGTAAAATTTATATTTTTAAAGAGTATGTCGTTATAATATCGATTAATATTTGCAAACTATCATTTTTCATTGTTATCCATCTTAATATATAAATATAAACTAGTTTTTTCATTTAAAAAATGGAACAATAACATATATGTTTTAGATTTATAACTGTATTTGATATCATCTTTTTAAATGTATCCCTATACTATTAAAAGAGAAGTACGTTTAGAGAAAAGGGCAAAGTTTTTCACAGTATTTACAGCAAATGCCATCGACCAAAAACATGAAAATGAAGCTTCATTAAGGGTAAAATTGTCTCAGCAGTATTTCGTCTGATATATGGGTCGGGTCAATTGGAGAAAAAAACCCGAAATTGATCTAATTGGATACGGATACAATGGATATTCCAAAGAAATCGGGTTTAACCACTCTCAATCCTTTTTTCCTGCGACAAATCAAACAGTTATTGCCTTAGTATCTACCATTCCTAATTCAGCTCAAACCGTTTGATATCAAGATCCAAACAAAATTATTCTTAATTATAACATTTCCCTAATTGTAGCCTATATTTATTACGCATTTACAAAGGCAATATCTATTCTTTGATACAAATTTTGAATTCTTTCCATTTCTTAAACAGAGATTACTCAATATCATAACAACCAAATCGTTTTCATTTATCAAAATTTACAGTTCTTATAATTGCATTCTAAATTCTAAAATCAAGGCAATATCTACTCGATCTTTCATATATTCTTCGCGCAAAGAATATCCCTTTCCAACCCACTATAAATATAAGCAGCCTCATTCTATACCAAATCACACAAACACTTACCTCGATAATATTAGGAGACCGCAAGCAATGGCCTTAGCTCTTTAACCTTTCAGAAAGCTTGCTGACACAAGTGCAAAGCACAGACTATTGCCTTTTTGCAAAGAGCAGAGAGAGGATCAGACAGATCACTAAAAGGCGGAATCCCATGTTGGAAGATGCATCTGCAAGAACAAAAGATAAATGTCAATCCTGTCTAATTCATTTATTTATTTGACTTACATTGTAGACTTGAGTTTTTAATTAACAGAGTGGTCATGTTATAAAGCTTCATCTAAACCTATCATCTATGTTTATTATTTCAGCTGGAGGTTATCAACCAATTCAAGCTGAAAATCAGTCAAAATCTGTCCATCCCAGAGTTTTGAGAGACATTACCAACATTCACAAAAGACAACAAGACAGCTTGCAAACCTCTCCAGGAAAAAATATATTCTTTTCTGCAAATTTTAGTAAACCTGGAACAGGTATCTTTACTATTGTTAAAAGATAATAAAAACCATACACCACTCTAACTAATGTTTTCTGTCTTATGCATTCGAAAACTAATTGATCTAAAAATTTCCAGACATGAAGTCCATCATATAAACTTAGTAATCTTGATCTAAACATATCATAATGGTCTTATTGTATCTCCAGGTTCACGAGTAATGCAAGCGGATAATCAGAATAAATCTGTCCAAGTTAGAGTTTTGAGAGACATTACCAACATTCATAACAGGAAGCAAGCCAGTTTCCAAACTCCTCCACCAACAAACATATTCTCATCTTGAAGTTTTAGTAAACCTGTAACAGGTGAGTTAAATATGGTTCAAAATCGAAGTACATTTAGTAAATAAGGAAAGAAATTCTCGGATTATTACGGTATTGCCATTGGTTTTACACATGAAAATTGATTTTCATTAAGGGTATTTTCGGGAGTTAACAAAATCGAGTCTAACTGGGTCGGGTCAATTTTACAAAATTACCCGAAATTAAACTAATCGGATCGGGTAAATTCGGATCATCCATTTAATATAGATTATAACCGAATCAAATCTTACACTATATAAATCGAATATATCACTAACGAGATTTCCTAATTTTGCTCTGAATCCATTACTATGCAATCTAAAGGGATTATTCGAATTTGTAACATATTTCCTAGTTTTGCTCAATATTAATTAAGCAATTATTAAGGAATACAAATTAGTTACTTAAAATTTTCCATATTTCCATATTTTTACACACTATTCATCAAGATAATTATGATCAAATCCAAATCTGTTATTTGAATAACGTATAATCCCAATCAATTATACGAATATTCCTTTAATATATACATATATTTCTAATTTCGTAATTTGTTATTTTGATTAATATTTCAATTTTAGAAATTTAAAAATTTCTGTTATCATAGGCATTGATTTAAGAATTAAGATACTTATAGTTATTATATTTTTCGTTTTAAATTTTAAATAGCAAATATATCAAAATGAGAAAAGCTTGATTCGATTATTTATTTACTATGATCTAATTTTCAGATTTTAATAAAAATTTGTTAAAACGTTAATTTTTAATATATGCAGTTAAGATTTAAATTGTTTTGGTAAAGATTGAATCCATAACAACCTAATTTTGTGTACAATATATTCTCTGTAAATACTATGTCTATATACATGCCGATGACCTCACAACCAATTTAGAAAAATCGATTCTTTGAAATAATGAATGGAGATTTTCATGTAAATCACCTCAGCTTCTTCTCATGTTTTTCTCCATAATTCAAGTAACCTCTAATGCATATTCTTATAGTTTTTGGTTTCAGGGTTAACACTACTTGATCGCAAGTCAGCTTATTGATCCATTCACAGAGAAATATGTAGATTTCATAAACGTTATTTATTTAATTTGTATATATTTATTTTCAAGCACATTCTAATCTGATTATTTTTTCTCTTTCTCAAATATTATAGTTCAAATTGTGAACATTGGCCAAAGCAAAGATTTGATTGTAAACACGTCAAGACATCAAACTGATTTCTTAACTTCAAAATGCAGAGTATGTTTATCATGTTTCAGGCTAAAATTTTTTTTATTGTGGTCCTTCAATTTACTAAACTCACATTTTGCATAGGTAAGAACTTATAATATAATTGTTGTTTTGGTCAATATTGTTATGATGTTCGTTATGATTTCTCTGAATCTTATAACCTTTTGCTTTTTAGATGTCTTACTGAGTTTATATGACTTTCAAATTTCGATATCCTTCAACAAAATTAAGGAACTTTTACTTATAAGTTCCATGGTTTACAATTGCAATGGTTTTATATTTGTTGTTTTTGTGTTTCTAGAAATTTCTGTTTTTTTTTTTAAAAAAAAATTTGACACACTAATTATATTTGATTGCTTTTATATGATTTTTGGTCTTAAATTAAACAGATCTAAAATCTATGTCACCAACTTTAATTTGAATTAGATTTAATCGGTATAATATTTTCAAATTATTTTGTACCAAAGAAATTTTAATTTTTAAATTGAAAAGATTTTTTGAATATGATTTAGAATTATTCAACAAGAGTATTAAGAAAATCTGCTTTTTTTTTGGAAACAACATTAAGTCTATATTAATATTTATTAAGAAGTTTTTGTGAATAACAAAATGATGAGATCTATTAATTTATTTTAATTCCATATTAATTCATAGAAAAATATGATGATATTTAAAGACATAACAAATCAAATATAAAATTTTTGGAATTTTATTGTAAATAAAAATTAAATATACTTTCTTCAAATATCATATTTTCTCAAATAAATTCAAATAAAAAGTATTATATATTATGGAACAGGTTATATAGCGAAACGGGTTATATAGCCGGATGGATTACATAACGGGACGGGTTATATAGCAAGACAAGTTAGAATCAATATTATATAAATCTAAAATATCATTAAGCCGGTGCTACAACACGGGTTAAATCCTCAATTTATTATTTTGTCAACACTACCAAATTTAAAATATTAGACATATCAAAAACTTTACCTCATTACTTTCTTATTTTATAACTGAAAAAAGGAAAAAACGAGTTTCAATAGCTCCTGAATCGTATGTCGTCTTATCCTCAGCGTTATTAACCGACAATATAAAAAACGTCAGCCCGTGCAGTAGCAATACAAACTTATTTTAGTTTTCATTGACTACACTAATTTTTACCTTATTAACCTATAAAAACCATTAATTATTAATGTCCTTCCAAAAATATACACCCGCGGTTAGATCCTAGTTTAAATATTAAAAAAGATTTCCCTTTTTTTTAGTTGATCAGTTATATTGTCTAAAATACAATTATATATTGAGTTTATCTATACAAAAAAATAAACAATCAACAAAAATACAAAATATAAAATATAAAATATTCTATAAACTTTTTTCCGTTTAAAGTGGAATAATAACATATCTGTTTTAGATTTATAATTGTATTTTATATAATCTTTTTAAATATATTAAAGAATATTTATGATTATAATAAGTCGATAAATTATATTGCCTAAAATGTAATTATATATTTGAGTTTATCTATACAAAAAAATAAACAATCAACAAAATACAAAATACAAAATATAAAATATAGAATAATAAATATGGAACCCATCAAGGAAATAAACGGACAGTAAGATTAGGTGTCATTTTATTATGGACTCAAGGTATGGAAACACTCCATGAAATTCACAGAGGCATATCAAATGAGTCAGCTGAACATAATTTTAAGACACAAAAATAAATTGGAAAATTGCTGAACCACCTTGATTCTAAAAAATATGTCATTATCTGCAACTAAGAATAATTCATATATGTACATACATACACACGTATACAACGTATTGAAACTTTTAAATTTAAATCTCGAATGCTACGAAATTGGAAAATTGCTTGTGGAGAAAGTAATATGAACATGGCCACATATACTAATAACCGGTTATGCTTGTCGTAGATCATTCTCTTTCAAACCAAAAGTTTTACTCAAACAACATCAACTCATATATAAAAATCATAAAATACATGTTAAGTGACTCACAAGAGATACATAAGAGCCATATCATGCTCATATTTTTTAGCAAATTAAAAAGGTAAAAAAGAGAACTTTTCAAGGAAGAAAAGGAAGACTAATTGCGGAAGTGAACTTTAACGGATGTTGTTGAGGAGGTTGATCATTGATCTGAGTCTCGGCCGTGGAAGCGTGGAGGCCACACCGATCACACTTCACCGGAACCAAAATCCGACGACCGTGAAGTCAACCATTTGTCGATACACGCCACGTGGAATGCATGACTACAGAGAGGTAAGATTCTGATTTCTTCGCCGTCGGAAAATTTCGTCAAGCATATTGCACACTCGGTGGATGAATCTCCGTCTCCTCCGGAGGAGGACGGTAAATCGTCTGTGGCGGCGGTGGGAGAGGCAGAGGCGGTGTATGTGGATTTCGGAAGCGATTGAAGTGCTTTGTTGTTGAGTCCTTTGTTCCGTGGCGGTGATTCTCAGGTGGCGGTTGAATTAACCGGGGTGAGACGGCGTAGCCAACCGCAGCGAGAAACAACAGCCAAAATAGCTACGCAAAAAAGAGCCAAGAAAGGAGCTGAGAGAATAAAAACCATGTCAGTTTCGGCGGCTGTCATTTAGATATTGGGAAAAATGTCAAAAAAACAGTGAACTTTCAAATTTGGGACGAAAAAAGCACGAACTTTTGAAATGTCATTTAAATCACAAAGTTTGGTTTGACTTTTTGATAAAATAGCCAAGTTTCGTTGACTTGGTCATTTCAGGCATGCCGTTAAGTTTCCGTTAACGGAGTTAATTTTCCGTTAATAATCTCCGTTAAGTCGAAAACAGATATATATACAAGGTGTTTAAAAATCAAGAGAATAAGTTGCTGTGGTCTGATGGTAAAAGCGTGACTTTGGTTTTCGTCGAACGCGGGTTCGATTATCCATAGACGCAGGTTTTTTATTTTTTAAAAAAAAAACAAAACACAAAAGCGCGTAAGACTAGAATCGAACTGGTGACTCTTAGGCATATTATTCAATATGTAACCAACTGAGCTACAAAGCTTTACTGATGTAAAGTGAAACGCATATAATTATATCTCTTATAGTTTCGTCTCAAATAAAAAATTATATGAATAGCGCATGTCATATTGATCTATAGTGTTAAAACCATCATCTACCAAATAAATTACTCAATGAAAAAAAATATAAAGAGGACAGTATAAAAATGAACTATGTTAGGTCTCTTCATCGATCATTATAGTAATTCAATTTATTTTTTTACATTTACATTTCTAGTTTCACGTAGTCATTAGCGGCGGACCAGCACGTGCGGGGATATATGTAGATATTTTGATTTAGTAGAATATTTGTAATCCAAATTTATATTATTTTGATTTTTATTTCGGTTTCAGTTTGATTTATGAATATTTGAATGTTAACCAATATTTTAAAAATCTAATAAATCTAATGGTTGGACCGAAAACGAATGTAAATCGAATTAGTGATTGGTTTGATTTCTAATAAACTTGTGAACTATCAAACCGGATATATCAGTAATAATACAAATTGGGGAAAATGTCAAAAAAATTGTGAACTTTCAAATTTAAGACGAAAAAAACATGAACTTTCGAAATGTCATTTAAATTACAAAGTTTAGTTTGACTTTTTGATAAAATAGCCAAGTTCCGTTGACTTGGCCATTTCAGGCACGCCGTTAAGTTTCCATTAACGGAGTTAATTTTTTGGTTAACAATCTCTGTTAAGTCGAAACCAGATATATATAAGTTATTTACAAATTAAATTCAATATGTTAGTGTAGCTTGATGGTAAAATCGTTAGATGGCTTCTCATTCGACGTGGGTTCGATCCTTCGTAGACGCAATTATTTTTGTTTTTCTTAAAAAAAACGAAATACAAAAGCGCGTAAAAGCAGAATCGAACTCTTGACTCTCAGAGATGTACTTCAACATGTAACCAACTGAGCTATAAAGCTGTAGTGAAATTAGGAGAAACGCATATAGTTATATCTCTTATCGTTTCGTCTCAATCATCTTCCTCAATTTTCCTTCTGATTTGTGTATGTCGAGCATCGAACCCGCATTTGGTGGAAACAAAACTGATGCATTTACCAACAGGCTATACTAACATATTCAACTAATTGTAAACAACATGTATATATATGTGGTTTCCACTTAACGGAGATTGTAAATCGAAAATTAACTCCGTTAACGGAAACTTAACGGCATGTCTAAAATGGCCAAGTCAACAAAACTTGGCTATTTTATCAAAAAGTCAAACTAAACTTTGTGATTTAAATGAAATTTCGGAAGTTCATGCTTTTTTCGTCCCAAATTTAAAAGTTCACGATTTTTTTGACATTTTTTCCAATACAAATTACCGTGAACCGGATCCACATGTTTTCTCCAAAAAGTTTATGACAATTTTTTATTTACGATAAGTTTTAGATTTGTTATTAGTAGAATGCGCATAATTCATGTTCCGTATGGTTCCGTACCCGTTCTCAAATTCATGTTCAATAGACAAAATATTTCTGATATAAAAGAAGTTTTGTATTTTCAATTGTGAACGGGACGTGATGGAACATAAATTAGAAAGTCTCTTGTGGAATAAATATAAAATACCGCTTAATAATGAAGCCTATGTAATAATATCAATAGTTTGTTATATGATTACATATGGAATTAATTAAACGTGTGTTAAGATTTAGATCTCAAATTCGACCAACAAAAAACTAGCAGAACACAAAAATTCAAAATATACACGAATTACAGTGGTTTACGTCTATTTTTCGTTTTTGCATACGTCTTTACCATGAATTGTATTTCAAAGTATTTAGCGTAGAGGCCAAGAAGAAGAAGGAGAACATAATCGTATAATGCAATATGAAATCGGGTTGCCAAAAAATAAAAGACTAGGGTCAAACATTTGAATTAGAAACCAAAAAAAAGTTACGTTCAGAGTTTGTTGAGATTTTTCTAGCTGCGTATACGCCGACATTTTTTGGGTAAATTGTGTGAATCTTAGCATGAGCATTTTTTTTTTTCCTATTTCATTTTTTCTATAAAAATGATATATTAGTAACTGGATGAAAAAAAATCGGATGTAACATAGTGAGGCTGAAGTTGAAACATAATTTTATTGGATCAAGCTCAAACAAAGGGTGAGCTGGTTTATTAGTTGAATACTAACCTTAGGAACCTAAGAAAAACAGCTAGAAAAACACCAACATAAGCCAATGTAACATACTAACAGCTCAGTTTTCAACGTTTTCTAAGCCCATTTGGCCATTAAAGACATTCCTCCGGCACCTAGAAAAACAGCAACATAAGCAAATGTCTGAAGCTTCATGTTGCCTTGCAATTTTGGTCCCAAAAAATCTGCACCCAATAGATCAACAAGTGCCATATAGTTCAATAAACCGGCAGAACACGCGTTTAAGACCCCGACCACAATCAACGCCGTTGGACTCGTCGGGCTGTATACAGTTTGTAACAACATTCCTAGAACGATCCCTAATGGTGTCGTGACGGAGAAAAAAACCACCATTATCCCGGTTGTTTTCTTTCCATACTGTGCCTAAGAAATCAACAACAAAAAAAAGCACCAATCTATATTATAACAGTTGATACAATAAGAACTATACTTCAGTTAGTTGATTATTAACTAATTTGTTTTTGTGTTTGTATATTTATATGTTTCAATGGCTTTAAGTGATTGTCGGTATAATTTAGCTACCTGAAGAATGCAACCGCCAAGTCCCATGCCTTCGAATAATTGATGAAAACAAAGAGCCGCGATGAGAGAACGTATGGTACATTTGTTATCCGAAGCTCCCATTGCAAGCCCGATTACAACCGAGTGCACAACAATCCCTAGCTCCAAAACCTGCACGGATTAATTAGTTTCAAAGTGTGTGTTTCATGAAATATTGAAATGTAACAAATTTCAACAAAGGATAAACGAAATTGCATGTAAATGATTTTGCCTACCTGAGCAATGACTTGGTGCCTTATAAGCTGAGATTTTGCGTCTCCGCCGACTATAATCTTGTTTTCTTTCTCCAATTCATTTGATCCATTCTCTAGGGATTCGACGACATTTGCTTGCGATTTCAACATTCTCTTCTTATGCCAACTCATGGCATAAGAATCCACCATCAACGTGATCAAAGCCGAGATCATAGCAATAAAGGTCGTGAACGGAAACTTCCTCCACGGATTTGTTGGCAAGCAAGGGGAATTGAGATCTTCAAAAGAGTCAGGTAATACGTGCATATAACCGGTCGCTAAAATAACTCCCGAGGCCAGTGCCTTGACGATCACAAAAAGATTTCGGTCTGGTCCTAACGCCGAAACCTTTTGGGTGAACAAGGGTAAAGAAACACCGATTACACTCGCCACTAGGATAGAAAAGATAGCTATGATTTTGAGCTTCGTGGAGTCTTTGTTGTTGTGGCAAACCGATGCCTGTGGTTCGGATTTGCAATGAGTAACGCTTGCGAGCTCGGCATTTTCAGCGAGAGAGGTTAATACGAAGGAGATTAAAAGAATAGCAATGGCCATAAGCTTGTAAATTTGATGAGAAGAAGCCATTTTAGTGTAAAGTCTCAAGTTTCAGAGATTGTTGTAGAGAAAGTATTTTCTATATCTTAAGCGTCGAAGATTGTAATGCTTAAATAGAAGTACAACAAATCTTATAGAATATTTTACAATCCTATCTACATTAAATTTATTTAAAATTTTCATCTTCAAATTTCCACTAAATCTTTTTTTAATATTATCTCATCTTTCTTCTAAATGTTATCTTTTTTATAATGTTAAAGAAAACAAAACACAAATTTCAACTGCTCAATTTTCTAATTCCCACAACAAATTTCCACGATCTCCACCTTTTTTTTTTTTTTTTTTTCTAGAACCTTATTCTTTTTAAGTTTTATTGGGTATTTGAATTAGAAACAAAAAAAAAAAGTTACGTTCAGAGTTTGTTGAGATTTTTCTAGCTGCGTATACGCTGGCATTTTTTGGGTAAATTGTGTGAATCTTAGCATGAGCATTTTTTTCTTTCCTATTTCATTTTCTCTATGAAAATGATATATTAGTAACTAGATGAAAAAAAATCGGAACAATAGCGAAGGAGATCAATACAAAAGATTCACTCAAACAAGTGATATCATGAAGAATTGCTTTAAGTTCACTTTATGTATTAATATCAATAATTTGTTATATGATTACATATGGAATTAAACTAGTTAATAACCCGTGCTATAGTATGAACAAATTTTTTTTTTGTATATATTCGTTACGTTTTTAATTATATGTATTGTTTTAAAAACAATCTCATTTAATAAAATATTTGTCCAAACTACTTTACTTATATCGTTAAATTCTTTAGCAATGAATATGGAAATATCATCCATATATGTAGGAACCAATCTTTTCAATTCTACTAATATTTCTACTAACTCAAAAATATTAGCAAGACCACAATCTTTCAATATTACTAACTACTATAACAAATTTAAAAGGTTAAGTATCTTACCTAAAACATTGACAACATTCATAAAACCTGAAATATTGTTATCATAAATTTAGAATATCTTAGTGATCAATGAAAACTTTTTTCATTTAAACCGTTTTTCTTTTTACAGCTTATGCCATCGAAACAAAAATCGATTTTAAAGATAGAAAAGAAATTAAGAAAAAATAAAAAAGTCAAACGGCTCGGGTAAAAAATGGATTCGCGTCCATTCTCTCGATATCCTATTTAAAAAGCACGCAGATTTTATTATTTTCTTTTGTGATAATTTGACAGGAGAAAAGAAAACATTGGTTTTTTTTTTTTTCCAATATCTGTCTTGGCAATTAATTCATAGTGTGATCACGAGAGAATCATTTATGTTAGCAACTTTCAAGTAATTCATATTCCATTTTAAATATGTTTTCCTAATTTAATTATTTCATTTTTTAAGGAAACTAAAAATAATTTTATTCAATAAAATATATTTCATTTTAAATCAGTTTTTCTAATTTAATTCTTTTACTTTTTTAAGGAAACTAAAAATAATATTAAATTCTTTATCAATGAATATGGAAATATCAACCCATATATTTGGGAACCAATATGGAAATATCACCCATATATTTAGGAACCAATCTTTTCAATTATACTAATATTTCTACTAACTGAAAAATATTAGCGAGACCACAATCTATCAATACAATGTCGATCGATTATGATAACCGGATATCCAAGAAATTCATCCGGTTTAGGTTGAGCCGGTTTCTCCGCTTCAGGCTTTTTCTCAGGTGGTTTAACAGCTTCAACCGAAACTATAGCTGTGTGACATATCTTTCTTAGCTTCATCACGATAACCGGTACATCAACTTCTCCAACTACCGTCAGTTTCCCGGTTTTGTCATCTATTGTTATCGAACTAACACCTATATTAAAAAGGAAAATTCATTAATAAAAAAAATATTTATTTCCCAACAATATATATATCATACTAAAAAAACTTTGATCTAAAGTAATTTACAAAGATATATATACCTGGGAATCCAGAAACTTTCACAAACGCTTTCGTCCTGGGATCAATGACGATGATCCATAATAGTTTAAGTTTATCAGCAAATATCCCAACTAAGGATAAGTACAAGTTAAACCATGATAACAGTTTTGCTTATCAGTAATTTTTTCTTTAACAAAAAAAAAAAAAAAAAAAAAAAAAAACTGATAACAGTTTTGTTACTGCAGAATATTGACAAAATTCATCTCGTGGAGTGTCCTGTTCTTGTGATTCATGTAAAGTATTTTCTATTACATGATATTTATATATATAATCATTCTTTTTTATGTATACGAGATTACAATAACAATTTTGGTATAATTGTCCTTGCGTGCAATGCAGGGAACAGATGACGATGTGGTGAATATTTCACATGGAAGACAATTATGGGAACTACGCAAGGAAAAATATGAGCCCTTATGGCTTAAAGGAAGAGGCCATTGTGATCTTGAGACGTCTCCTGAGTACTTACCTCACTTAAGAAAGTTCATATCAGCCATTGAGAAGCTTCCAATTCCAAACTTCCGACTCCATTCAGTACTCGCTGACGATCACAAGAAAGAGAAATCAACGAAGAATAGTAGTTGGATTGGATCTAGGCATAGCATAGAATGTCTTACTGCTAGAGACAAGTCAAGAAAGATTAGTATCGATCATCGGTTTGGGAAGGCGAGAAACAGCGTGGATAGCTCCGATCGGGCTAGAAATAGCTTCGACAGGTTACTACATACACCGTTGATGTTCGAATGATTCAATTATTGAATTTAGTTTTCTTTTTTATTTGAAGTGGATATGTATCATCTTATACAGGCAATCTTACTATCTAAATATTTGGTTGTAGGGTTGGGTACTGAAATAATGAGATCAGTTCGGTTTTGGAATGTTGACTGTGTGAAGAATGGAGTTGCAGAGGTTTGATGATTGTTGTCAGAGTATTGTTTTTCTGGTTCGTTGGTATATATTCTTTGGAAAAGTGAAACATCTTATGAACATTTTTTTTCTCTTTTTATAAAGTTGTAAACATATGTATGTTCATATTTGATATGATTTAGTTATCCAATAAAAAGTAATCAGTTCTTATCTTTAATGTATAAAATTTTGGGAGAATTAGAAATAAATGAGGATTATTTAAGCATTTGTCCATATATGCATTCTAAATTTTAGATTGATAACATATGCTTTCTCAAAATTAAAACCCTATTATATCCTTAATTTTTAAAAAAATATTTAAAAAATTGAAATTTTCCTTAAATAGTTTAATTTATAAATTTCCTAATTTATCTATATATATCCTCTTTTTAAATATGAAATAATAAAAAGAAACATCTGGAAAAAAAATATTCAATAACCTTAGTTTTTTTTATTATAATTAAAGATTGATATTTTGTAAATGATATAATTGAAAATAATTTAAAAATAGATCCTCTCTCTTTTTTAATTTACCCCACTATATCCTTAATTTTTAAAACAATTTTAAATAATTTTTTTCTTAAATAATTTGATTTATAATTTTGCTAACTTATCCTTTTAAATATGAGAAAAATAGCTATCATAATTTTTTTTTTTATTTAAGGATACTGAATATTTTACAATTAATACTGATTCTCTCTCTTGTTTGTACAAATTATATAATTTACAAATAGCTATTCTCTCTCTTTTCTTTTTATACAAATTATATATTTTTAATTATAATTAATTGCGATTCTCTCTCTTTTTTGTAACAACTTTAAACCGATATTTATCAATAAAAAATGACCACAAAAACTACATATTCTCGATGTTATATGCTTTTTCATAACTTTTTCATTTAGTATTCACAATTTATCTTTGAAAAAATTGCTTAAAACTAATCGAAAGGGTAGTTTAGAAATAGTTGATTTTCAATCTTAGAATGCATATATGGATAAATGTTCAAATAATTCTTCTTATTTTCATTTCCACTAAATTTTTCTTCTCGCAAAAATTTACCTATAATTTATTTTATACCAAATATCAATTGGAACACATTCATTTTCCATGAATTCCTAATTTCCTATAATCTGTTCCAACACCACGTTAATGCCATACCAGCGCCACGTCAACGTTACATCACAACTGGTAAGTTGTTTGATTAAGCTCGGTTAAATAAGTGTGTGTATGGAATGAGGCAACACACGACAAACACAAGTTTCCAAAATCAATTCCATGCCACTCACATAAACCTTTTCTTGCAATCTACTCGTTCAATATAAATAAACCCTATAACCTCAAAGACTTTACCAAATATGTACATTGTTAGCGCGAAAAATTTATTATCATATGTATTACATAGCCTTTTCATAAATGTTATTATCTCGGCAGCTATGGTAGGTGCAACTCAAATAATTTTTTTAACAAATCATGTTTCTTGCTATAATATATGTTTGTACAATTGCTTTTGATAATTTTTATATTTGATAAATCATCAACATCCTGTTAATATTACAATATTACATTAACCAAAACAATTCTTACTGAACATCATCCCAAATATTATACTAACATTGTAAATATTAACAATTTTTTTCATCAATTGAGTAATATTCTATATTTAAAATCGAAACTCTTCTATAAGATTTATTATTTTGAAAATCACATTTATTAGGATATCACAAAATTCATTTGATTTTTATCTATTACATTTCAAATGTTGAGATTAATTAGGGTAAGTTAATGTAGATTTATTATGTACTCCTTAAGATATACATGAATCAAAACCGTTTTTCATATTGTTATAATTAATTTCGGTTTCTCAAAATCCAATAAATTTAGATTTATTAGATTTGAAATTTTGAGATTAATTAAAATAGTTATTGTAGATTTCTATGTATTTTTTATAATCTCTATACTATTATTTGAATAATGTTAAACATTCTTTAACCTATCTTTACGTGCTATACTACAACAAATGCTATTTGAATTTTAAGCCTTTCTTTAGCAGCATAAAAGGACACTTAGATAATTAACATATTCACGACCCGTTTGGACACACGCGGATATCATTGACCTGATCCGATTGAAGCCCAATTCGTCGGAAGAATCGAAAGCACGCAGACGGCAAATCCTTCAAAATGATCCATCGGGTCGATATTTTGATTGGGTTAAAAAAAATTTTGTTTTAGATGTTCGACTCCTTAATAACACCTAAAGAAAAAATGTAAAACCCTAAGACCATCTCCACTAGAGAACCTCTATTGTTTATCAAATTTTAATAAATTATTAAATAATCTAAAATAACAAAACAATTATTTCAATTACTTATATTACATTAAAAGAAAACTAAAATATTTTACATAATTCGGAAATAGAAAACATATTTTACAAAATCGAAAAACAAACACAAACATAAATTGTAATAGAGTAAACGGGGTACGAGTATTGTTAGGTTGCACCAAAGTTTTGAAATTCGGTACTCTTTCTAGATTCATTGTGTGGAAAGAAAGGGACCATGGTGTGATTTTGAACTAATCAAATATCATATAAACTTTTTAAGTTATACATTAGACAGAGACATACACTTATATAAGGGGCTTCAAGAAAGGAAAAGCCTTCTCTATGCCTTCAATGAAGAAGAAGGTGAGGAAGAAGTATGCAACGCCGACTATGAGCTTCCTTATCTTAAGGTCAACATATGGCAATGCAAGATTTTCATAGTAGACGTCACGTGGTTCTGCTGCCCATTCGGCTAGCCACTCTGTTGGGTTTCTTGTCTGTTGAGTTTGAGCACAAACCGCTGCTCCCCAACGGCTCTTGAAAGACACAAAAGCTGCAGGCACTATGGACTTTATGCCAGTCCTTAACCTCTCTTTCTCCTCAGCTATCTGAAAAATCCAAAGTAAGTTTGATTAAATAATGTTCAAAATGAGAATGGAGGATAAAAGCAATAGCATAGAGTAGTTAAGATGAACGCTTTACTTCTCTTGTTAGACCCTCAACGACGGATGTGTAGTACTTGATTCCATCAACTTCTTCACCACAACAGCCAAGAAATCCCATCTATTTGAAGACAATGAAATGAGTCTTAAGAGAAACAACATTGAAGAAGTTTAAGCTTATGTGATTTGCAAATGTGAGTTTATCTTAATTACTGGCCTGTTATTTAAATTTCTCATGTGTCTGTTTCTAGTGTAATCAAGCAGATTCTGCATTTGTTTCCTCGTCTGAACCAATTCTGAGAGTTTGGTTGCATCATGGACTGCCTGAGTTAAAAGCAGATCAAGAATCATCAACTCAGAAATCAATTAAGTCACAGATTATACTTGTCAATGTTATTAGGAAAAAAACGAGACACGAAACATACCTTGAGCTACTACCCTTCAATTGATGCACACTCGCACCTACCTGACTAAAATCTACAGTTCCCGTCGACTTATCCCTGAGTTATATACACAAGCAATGATGATTCTAGCCTGACTTTGTGAGTGGGATAAGAGAGAAATAATCATAGTTTTGAGAAGTTTTAAGACAACACAAGCAATAATGATCTAGCAGAAACAGAATAGATACTTTATGAGTGAGATAGGAGAAGAATCAAAACTTACAAAGCTCGAGCCATGACGCTAAAAAGATAATGCAATTTATTATCGCCTTCCTCACTTTTGCTATACAACAGTCATGACTCTAAAAAGATTCACCGCCTCTGAGATGAGGATCAGGTAACTTGTAATACAGAAACTATGGTTTGAGACTTTTCTTTACCTGAAGAACATTGGAAAGCTCACAAGGAAGTAAATGGCATAGAACAAACATCCAACTCTGTACATGGCACTTCGGTCCACGAACTCGTAATAAGGAAACTGCACACGTTGAAAACAAACAAAACAAATTGAACGGTTTTGTCAAGTGTTTAGTTTCCAAACCAGATTTTAAAATGGTTAAGTAGATAAACAAAGCCTTTAAGCAGACTATAAGAGGAACTTATACTATTTGATAAAGGTTCTACTGAATAATTTTTTATAGGAACTATCAAAGAATTGAAGACATCACAACATACATTTGCAATAGCAATATTCTCCAAGTATGCAATGAAATAAGAAAGCGCCAGTATCCAATCAATACAACTATGGATGAGATTTTGAGAACTCTCACCACTATCCTTAAGGAAACAAAACATAAAAGCATCCTATCAAACTAAACTTAAATCCAAAGAGCTTATAGATAGAAGCAAGTTCTCAAACTGGGAAGCAAAATTTTATGCACAGAGAAAGATCACCAGCATTTTATCCATAGCTTTCGAGAAGCCCATGCCATACTTTTTCATCAAATAAGCCACCACTATAGTCCGATCTACACTCAGTTCAAGCTCGTGCAGTAGATCACCTGCATTTTGCATTTCACATTAGAACATATATAAACCACAATCTATCTCAAACTAGAGAGTAACCAACAAGTAGAGCCTAAACTGAAACAGTTACTTCAAACCTATATGAAATCACTTCAGATATTACAATCTACCAAATCAGAGACCAGAGCTAACTTAAACTATACTCTCTAAGCCCCCAGAATGATAGTTCATCAATCAAATCTGAAATGCATTCTTGTGAACTAACTACACATGAGAGAGAATTTATGTACAATCTCATCTTTCAGAGCAATGTCTAACTCAGTAGAAACGAATTCACAGAAACTCAGCATTAGTTTTGGTTCAACAGTGTGTTCTACAGCTTAATCGTACGATCACGAGAAGCAGACACAATCTGACGGTTATCAGTAGAGAACATATATCTGTTCACAAGATACCTCTTACTATACTCTCCAGAGATACCAGAATCAACAAGCTATAAAGTAGCAAAGCAAACTACAAGACTCATATATACTTTTGCCAATCTAATCTATAGATTCCTATGGTTACTAGCAATGAAAACCGCAGCATACTTTTATCTCCTATGAAGCTTTGCTCGCTTCTAACATAATTCCAACTGGTTCACATTGAATCCTAAACACTATAATCGCATACTGAAATCTAATCAGATTTAGGGAAAGGAATCAAACCTCCTAGACATTCCCATGAAGCAATGAACCAAAACACCACCTCCAGATGGAATAGCTTGATCGATGAAGCTAAAACACTCATCGAAATATACTGTCAAATCGGTCTCGGATCTATCAACGACTACACTCAAATCACAAAAAACATACGAAGAACAAAGTTAGAAAATCTACTCGAAATGTTCAAAAAGAGGCTTCGATGAGAAGAAATTAACACACCTTCGAAGATTTTTTTTTTTTTTTTTTTTGAACACCACCTTCGATGACTTTATAGACAAAATCATCAGGATAAGGAGGAGCGAAGGCCGCAGCTACATTGAGAAACCCTATTAGCAACACCATTGGAGCTGCTCTAACATCCTTTTTCCAAACTACAACACCATTGGAGCTGCTCTAACATCCTTTTTCCAAACTGTGTGAGAGCGGAGAAGAAGAAGAATACGAACGTTGTCAGGTCTACACAATCCCAAATAATTTTTCTATTGCCGATCTGAAAGAATGTCGACCACTCGTCAGATCGATGGCGAGAATCAGTTTTACATCTTATATCTGATGAGAAACCTTCAACAGGAGCGGAGGAGGAAAAGATTTGAAGCGGAGAGGATGGAGGAACCGAGAAAGATAAGACTTAAGAGGAAGGCAATAGAGATTCTAGATCGATAGATTTCAACATCGTAAAAGGGGATGAAGCGTTTTGTGCTCCTGATTACTTTTTGCTATGTCGGGTCTCCACCACCACCACTTCTTCCTATTTGGGTCGGTTTTTGGAGTATGGTTTCTATGAAAACTTTTTTATGGTAAATAGTACTCCGACTTTGAATTTTACTCTGATCGGCGACTTGGATTTATTCAATATTTGATTTGATATTTCAATTGGATTGGGAAAAATTTCAGTAGAAAATTTACAAATAAAAGAGCTGGAGTTGATAACTCAACGGCAACAACAACAACAACATTAAAAGAGAAAGAGCTAAAGGGATAGGAGATAGGATCAAAGGGAGACATGAATAAGGAGATCTCATGGACGAATCCCCAAAACTCTATCCTTATAACCTTTGAGTTGATGAGACCAAACAACGTCTCAATGTTTGAGAAAACTTCCAGCAAGTTAATAACAGTCTCATCCGACGAGTCTAGAGCACATTGTAGTGCTAAATGGACTTTAGTAGTACTTGCAGACAACACATATGGTCTTATTGAAAAGTGTTTAGGAGTAACACAAGATCCAGCTTCTTGAAAAAACCTTCCCAATCCGCAGAGACTTGGATTAATCCGACAAGAGGAAGGTGGAAGCACAAAGGCTTCATTCCAATCTCTAGATTCTCTGATGGACTTCAAAGCGACATCCTCTTCGGTGAAACATAGATATTCCTACAACGCATCTACAACACAATAGATGCCAAAACTAATAAACGGGACAAAGCCCTTAGCCACATAAAAAGTTAGAACAAGTCTTAAAAAGCCCTCAATACAAGGGAAAGCGGAATCACCATCAAAGCGATCCGAGAGATAACCTGACCCATACAAGTTCACACCAAAGCAAGGAATAATCTCTAAAGTTTGTCTACAAATATGCCTTCCATTAAGAGACATTACAACCATTCTAGCGAAGCTTCGATCAAACATGATAAGTCTAACATCCTCATACTGAGGTAACTGAAATTGATATTGATGAAACCTCATACTGAGGGAATTGGGAACTAATATGAGGCAGATTGTAGACCATTTCACAACCAACAAGAGGGTCACTGAGATCATACTTTCCACCTAATTTTATGTTCTTGCTTCAGACAAGCTTCAAGTGGTGGAGAACCCACCAAGTAGAGTACTGTCCCTATTTAAGTATATATTTAACAATTTTTCTTTATATGTAAATATTCTTATGCATATAGCTGAAATAGGGCATCTGGAAAATATTTGATGTAGGGCATCTGAAAAATATTTCGGGTAACATACATGATGTAGATGGATGGAGACTAGCTTTCAAATTGAAGGACAAAGAGTATGTGTTACATAAATTTTAAAGTTATTTTTACTTTCAGTAACCTTCGTAATAATCATGAAATTTTAAATTTTCTGCTGACTCGACACAGCCAAAATCTCTTGAATGGACTAGCTCAAGGAAACAAAGCTCTTAAGTTCAATTTTATGATTCAGACTTATCATCGTGGATCGAGACTGGTTGTTGCACTACGGTTTTGGAAGATTTATCATTTTGTTAGTGATGAACTGAAAAATGTTAGGCTTTGTTCCTTTGGTCCTTTGTCTAAAGTATATCCGTTTCCAAACATTCTGGAGGCTCACGCAGTTCAGAAAATGTAAGTTATATTTTACATACTTAATCTTTATCACTCTATTCTCATTTTAATCGACACACTATTCATTTCTTATCATCTACTTATTATAGGCTTGCAATAATGGATGCCTAATATTATGTGTTCAAGTGAGGTTTTTATTCTTCTTCACCGTCTTATGCAGTCAACAGTTTTTTCTTTGTTCCTCACATTGGTTTTTTAGGCAATAGAAACTTTCTCTCTATTCTTTGCTTCTTGCAGACATATATTTAATAGGGGTAAGTGGATATTAAGGACGCTTAAATTGGTTTTTGTCCATCTATACCTTTAAATGTAACACTTGGCCATATAAGATTAATAATAATCAAAACCCTTTTATGCCCTCAATTTTAAAATCATTATATAATTTACAAAATTTTGTATATATCATTTCCTTTTATTAATTCATAAAATCTTAAACATATATTCTCTAAAATATGACTAACCATTCAGATTTTTTCGGATGTGGATAATTCGGATAGGAAAATTCATTATCTATTTGGATTTTATGACTATTCGGTTCAGTTTTGGTTCGGATAGGTGTCGGATTCGGATCGGTTTCAGATCGGTTTTTTTAATTTTTTTTAAAGATATTTTTTTAATTTTTAAAAAGATCGATTATATTTTTTACAAAAAATGTATAGTTTAACGGTTTCCCAAATTTTTCCCGCCAAAAACGCGGTTTCACAAAATTTCACGCCAAAAATACGGTTTCGAATCCAACAAAACGGTGTCGTTTTGGCCACCGTTATGTTTTAAACGGATGCCACGTCAGCAATACGGGGAAGTAACGGTTTTTAACGGATGTCACGTCATCAATACGGGGAAGTAACGGTTTTTAACGGTATATTGCGGGTGACTTTCGATTTCATGGTATTGACTTGCATAAGTTCGACTTAGAGGGTTAAATTGCAAAAAATATTCACTTGGAGGGTTTTTTTGCACAAAACCTTTATGTTTTTAACGAATGCCACGTCATCAATACGGGGAAGGTTTATATTGTGGGTGACTTTCGATTTCATGGTATTGACTTGCATAAGTTCGACTTAGAGGGTTAAATTGCAAAAAAGATTCACTTGGAGGGTTTTTTTGCACAAAACCCTTTAATTTTGGGTTTTTGAATATACTTTTCGGTTTTTGGTTCGGATCGGATTCGAATCGGATGAACCGGTAGGAAAATTTATTATCCGTTCGAATTTTATGACTCTTCGGTTCAGTTTCGGTAGGGATAGGTGTCAGATTCGAATTGGTTTTTTGGATAAAAAACTAAAAATTGTTCAATAAAAGATTGATAACATTTTGCAGAAAATGTATAGTTTTATTTCGGGTTTTCAGATATATTTTTTGGTTTTGGTTCGGATAATTCGGGTAGGAGAATTCATTATCCGTTCGGGTTTTATAACCATTCGAGTCGGTTTTGGTTTCAGATTCTAATTTTTCGTAACGTAATCTAAACAATAAATACGAAATCTTAACAGTATATTTAGTTTTCCATTTTTATGGAATTATAGATTCAAAAAAAATATATGGTCTAAATTTTCTTAGAATATATATTCTAATTTTCGTAGATCAAAGAAAAAATAGTAGATTACATATTCTAAATCTCGTAGAACGTAGAATACATATTCTAAATTGTTTAGAACATAGGTTAAAACGTAAAATACTTCTTCTAAATTTCGTAGAACAAGAGTAATGTGTAGAATACATGTTCTTAATTTTTTAGAAATATTGACATCCCCAATTCTAGAATTTTTAGAAAAGAAATCAATTCTAAAACTCGTAGAACATGTACAAAATGTAGAATATATGATCTAGAATTTTTAGAAAAGAAATCAATTCATCACTTTCTTCCTTCACACAGATTCTCATTAGCTCTGTGCCAATTACTTCTCTGCGAACACTACAATTGAAGGATCATTCATGCCACAACCAAAAATTAAAATAATAATAATACATCACACAATGGTACGGATTTTAAGGGCAAAGTACGATTACATATATACGGTTCATCGCTAATAATCTCAATCAAAAATATAGCAAGACCCATAATTTATGCAATCGTCAAGTTTCAAAATACACAAAATCCATGAGAAATGAAACTAGGAAGTGAAACTTTGGAATGATTAGAGAGTACCTGAAACACCCAAATAAAATAAATAAAAAATTTATGTCTTTTTAGATTCAAGAATAACCAACACATGTAACAAAAAACAATCCACTAAGATTTTAAATAATTGCACCAAGTAAAAATTACATAAACCAATCTCTTTTATGATTATTCTTAGGAAAAATATTTAACAAAAAAATTAAGATTTTGAGCTGTCAACAAAAAAAAAAAAAATCAAGATTTTGATTATTACCCAAGGCTTAGTGGATTAGTATCCAAAATACACAAACACAAATTATCCTCGTACTACTGCAACAAAAAGAGTTAAGTTAAGTTTAGTTCTGTCTTAAAAGAATATCTGAATATGGAAGAAACAGAAACAGACAAAAGTGGTTAAACCTTGAGACATGGAGACTCGCCACGGATAATCTTACAGAAAACGCAGTCGTTTTGGAGATTAGATGGTTCAACGACTGAGCTACAATCAGAAACTTTGAGAATCGGGTCTCGGGTCGGGTTTGAATGAGATGGGTACATGTGAGAAGAGAGGATTGCGAGTCTTCAAAATTCCATTAGCTGAATTGAAACAATAATACGAATCGAGCAAATAAGTTTCTTGAATTGGATGGTCAAAATAGCTGGAGCTCCATCAACTGCACCAAGATCTTCAACGATTCACGTAGTTGCACAAAGCTAACCTGCGATAATACGTAAAATTCATTATTAATATCTATATGAAATATTGATTAAAAAATACAGAAGAAATAAAGGTTAGTTGTGGTTTGAAAGTGTAATGAGATCAGATATTTATATCATGCCAAGAAGCTGTATAAGATTTAGATTTATTATTTTTCCACGATAATAACTAAAAAAGTAAAATTTATATTTTTAAAGAGTATATCGTTATAATATCGATTAATATTTGCAAACTATGATTTTTCATTGTTATCCATCTTAATATATAAATATAAACTAGTTTTTTCGTTTAAAAAATGGAAGAATAACATATATGTTTTAGATTTATAAGTGTATTTGATATCATCTTTTTAAATGTATCCCTATACTATTAAAAGAGAAGTACGTTTAGAGAAAATGGCAAAGTTTTTCACAGTATTTACAGCAAATGCCATCGACCAAAGACATGAAAATGAAACTTCATTAAGGGTAAAATTGTCTCAGCAGTATTTCGTCTGATATATGGGTCGGGTCAATTGGAGAAAAAACCCGAAATTGATCTAATTGGATACGGATACAATGGATACTCCAAAGAAATCGGGTTTAACCACTCGCAATGCTTCTTTCCTGCGACAAATCAAACAGTTATTGCCTTAGTATCTACCATTCCTAATTCAGCTCAAACCGTTTGATATCAAGATCCAAACAAAATTATTCTTAATTATAACATTTCCCTAATTATAGCCTATATTTATTACGCATTTACAAAGGCAATATCTATTCTTCGATACAAATTTTGAATTCTTTCCATTTCTTAAACAGAGATTACTCAATATCATAACAACCAAATCGTTTTCATTCTATCAAAATTTACAGTTCCTATAATTGCATTCTAAATTCTAAAATCAAGGCAATATCTACTCGATCTTTCATATATTCTTCGCGCAAAGAATATCCCTTTCCAACCCACTATAAATATAAGCAGCCTCATTCTATACCAAATCACACAAACACTTACCTCGATAATATTAGGAGACCGCAAGCAATGGCCTTAGCTCTTGAACCTTTCACAAAGCTTGCTGACACAAGTGCAAAACACAGACTATTGCGTTTTTGCAAAGAGCAGAGAGAGGATCAGACAGATCACTAAAAGGCGGAATCCCATGTTGGAAGATGCATCTGCAAGAACAAAAGATAAATGTCAATCCTGTCTAATTCATTTATTTATTTGACTTGCATTGTAGACTTGAGTTTTTAATTAACAGAGTGGTCATGTTATAAAGCTTCATCTAAACCTATCATCTATGTTTATTATTTCAGCTGGAGGTTATCAACCAATTCAAGCTGAAAATCAGTCAAAATCTGTCCATCCCAGAGTTTTGAGAGACATTACCAACATTCACAAAAGACAACAAGACAGCTTGCAAACCTCTCCAGGAAAAAAATATATTCTTTTCTGCAAATTTTAGTAAACCTGGAACAGGTATCTTTACTATTGTTAAAAGATAATAAAAACCATACACCACTCTAACTAATGTTTTCTGTCTTATGCATTCGAAAACTAATTGATCTAAAAATTTCCAGACATGAAGTCCATCATATAAACTTAGTAATCTTGATCTAAACATATCATAATGGTCTTATTGTATCTCCAGGTTCACGAGTAATGCAAGCGGATAATCAGAATAAATCTGTCCAAGTTAGAGTTTTGAGAGACATTACCAACATTCATAACAGGAAGCAAGCCAATTTCCAAACTACTCCACCAACAAACATATTCTCATCTTGAAGTTTTAGTAAACCTGTAACAGGTGAGTTAAATATGGTTCAAAATCGAAGTACATTTAGTAAATAAGGAAAGAAATTCTCGGATTATTACGGTATTGCCATTGGTTTTACACATGAAAATTGATTTTCATTAAGGGTATTTTCGGGAGTTAACAAAATCGAGTCTAACTGGGTCGGGTCAATTTTACAAAATTACCCGAAATTAAACTAATCGGATCGGATAAATTCGGATCATCCATTTAATATAGATTATAACCGAATCAAATCTTACACTATATAAATCGAATATATCACTAACGAGATTTCCTAATTTTGCTCTGAATCCATTACTATGCAATCTAAAGGGATTATTCGAATTTGTAACATATTTCCTATTTTTGCTCAATATTAATTAAGCAATTATTAAGGAATACAAATTAGTTACTTAAAATTTTCCATATTTCCATATTTTTACACACTATTCATCAAGATAATTATGATCAAATCCAAATATGTTATTTGAATAACGTATAATCCCAATCAATTATACGAATATTCCTTTAATATATACATATATTTCTAATTTCGTAATTTGTTATTTTGATTAATATTTCAATTTTAGAAATTTAAAAATTTCTGTTATCATAGGCATTGATTTAAGAATTAAGATACTTATAGTTATTATATTTTTCGTTTTAAATTTTAAATAGCAAATATATCAAAATGAGAAAAGCTTGATTCGATTATTTATTTACTATGATCTAATTTTCAGATTTTAATAAAAATTTGTTAAAGCGTTAATTTTTAATATATGCAGTTAAGATTTAAATTGTTTTGGTAAAGATTGAATCCATAACAACCTAATTTTGTGTACAATATATTCTCTATAAATACTATGTCTATATACATGCCGATGACCTCACAACCAATTTAGAAAAATCGATTCTTTGAAATAATGAATGGAGATTTTCATGTAAATCACCTCAGCTTCTTCTCATGTTTTTCTCCATAATTCAAGTAACCTCTAATGCATATTCTTATAGTTTTTGGTTTCAGGGTTAACACTACTTGATCGCAAGTCAGCTTATTGATCCATTCACAGAGAAATATGTAGATTTCATAAACGTTATTTATTTAATTTGTATATATTTATTTTCAAGCACATTCTAATCTGATTATTTTTTCTCTTTCTCAAATATTATAGTTCAAATTGTGAACATTGGCCAAAGCAAAGATTTGATTGTAAACACGTCAAGACATCAAACTGATTTCTTAACTTCAAAATGCAGAGTATGTTTATCATGTTTCAGGCTAAAATTTTTTTTATTGTGGTCCTTCTTAGCATCTCTATATATAACTCACATTTTGCATAGGTAAGAACTTATAATATAATTGTTGTTTTGGTCAATATTGTTATGATGTTCGTTATGATTTCTCTGAATCTTATAACCTTTTGCTTTTTAGATGTCTTACTGAGTTTATATGACTTTCAAATTTCGATATCCTTCAACAAAATTAAGGAACTTTTACTTATTTTGTACCAAAGAAATTTTAATTTTTAAATTGAAAAGATTTTTTGAATATGATTTAGAATTATTCAACAAGAGTATTAAGAAAATCTGCTTTTTTTTTTGGAAACAACATTAAGTCTATATTAATTTTTATTAAGAAGTTTTTGTGAATAACAAAATGATGGGATCTATTATTTTATTTTAATTCCATATTAATTCATAGAAAAATATGATGATATTTAAAGACATAACAAATCAAATATAAAATTTTGGAATTTTATTGTAAATAAAAATTAAATATACTTTCTTCAAATATCATATTTTCTCAAATAAATTCAAATAAAAAGTATTATATATTATGGAACGGGTTATATAGCGAAACGGGTTATATAGCCGGATGGATTACATAACGGGACGGGTTATATAGCAAGACAGGTTAGAATCAATATTATATAAATCTAAAATATCATTAAGCCGGTGCTACAACACGGGTTAAATCCTCAATTTATTATTTTGTCAACACTACCCAATTTAAAATATTAGACATATCAAAAACTTTACCTCATTACTTTCTTATTTTATAACTGAAAAAAGGAAAAAACGAGTTTCAATAGCTCCCGAATCGTATGTCGTCTTATCCTCAGCGTTATTAACCGACAATATAAAAAACGTCAGCCCGTGCTGTAGCAATACAAACTTATTTTAGTTTTCATTGACTACACTAATTTTTACCTTATTAACCTATAAAAACCATTAATTATTAATGTCCTTCCAAAAATATACACCCGCGGTGGACCGCGGGTTAGATCCTAGTTTAAATATTAAAGAAGATTTCCCTTTTTTTTAGTTGATCAGTTATATTGTCTAAAATACAATTATATATTGAGTTTATCTATACAAAAAAATAAACAATCAACAAAAATACAAAATATAAAATATAAAATATTCTATAAACTTTTTTCCGTTTAAAGTGGAATAATAACATATCTGTTTTAGATTTATAATTGTATTTTATATAATCTTTTTAAATATATTAAAGAATATTTATGATTATAATAAGTCGATAAATTATATTGCCTAAAATGTAATTATATATTTGAGTTTATCTATACAAAAAAATAAACAATCAACAAAATACAAAATACAAAATATAAAATATAGAATAATAAATATGGAACCCATCAAGGAAATAAACGGACAGTAAGATGAGGTGTCATTTTATTATGGACTCAAGGTATGGAAACACTCCATGAAATTCACAGAGGCATATCAAATGAGTCAGCTGAACATAATTTTAAGGCACAAAAATAAATTGATGTAGAGATTCATGACTTGCGTGAAATAATAATGACAAAATTTTCATTACAATGTGTGAGGCCATCTATGATCCAAATTCTATTTTGGAAGATCAACGTTCAACCACAAAAAATACGTCTTAACAACACGCAAGAGTGATGATGAGTGAGTGCCCAACAAAAGACTCCCAAAAGATTAAACGAATAGTGAAATTGTACAACTCGTAAAAAGAAAAGACACCCAAAACCCTAAAAATTATAACAGAGTATGCATGCAAATAAGACTGAGACAGAGAGAGATTATAAGGACCCTACAAGAATTTTCTATCAAGTTCCCCACAACTTAAACAATACAAATTCTCAGAAGCTAAACCTTTAATTTCTGGACTCTTCAGTTTTTGGCCTCCATCTCTTCCTTCTTAGCATCTTTATATATAGATAGTTCGTCCTCTGTCTCTTCCTTCTTAGTCTCTTATTCTACAGAAGGTTACTCCTCTTGAACTCCCTTTTCAGAAGGCTCCGTGCTTCTCCTCTTTCAAAGAGGACCTTTGCATAACTATATAAAAAGAGCATCAATTGGAAAATTGCTGAACCACCTTGATTCTAAAAAATATGCCATTATCTGCAACTAAAAATAATTCATATATGTACATACATACACACGTATACAACGTATTCACTACAGGAAAATGTCACATATACAGCGTCCGAAAAACGCTATAATAGGATATCATAGCGGTATTGTGAACGCTATATATGCGCCCGTTATAATAGATATGGCACTTTACATAGCGTTTTCTCCGTCTGCTATATTATTTTCTTTTTAGATAACGTTTCTTTTATTGCAATTGTATATTTTATAATAGCAGATAATGATCGTTATTATTTATGGTTTCATACAATTCACAAACGCTACCATTAGTTTTAATATAGCGTTTGTTTTCTATTATTGTTATTGTACCCCAGATTTTTAAATAATTGGATTTTTGTTTCCCATATTAGCTTATTAGATAAACATCCTGTCATTTATCAAACCAAAACATTATCTAATTGAAAAAGTTCATATATATTGCCACATCAAGTACAAATACAACAAGTTCACCAAGCCAAACAAGTTCTACTACCCAACACAATCCAACATAAGAGAAAGGTTCACATATAAACAATGTTTTCATTAGGCCAAGCAATAGTAGTACCTAATGCATCAGCAACAATCTGAAATTCTGATGTTCGTCTCCATACTTGTGCATCGCCAATCAAGCAGATCTCAACCCAAACCTTGCTGGCATTTGGACCCAATGGATGGCAGTGGACAGTGTCGCTTGGATTGGTTGAAATAACTCAACCTTCTGCAACTGCTTCTCCCGATCCAGAGCAATCTATGAGGAAGCATTTCTTCTTAGCTAAGTTGCTATTGTTGGAGCTGTTACTTGCACCACTCTACAAATTAAATTGCAGAAATTAATCACAATCACACAACTACCGGTTCTTTGACGTGAAGGGTTTTGCCTTTTCATGTCATCGTCTATAATCATCTGCAAAAGAAGAAAAGACTCTCAGAACCATTCTGTCATCAGTGCCATGAGACCACAAGATTGGTGTCTTCATATGCAAAATCAGAAGAGACTCAGAAAGCCAAGAAAACAAAAACCAGTGATGGGAAATGAATTTGATTTGAGATGAACCTTCTTAGCCTCTTGGGGAAACTGACTGATGACTGAAGAAGTGAATGGAACCCATCCACTAAGGACTGCTCCTCCTCCAATAGTTTTAGGATAAAGAAGAACACTGGCTAAATTTAACGCACCTGCAAAAAAATCTTATTCTTAGGAGCCAGACGAATGCAAGTGAAAACAAATGGAAAAAAGAGGCAAAAGAGAAAGCACCTCCTTGGCTTAATCCACAGATAAATACGTTTTCTGGATTTGTTCCTTCTGCAATCTCCTGGTCTATAATTGCATGCACGATCTTTACTGCCTCAAGCACACTGCTTTCATTGATTGGAGAGCCCTAACAAACATATAAATACTGTGATATGATGACATTTAAACAGGAGTACAAATACAAGAATGCAGTGTTTCCAGTAAAGTTTAATGAGCCATGGCTGGAATTAGCAGGATAGAATAAGTCATATCATTAGAAATGGTAGATCAAGAGCAAAGTAATATTACCGCTTTAAAAGGAAGCTCAGGGACATCAAACCAAGAAGGCATCACCCGACCGTCTGCACAAGAAAGAGAACAAGGACCTTAAGATTCTTCTTACAAAGACAAATGGATCTTTATTGGATTAAGAGGCATGGAACCTAGAGATACCATATAGAAATCAAAGAAAATCAATTTATGTAACTATATATTTACTCGGTTATGTGTATAGCAGCATTAGCAATCTCCTTTAAAAGAAGAACAAGTGGAAATCTCCTTCACAACAAGGAACAACTTAGCTAAGCCTAGTTCTTCTAAATCAAATGGAATGAAGACAAGACCTGTAACTCGAATCAGGAAAAGAAACGAAAATTCCCCCAAGGTAATAAAGCTGATTATAAACAAAGTTGATTAATTATTGTCTATGTTCATAACAAAAACAGAATAGCTTTGTTGAGAATTTAGTTACACAAAACACATAATTGAATTCAGACATATGCTTCACCACTTTCTCCTTTTCCTCCATTTCCTTCAAACCGAAAAAATCAAAACGAAATCTTAATGAAATCGAAAGAGCAATAGACTAACCAGAACACCGAGGTTCTCAGAGTTTGTAATCTGTGGATCTTCGGAGCGTTGGTTCAGATTTCCGGTGGATAATCGGAGAGGGATTGTACCAGTGAACATCGACCAAAACGCTAGAAGCAAAATCGCAGCAAACGCCCAGAATTTGTATCGACCTCTTCCAAAAAGACGAATCTGATTTATCTCTCTTCGATTTCGCTACACCAGTACTGCCGTCGCCGTAATTAGAGACGACCAGAGGAGATCTCGCCGACACACAGGAGGAGATCTCACCGACACAAAGGAGAAGAGCCGGCAAAGGATGAGATTCATGGCTGTCTCTGCGAAAAAAGAGAAATAATTTTTGTTTAGGGTTGAGCGTGAATGAAAAGAGAAAGCTAGAGATCTCAAAAGACACGGGATGAGAGGGAAACTAAAATTCTTTTCGCTCCTTGTTATTTTTCACAAGTATTAGCACGGGAAATTTTCTTTTTAATATGACTAACCAATTGATAGCGTTTATTAATATGTAAACGCTATTTTAAATACCCAATTTAGTTAAAGATAGCATAACCAACCAAAACGCTATCTGAAAGTGCTATCAATACTCTAAAATCTTGTAGTGATTGAAACTTTTAAATTTAAATCTCGAATGCTACGAAATTGGAAAATTGCTTGTGGAGAAAGTAATATGAACATGGCCACATATACTAATAACCGGTTATGCTTGTCGTAGATCATTCTCTTTCAAACCAAAAGTTTTACTCAAACAACATCAACTCATATATAAAAATCATAAAATACATGTTAAGTGACTCACAAGAGATACATAAGAGCCATATCCTGCTCATATTTTTTAGCAAATTAAAAAGGTAAAAAAGAGAACTTTTCAAGGAAGAAAAGGAAGACTAATGGCGGAAGTGAACTGTAACGGATGTTGGTGAGGAGGTTGATCATTGATCTGAGTCTCGGCCGTGGAAGCGTGGAGGCCACACCGATCACACTTCACCGGAACCAAAATCCGACGACAAGAAGGACACGACGACCGTGAAGTCAACCATTTGTCGATACACGCCACGTGGAATGCATGACTACAGAGAGGTAAGATTCTGATTTCTTCGCCGTCGGAAAATTTCGTCAAGCATATTGCACACTCGGTGGATGAATCTCCGTCTCCTCCGGAGGAGGACGGTAAATCGTCTGTGGCGGCGGTGGGAGAGGCAGAGGCGGTGTATGTGGATTTCGGAAGCGATTGAAGTGCTTTGTTGTTGAGTCCTTTGTTCCGTGGCGGTGATTCTCTGGTGGCGGTTGAATTAACCGGGGTGAGACGGCGTAGCCAACCGCAGCGAGAAACAACAGCCAAAATAGCTACGCAAAAAAGAGCCAAGAAAGGAGCTGAGAGAATAAAAACCATGTCAGTTTCGGCGGCTGTGATTTAGATATTTGAGTTTTTGTGAAAGTATTTAATATTAAAACTTTGTTGTTGTAATCATACACATCTATACTTATATAAGATATGTCCAATGACATATACATTAAATTAAATAATAAGTATTTAATAAATCCATGCCATGCATATCGGCAGAAAAGATTGGATTTTTTTTTGTAATCTCTGCTTTCGTGTAAGTTTACAGAAAACGAAATTTTCATGTCGTTTTAGATTCACATAAAAAGAATGATAACTTTTCGTATTCTCCGAATATGTGTTTTTCTTCTTTATTTATTTATTTATTAATATTGGCGTACGAATAAGGAGAAGAATAATAAATATATTCTTTTTAAAAACGAAGCCATCGTAATCGTCCTCCTCCGTTGACCTTCTCCGAAATGCGAGACCTTCTTCGGATTGCCAACAGTTAGTGCGTGCAGTCAACTCCCGATCTTCCATGCCGGAAATTCATGGAATTATCTCGGATATCTTCATTTGCTTAGAATCTTTTACTTCCTTTATTTGTCGGTACATCCCTAAATCAGATAATGATGTGGCTGATGGTCTAGCTAAACAAGCTCTTGCTTTGTATGATCCGAACAACTAAGTTGGAAGTTATAAATAAATGTGGTGTTCAAAAAAAAAAAAAAAAAAAAAAAAAAAACACAGTATTCATTATTGTATCAATTAAATTTTGTGTTTTATTTTCTTTAATATTATAAAAAAGATAACATTTAGAAGAAAGATGAGATAATATTAAAAAAAATTATTGATATTAATACATAGGCTTCATTATTGTATCAATTAAACTTTGTGTTTTATTTTCTTTAACATTATAAAAAGATAACATTTAGAAGAAAGATGAGATAATATTAAAAAAGATTTAGTGGAAATTTGAAGATAAAAATTTTAAATAAATTTAATGTAGATAGGATTGTAAAATATTCTTTAAGATTTGTTGTACTTCTATTTAAGCATTACAATCTTCGACGCTTAAGATATAGAAAATACTTTTAAGTTCAAAAACAGCTCGACTTATCATTCTAATAAATTGGTTATAATAAACTAGATTTTTATTAAAAAAAAATATAACTTTGTATGTTTGTATGGTACTAAGAGTTCAAAAAGCATGTACTAAAATTCCGGGTTGAACATGTACTAATCTTGAATATGAAAATTTGGATTCTACTTTATTGGTCTGATAAAAAGCCTATAGGCCTTAGTATACAAAGTTAAATGTTGTTGTTGGTCCTTCAAGCATGTGGTTAGCATAAAGTGTAGTCGCTTTCGGGACCGATTGGTATTTAGACTGTAAAAGCTGTGGAGACTTTTATTAAAGTTTTAAAAATCATATTTTTACCAATCAAGCTTTAACATTATAACAACCCTAAAAGTCTTCCTAAAATTTCTCAAAGTCTAACTCCCTCTAATAACTTTCTCATTTTGTTTTTACGAATGATACTTTTTTTTAAAGCCAACAAAATGAGATTTTTTTTTTTTTAACTTACAGCCTATTTTTTAAAGTCACAATTTTTAAAGTCATAAATTTAAAATAAAGCCTACAGTAAAAGCACATTGTGTTAATTGTTAAACATAATCCGGATTAATAATAATAACACTATAATCCGGATTAATTTGGCGATTGACAAATTGATTAAATACAAGCACATTGTGTTAATTGTTAAACATTCCAGCCGAAGTCCATAACCAACAGCAACGGAATTGTTCCAAACGATAACTGAATTGATATAAAAACAAGTTTACGTCTTGCTTTTCTTCTTCTTTTTACTTTTTCTTGTTCTTTCTCTCTCTTGTATAATTTATTTTCTTGATATAAATAATACTTTTTTTTTTTGGGGCTAAAAAATAATAAACTTTAAACATCAAATTATTGGAATAAATTTCATAGACTTTCCTACTAATTAAGAACACTTATTTTAGTTTAGTAATGTAAAGTCTTAGGAACATTCGTTAGTTCGAATTATATATAAACCGTCGTGCCCAATTATGGACAATAACATGGGTTTGGTTTTGGATCGTGCAAGTGCAACAAACTACAGCTTGTTTGTAAACATTAAAATCATATACTATAATTCACTATACTACAAATTTCATTTTTTATCAAACCAAATCTTGTCACCACTATACATAAAAGAGAGGCATGAAAAGGAAAAGTAAAGGTTATATAAAAGGTTGAAAAAAAAAAGGTTATATAAAAGAAAAGAAAAAAAATGACATCGGCGTTGTTATGTAAAAAAAATAAGTCGAGCTGTTCTAATTGTATGGTATACTAAGAGTTCAAAAAGCATGTACTAAAATTCCGGGTTGAGCATTTTAATTTTGATAGAGAAAATGAAATAGGAAATATATATGTTTGCATTTAAAAAGTATGACTTTCCTTAATTTCCTTGTAATGTTTTCTACTTGAGCCGTTTCGATAGACACCTCTTTAAACCTATTTCTTTTCCCCTATATATACTTAGACTTCACAACAAAGCGTTTCACAACTTCTCCCATCTTTTTCAAAACAAAACACATTCAAACATTCGTGATGGTTAGGTTCACCAAAGTTAGAGATCTCCATGCATGGAGTTCGGAATGGAAAATTTGTGTGAAAGTCCTAAGGAAATGGAGAAAGATTGATGACACAGCCGATTCTATTGAAATGGTTGTCAGTGATATCTTTGTAAGTTTCATACATACATATCTCTCTTATTCTCCATGTATTATTAATACTATTAATACTTTTTAGTTTTGGTTAACTAATTTGGTTTGTTTTGCAGGGTGATAAAATCCAAGTTACCATCCCCACGGATCTTATCAGTTTAACCCTCAATTCGAAGAGGATGAGTGGAAGATTTTGTCTACTTTTAATGTGCAATCCTTTGACTTGCCGATGAAACTGTGTGATAATGACAGTCGCATCATCTTGATTGATGAAACCTTGGTTGAAAATTCTGAAGTAATTTCCAACAACCGTTTCATTGATTATCTATCATTTGATAGAATTCTTGATGGATATCATGCCATCAGGAATATTTCAATTGGTAAGTCATTGTTTTTTTCAATCTATTTTATACAAATTATCATTTCTATAATCTATCTAAATTCTTATTAATTTTGTCAACAGATGTTATGGGACAAGTTGTCAATGTTGGGACTATCATTAATGTAGTTAACCCAAATGCACCCACAACCTATGAAAGACTAAGGCTCATTCGATTCTCTTTAAGAGACTTAAGGTTTGTTAAAATAGTTCAACTATATACCTCAAACTGTTTGATTATAGCATCAATCTAACTAAGTTTGTTTTTATGATTTGTAGTGGCCATGAAATTCAGTGTGTTGCTTATAATCAGCACGCTGATTATTTCACTGCGAACTGCTGGCCTCCAGGACTTAAACCAATTGTTGCAGTGTTGAGATTCTGGCGTGTCCATTACTTACCAGGAGGTAAGTTTATATTTATGTTTAATCTTTTCACCAATTAGTCTAATATAGAATTTTGTTTACACTTATATATATGACATTCTTGACACTTAGATAACTAAACAGTTTATTTCGTTTTCCATTAACTTAGGTGCAGGGATGGAGGTTTTTAGTGGTACTCCTGCTTCTAGGATCTATTTTAATCCACCATTTCCAGAGGTTCTAGATTTCCAGACAAGGTAATGTTTCTGTATTTCTATGAGATTAGTATACTATATTGTATACATATTAATCTTTGTCAAATATTGCCTTTGTTAGGATTGCCTACAACAATGAGAGTGATGACAATGGTGGAGATGATTAGTTCGTTTTCATCTATCAGAAGATCTTTTATTGTTTTCCAGTGTTTTCAATAAGCTTCTTACAGAAGCAGAAGTTGTCTTTTATGTTTTTTATACTTTGGTTCTGTTTTGAACAATCTTATGGTATTTGCAATGAACTATTCCAGTTTTTTAGCTTGAATTCTGAATTTTTATCTAATCTCAAACTAAATTCGTAATCTACTGAGATCGAAATCAGGATCAAATAAATATGCAATGAACTCAAACTAAAAGTTACTATAGTCAAGGTCTCTGATTGTTACCTTTTTGGTTCAGAGAGCTTTATACATGTACAAAACGCCAGCATCCGTTATACATTCAGAAATCATAATCATTGAAGCTCCACGGATAGGATTTTGCCCAAATTACATGAAAAATAATTCAAAATCGTTTCAGAAAACCCTTTCATTCATTGTCATTTCAAACAAAATGAAATCAAATAAAAGCAAGTAACTAACCTCTCAATCGCAGCCTCTCTGAATCAAATTTGAACTTAAATGTTAGAGTCTCGCTCCTCGGATCAAAGTTTCCACACATTTCATGAAACACAGATAGATTTAATTTTAGAACATTATCCAATTGAAATGACAATGAAAAGTGAAATCAAATTACAGAAATTACCTACAAATTAACATCATTCTCTTTCTGAATGAAGCCAAATCAGTAAGTATAGCTTCGCGCTCTTCTGTTCGGATTTCCACCAAATTCCTCAAACAAAAATCGAGAGAAGTCAGAATCGTTCATATAATAGTGTAGGGATTGTTTTCAAATATATAAAATCGACTAATTGAAGTACTTTACCTTTTAAATCTTACATACTCGGTTGCCATAGAATTCACTATACATGCTCTCAGATACTCATCGATCGGAATTTTTTTGTTTTCAGTCAGAAGTCGACTGAGATTCTCGAAGAACAAAAAAGAGAACTGTTCATTTCCTTATTGTTTCATCACAAGGAACAACAAGATTATGGGCCAGATTTATTTAATGGGCTTCGACTTTGTTATGTTCGGCAACTGTTGTTATTAGGTAAACCAAACTAGCCCAAACAATTAATACATACCATTAACATAAGTATTCTTAAATTTAATGTTGCTTATACTTTGTCCCAAAAAAAAAAATGTTGCTTATACTTTTAAAAATGTGTTTGACATTTTTAACAAAAAAATACTGTTTAAAACAACAAAAACAATTGCCTTATATTATAAAATTATATTCCCAACACAACAAGATATTTAAAAATATAATATATTCTATATAAATATGTCATAACCCAAAAAAAATTATACATAACCTCTACACCAAATACACTATAGTAACATAACATTTCAGCCACTATAAAATCATTTAACTACAATCCTAAAAAATAAGAAGTCTATACTAAAACTCCATAAAGCAAAATTTACCCCGCGGTGCACACCGCGGGTCATCATCTAGTTGGACTTGTTATTTTGAAAGATTTGGTGGGTTTTAGATTTTTTTGAAATTTTGGAGGATATGAGATGATTTTAGTGTATTTTAGGGGGATGTATTCGATTGAGTATTTTAGGGGATCTTGTTTTTTTTCTTAAATCACCTGTTATTCGAATAAGATTTTTAAAATCTTTTCCAAAATCATATGTTATTGTAACTGAAATTTGCTTAAAATCATTCAAAATATTATAGAATCTCTTGTTATTCAATCAATGATTTATAAAAATCATATCAAATCTGCTGTTATTGAAAACTAAACAACCATTTCTAAAAAACATATTGAAACAGATTTCGTGACACTTTTGATACTTTTCTAGTTGTAAAATAGAGCTGATAAAATCACACCTATATAGGTGGGATTTCAAAGCAAAGATAATCATCATCGAGAACCATCTTTCTTTTCTCTTTCTCCTGCCTCGAAAAAAAGTAAAGAGGTTTTTGTTAATACTACTCTCTTTTCTACTCAAATCAATTCTTCCATGTTGACGAGAAGCCTCGGTGGTACAGATCCATGGATGAAGAACGAACCAGCAACATCAAAACCTTGAGTAATTCATCTCATGATGCTGATCCTCTTCTACAATCTTTGGAGCAGACAAAGAAAAATCAACTCTGTGTGTCGCCTTTCCTCGCCGGAGGATGGTGAACCAACGGCGTCGGAAACGAGAAAACTTTTTGTACTGCTGGAGAAGACAACGACGACGAGGGAAAATCAGAGCCTAATTTGGTCGGCGGTGGAGAAAACGCAGCAGAAGAAGCGGAAGAAACAGTCTTTGAAGCAGACACTGGCTTTGAAATAGGTTTCAGATAGAGAAAGGTGGAGAATAGCTGTCTAGGACAGTTGGAGGTGGAAGATGGTGAAAAATTTAATGGTAGAAGAAAAATGGTGATGTTGATTTCCCAACACCCAATTTTCAATTTTGATTTTGATTGTGTAATTAAGGCTAATGTAAAAGAAGGATCAATTCCAAAGAACTTTCATTCAGTGTAACACACATTTTTTCTAACTCCGTTGGTTCATCATATCTTTCTTCTCCAGCTTCTTCTTATGATCTTGTCACTAGAGATGAATGGTGGCCATGACAAGCAAGAGGAGTAGTAATGTGAACTTGATTATCTTTTTTTTATCCCAAATTCTAAGATATTTCTAAACTACTCTGCTCTCTAGTCCTCTCGTTTACTATATGAGATTCGTCATCACTAAAACTAGAAGTTTTCAAGTTATATCACTTGATCATTAATCTTTTATGTTCCTATGTGCGGAAATTCTAGATAGTGATGAAAAACTTCATTGAGCGGCTGTTGTTCTGAGTAAACTACTCATGATGATGAGTACAAGTTGAAGCTTCGTAATATTGATGGAATATCACACAAAATACTCCATTGTCTCATGAAATCTCACAACAACTCTCGCCACAAATCTCACGAAATGACAACTAAAAATTTTTTAAAAGAAAAAACATTTTGGTTATTCGGATATGAATTTACAAAAGTACCAATTTGTGAAGACGGAGAGGATCACCGACATAAATCTACTCTGCATCCATCCCTAGCACTAACTGAAGTTTTAATTTTTTTGGTTGAAAAAAATTGGAGATAAGTTCCTTCAACTAATTTTTTTTTCCTACTGAATAAATTTTCTGCCAACAATTGTATTTTTCTTAACTGAAGTTTGTTTTAAGAGCGTATGGTTCCGTACCCGTTCCCAAATTCATGTTCAATAGACAAAATATTTCTGATATAAGAGAAGTTTTGTATTTTCAATTGTGAACGGGACGTGATGGAACATAAATTAGAAAGTCTCTTGTGGAACAAATATAAAATACCGCTTAATAATGAAGCCTATGTAATAATATCAATAGTTTGTTATATGATTACATATGGAATTAATTAAACGTGTGTTAAGATTAAGATCTCAAATTCGACCAACAAAAAACTAGCAGAACACAAAAATTCAAAAAATAAATTGAATTACTATAATGATCGATGAAGAGACCTAACATAGTTCATTTTTATACTGTCCTCTTTATATTTTTTTTCATTGAGTAATTTATTTGGTAGATGATGGTTTTAACACTATAGATCAATATGACATGCGCTATTCATATAATTTTTTAAGACTATAACCCCTTTTCTTTAGCATTACACTATGTATAAACTTACTTCTTTTTTTCTTTTTTTTTTTCTCACGACATGTATAAACTTACTTATTCATATCATCCTTGCAAGTTTTTTTATATGACATATATAGATCAACATAACAATTATTTTCAAAAAATATATTCAGGAACGCCTAATAATATCATGCATATATATATATATATATGAAAATGTTGTTGGATGGATATAACTCTGTATATATATTAGAATGTGTAGTGTAGTGCATAGACTGTGTAGACTGCGTAGATAGTATAAGTTTGGCGAAATATTCGTGCGTACACTGTGTAGTGATTGTAATATATAAACTAGTTACACGAAATTTGTTATATGCAAATTAAACATATTAAATTTTTATCATGTTAAATGTGTGTGTATTTAATGTCTCCATTATTTTCAGTCATAATCAAAGAAAGCATGTATGGTCTCATCTCTCCTTTACCCGCAAATAAGGATGACTCGGTCTCATTTCCATAATTCGATCCAACAATATCCATCCAACAACATTTTCATATATATATATATATGATATTATTAGGCGTTCCTGCATATATTTTTTTGAAAATAATTGTTATGTTGATCTATATATGTCATATAAAAAAACTTGCAAGGATGATATGAATAAGTGATTGGTTTGATTTCTAATAAACTTGTGAACCATCAAACCGGATATATCAGTAATAATACAAATTGGAGAAAATGTCAAAAAAATCGTGAACTTTCAAATTTGGGACGAAAAAAGCTTGAACTTTTGAAATGTCATTTAAATCACAAAGTTTAGTTTGACTTTTTGATAAAATAGCCAAGTTCCGTTGACTTGGCCATTTCAGGCACACCGTTAAGTTTCCGTTAACGGAGTTAATTTTTTGGTTAACAATCTCCGTTAAGTTGAAACCAGATATATATACACGTTATTTACAAATGAAATTGAGTATGTTAGTGTAGCTTGATGGTAAAATCTGTAGATGGCTTCTCATTCGACGCGGGTTCGATCTTCCGTAGACGCTTTTTTTTTTTGTTTTTCTTAAAAAAAACGAAATACAAAAGCGCGTAAGAGCAGAATCGAACTCTTGACTCTCAAAGATGTACTTCAACATGTAACCAACAGAGCTATAAAGCTGTAGTGACATTAAGATAAACGCATATAGTTATATCTCTTATCGTTTCGTCTCAATCACCTTAAACCGGATCCACATGTTTTCTCCAAAAAGTTTATGACTATTTTTTATTTACGATAAGTTTTAGATTTGTTATTAGTAGAGTGGGCATAATTCATGTTCCGTATGGTTCCGTACCCGTTCCCAAATTCATGTTCAATAGACAAATATTTCTGATATAAGAAAAGTTTTGTATTTTCTCTTGTGGAATAAATATAAAATACCGCTTAATAATGAAGCCTATGTAATAATATCAATAGTTTGTTATATGATTACATATGAAATTAATTAAACGTGTGTTAAGATTAAGATCTCAAATTCGACCAACAAAAAACTAGCAGAACACAAAAATTCAAAATATACACGAATTACAGTGGTTTACGTCTATTTTTCGTTTTTGCATACGTCTTTACCATGAATTGTATTTCAAAGTATTTAGCGTAGAGGCCAAGAAGAAGAAGGAGAACATAATCGTATAATGCAATATGAAATCGGGTTGCCAAAAAATAAAAGATTAGGGTCAAACATTTGAATTAGAAACCAAAAAAAAGTTACGTTCAGAGTTTGTTGAGATTTTTCTAGCTGCGTATACGCCGACATTTTTTGGGTAAATTGTGTGAATCTTAGCATGAGCATTTTTTTTTTTCCTATTTCATTTTTTCTATAAAAATGATATATTAGTAACTGGATGAAAAAAAATCGGATGTAACATAGTGAGGCTGAAGTTGAAACATAATTTTATTGGATCAAGCTCAAACAAAGGGTGAGCTGGTTTATTAGTTGAATACTAACCTTAGGAACCTAAGAAAAACAGCTAGAAAAACACCAACATAAGCCAATGTAACATACTAACAGCTCAGTTTTCAACGTTTTCTAAGCCCATTTGGCCATTAAAGACATTCCTCCGGCACCTAGAAAAACAGCAACATAAGCAAATGTCTGAAGCTTCATGTTGCCTTGCAATTTTGGTCCCAAAAAATCTGCACCCAATAGATCAACAAGTGCCATATAGTTCAATAAACCGGCAGAACACGCGTTTAAGACCCCGACCACAATCAACGCCGTTGGACTCGTCGGGCTGTATACAGTTTGTAACAACATTCCTAGAACGATCCCTAATGGTGTCGTGACGGAGAAAAAAACCACCATTATCCCGGTTGTTTTCTTTCCATACTGTGCCTAAGAAATCAACAACAAAAAAAAGCACCAATCTATATTATAACAGTTGATACAATAAGAACTATACTTCAGTTAGTTGATTATTAACTAATTTGTTTTTGTGTTTGTATATTTATATGTTTCAATGGCTTTAAGTGATTGTCGGTATAATTTAGCTACCTGAAGAATGCAACCGCCAAGTCCCATGCCTTCGAATAATTGATGAAAACAAAGAGCCGCGATGAGAGAACGTATGGTACATTTGTTATCCGAAGCTCCCATTGCAAGCCCGATTACAACCGAGTGCACAACAATCCCTAGCTCCAAAACCTGCACGGATTAATTAGTTTCAAAGTGTGTGTTTCATGAAATATTGAAATGTAACAAATTTCAACAAAGGATAAACGAAATTGCATGTAAATGATTTTGCCTACCTGAGCAATGACTTGGTGCCTTATAAGCTGAGATTTTGCGTCTCCGCCGACTATAATCTTGTTTTCTTTCTCCAATTCATTTGATCCATTCTCTAGGGATTCGACGACATTTGCTTGCGATTTCAACATTCTCTTCTTATGCCAACTCATGGCATAAGAATCCACCATCAACGTGATCAAAGCCGAGATCATAGCAATAAAGGTCGTGAACGGAAACTTCCTCCACGGATTTGTTGGCAAGCAAGGGGAATTGAGATCTTCAAAAGAGTCAGGTAATACGTGCATATAACCGGTCGCTAAAATAACTCCCGAGGCCAGTGCCTTGACGATCACAAAAAGATTTCGGTCTGGTCCTAACGCCGAAACCTTTTGGGTGAACAAGGGTAAAGAAACACCGATTACACTCGCCACTAGGATAGAAAAGATAGCTATGATTTTGAGCTTCGTGGAGTCTTTGTTGTTGTGGCAAACCGATGCCTGTGGTTCGGATTTGCAATGAGTAACGCTTGCGAGCTCGGCATTTTCAGCGAGAGAGGTTAATACGAAGGAGATTAAAAGAATAGCAATGGCCATAAGCTTGTAAATTTGATGAGAAGAAGCCATTTTAGTGTAAAGTCTCAAGTTTCAGAGATTGTTGTAGAGAAAGTATTTTCTATATCTTAAGCGTCGAAGATTGTAATGCTTAAATAGAAGTACAACAAATCTTATAGAATATTTTACAATCCTATCTACATTAAATTTATTTAAAATTTTCATCTTCAAATTTCCACTAAATCTTTTTTTAATATTATCTCATCTTTCTTCTAAATATTATCTTTTTTATAATGTTAAAGAAAACAAAACACAAATTTCAACTGCTCAATTTTCTAATTCCCACAACAAATTTCCACGATCTCCACCTTTTTCTTTTTTATTTTTTCTAGAACCTTATTCTTTTTAAGTTTTATTGGGTATTTGAATTAGAAACAAAAAAAAAAGTTACGTTCAGAGTTTGTTGAGATTTTTCTAGCTGCGTATACGCTGGCATTTTTTTGGTAAATTGTGTGAATCTTAGCATGAGCATTTTTTTCTTTCCTATTTCATTTTTTCTATGAAAATGATATATTAGTAACTAGATGAAAAAAAATCGGAACAATAGCGAAGGAGATCAATACAAAAGATTCACTCAAACAAGTGATATCATGAAGAATTGCTTTAAGTTCACTTTATGTATTAATATCAATAATTTGTTATATGATTACATATGGAATTAAACTAGTTAATAACCCGTGCTACAGTATGAACAAATTTTTTTTTTGTATATATTCGTTACGTTTTTAATTATATGTATTGTTTTAAAAACAATCTCATTTAATAAAATATTTGTCCAAACTACTTTACTTATATCGTTAAATTCTTTAGCAATGAATATGGAAATATCATCCATATATGTAGGAACCAATCTTTTCAATTCTACTAATATTTCTACTAACTCAAAAATATTAGCAAGACCACAATCTTTCAATATTACTAACTACTATAACAAATTTAAAAGGTTAAGTATCTTACCTAAAACATTGACAACATTCATAAAACCTGAAATATTGTTATCATAAATTTAGAATATCTTAGTGATCAATAAAAACTTTTTTCATTTAAACCGTTTTTCTTTTTACAGCTTATGCCATCGAAACAAAAATCGATTTTAAAGATAGAAAAGAAATTAAGAAAAAATAAAAAAGTCAAACGGCTCGGGTAAAAAATGGATTCGCGTCCATTCTCTCGATATCCTATTTAAAAAGCACGCAGATTTTATTATTTTCTTTTGTGATAATTTGACAGGAGAAAAGAAAACATTGGTTTTTTTTTTTTTCCAATATCTGTCTTGGCAATTAATTCATAGTGTGATCACGAGAGAATCATTTATGTTAGCAACTTTCAAGTAATTCATATTCCATTTTAAATATGTTTTCCTAATTTAATTATTTCATTTTTTAAGGAAACTAAAAATAATTTTATTCAATAAAATATATTTCATTTTAAATCAGTTTTTCTAATTTAATTCTTTTACTTTTTTAAGGAAACTAAAAATAATATTAAATTCTTTATCAATGAATATGGAAATATCAACCCATATATTTGGGAACCAATATGGAAATATCACCCATATATTTAGGAACCAATCTTTTCAATTATACTAATATTTCTACTAACTGAAAAATATTAGCGAGACCACAATCTATCAATACAATGTCGATCGATTATGATAACCGGATATCCAAGAAATTCATCCGGTTTAGGTTGAGCCGGTTTCTCCGCTTCAGGCTTTTTCTCAGGTGGTTTAACAGCTTCAACCGAAACTATAGCTGTGTGACATATCTTTCTTAGCTTCATCACGATAACCGGTACATCAACTTCTCCAACTACCGTCAGTTTCCCGGTTTTGTCATCTATTGTTATCGAACTAACACCTATATTAAAAAGGAAAATTCATTAATAAAAAAAATATTTATTTCCCAACAATATATATATATATATATCATACTAAAAAAACTTTGATCTAAAGTAATTTACAAAGATATATATACCTGGGAATCCAGAAACTTTCACAAACGCTTTCGTCCTGATTCTCTCCTCGTGAATACTCAATTCCAATACAGCTTTCTGTCATTTCAAACCAAAGATCAGTATTGGCTAATTGCATATTTTCAATCGAATTAACATAACTATAGTTATATAGTATCTATATACAATGATTAATAAACGCATAATTATTTTGATAGAGATTTAAAAATATATAGGGTCGTACCTTCGCGGTCATGGCTGAAGGAAACTATGGAAAAAGCTTCAGAAATTTTCAAAGAGAGGAGAGATAGATTGTGATATCGAAGCTTCTTGATGACAATTGCAAGTCCAATGATATCTATTTAAATAGAAATTTGCCTAAGGTTTTGAACGTATGATTAAATAGACTTTAATATATGAGTATATGACCCACAACATTTTGTACTTTTACATATCAATAGCATTGCGGACGACCACAAAAACGAGTAAAGTAGTCAATCTTTATTACTTTGTTTTGAGTACTTTTCACGGGTTGCTTATAATTTTAGCGTAACGAAAATTAAACGAAGTGTAGTATAATGCCGCGTGTACGACACCACCATTTATTGACCTTATCGACTCTCTGGTCACGTAAGAACACAACGGTTCTTTTATATTAAAGATGTTGAAGAGATAGATAGTGGAAACAAAACAGTGTTTTATCTAGAAGAAAGGCATAATAGGGAGAGATGAGTATATTAATTTCACCGAGTATATATAGACTAAAAGGTAACTCTGCTTACTGCATCAAATTGTGGGGAAGTTGTTGTATTTTTGGTGAATGCGTTAGTGTTTAAAATATACCGGTAGAGTAGAGGTATCTAATCTGATTAAGTAATTGGGTAATTAGCTAAATACGCTCACTTTGTTTTAATTTACCCACATGTCATGACTTCATTCTTCCAAAAAAATTTAAAAATATACTCCCTCAGTTTTTTAATATAGGATTTTTGTTGAAAATATTTGGTTTAAAAAAGATGGATATATTTTCTCACTTTTCTATGTACAATTGTTAATGATAAATTATAGAATTCAAGAAAAATAACTAAACATTATTGGTTTAGAGCTGTTGGAAATTATAAATCACAAAAAATAATGTATTTTAATATGTTTGTTTATTATATCTGAAAAACTAGGAAATTGTATAATAAAGAACAGAGAGAGTATATATCATGAACTAAAACCCGAATTAAACAAACCCTAAAAGAAGAGAATTGTGCTCAAGAAACTAAGAATCAAAACATAATTCATAGATGGAAAGCAAAAATACAATAGACGCCTAAAAAACCAAAGATGAAAAAAGACGCGCCAAAGAACCTAGAACCAACGAGGAAACAAGAAAGTAATTTCCATATAGAATCCAAAGTCGTAAGTTAAGTACCAATTGAAAAGTGCTTTTTTTTTTTATATGTTTTTTGTTAATCAATTGAAAAGAGTTAGCAAGAATGTGATTTGGTTTGTTTTCAAGACTAGCTAATATGGTAGCTACTGCTCTGTGAGATGACACTTCGTCATTGGAACAAATATCAGCTTTTGTTTTTTAGTTTGTCTATTTTGGAGTACCGAGTTTATAGCGGTGACACGGAGAATTGATTGAATGAGATGGATACTACCAATGCTAATGATTTAAAGTGTTAAGAGCCCCTTGTAGGCTTAATTTCTTTTTTTCTTTTATTGTGTGATTTTATAGGTTATTTGTTTAAATGATTTCGAAGCTGATTACTTAAACCCTTTTGAAATAACTTCCTAAGAGCATCAAATTTCTGCAGAAAGTTTGAGTAATTATATTGGAAATAAAAATTTCAATCACATTAATATTGAAAATATATTAAAACCATTGCAGTCAAGATTTGCAGATATCAACAAAATGAAAACCAATAATTCTCAACTTGAAAAGTTGGAAAGTATATTTGAGATCTTAAAGTTCTTGAGTGTTTTTCAGATTTTGTGTTCATGAGAAAGAGAGAGTTTTTAAAGCTAATACCATGAAACAATTTTAAGTCGAAAGATGGAAAAAAAAAAAAAAAGTCGAATGTTCTTTTCACCTTTCTATTTAAAGCTAATACCACTAAAATTTCACCTTTCTTTTTAAAATCTCCAACACAACATTTTCATATGTCATTTTAGAATCTTCAAAGCTACAATTTCACATTTCTTTTTAAAATCTTCTCTCTATTTGGTTCTTCTACTAAATCCAAAAGACATTATTGCATGCTTACTCTAGGGGTATCAAAATGATTGACTCAACTCAACTCAACTCATTACCCATTGAGTTAGAGTTAAATGAGTTCATGGGTTAACCCAACTCAATTAATAAATGAGTTGAGTCAACTCATTAACTCAATTATTTGATGAGTTACATGATTTATTTAATAGGTAACTCATGAATCAATTACTTTTATTTTTACATTAATTATTGTGATTTTATCTTAATTAATTAATCTAAAAATATAATTAATGTAAAAATTAACCTAAATCATTTTCATTATCATCATCATCATCATCACCACCATCACTACCATCATCATCATCATCATCACATCATCATCACATCATCATCATCATCGTCGTTGTCGTCGTCGTCGTCATCATCATCATCATCATCACATCATCATCATCGTCGTCATCATCGTCATCATCATTATCATCATCATCACATCATCATCCTCGTCGTCGTCGTCATCATCATCATTGATTTAGAGTAACGACTGATATGATTCAACAGGACCTGTAACTTTGATTTAGAGTTATCTCTCCTAAAGGCAAATGACTCATGTTTAAGGCGATTACTTTCGTCCCAAGAAACAGAGGGCTTAAGCTTGATTAAAAGATAAAAGGAACTCAAATGTTGATTAACAGATGACATTCTCTCAAAAGTTCACACCCTGCTCTCGTCTCAAATCGTAGAAGCAGTAACAAAAGTATCCAAGTCTATAATATGTTTTTTGAAAAACCAAACAGAGCAAAGAAAAGCCTTCATAAAATCGCCTGAGAAAACGAAGAAGATTAGGCAAGAGGATCCTTCTCTCTAGCTTCCACAGCAGCTCTACTCTAACTTGCTTTACCTCTGTTTCCTTCATTTTTTCTTGCTGCAAATAGTAACAGTTTTGTTAACATATCAATGAGCTGTTTCGTATCTGTAATCACTATCACAATCTCTATTTGTACTTTCACAGCAAAAACAATCACAAATTAAAGTAAGCAAATCAAACACAAGTTAAGCTTTAAATCATATAGGCCAAATAAATCAAGACTAACGATGTAGAGCAAGACCACTGAAACAAAACCAAGACTCTTGTAAAATCACATTCTGCTGCTCTATTGAACCTTCTCACACTAACCATCACCAGATGAATCCAACAAGCATGTGCCATGGATTCTTTGCCACTATCTAGATTATGATTCTTTAAAGGATAACCAAATGCATATAAAGCAAGAATGGCTATTCTCGAATCAACATATCAGTATATCACACACTATAAGCTCCTCCTGTAAACTCACTTAAACACTTCAATGTGATTTGAATCCAAGAGAGACTACTATTAACCAAATCCAAGCAACACAAAAGAGTCCTAACTCCTATCTATTCACATATCACAAACTTACTAGCACAAACTTTTCATTTCATCTTAAGCAAAGTAATTGCACAAAAGCAAACATCTTAAGCAAACCAAACAAACTCAACTAACTGGCACAAAGACTAATAAATATGACTACTTAAACTACAAGTTAATCTGACACAGAACACTCACCATCCTTTTCTTCAGCTTCATTCATGTTCTTTGTCCCTAGAAGTTGGCCGTAATTCGTACTTGGCCATATATAATTTTATACAACTTCTTTTAGTTCTCGCGAGTGCTATATATTAAAGTAATGAGTGGCGCAGAAAATACATAGCCTTTTTGGACTTTAATGTATTAAATATGATAAAACCACGATTGTTTTAAGTTGTAGCTGAATATTTGGCTTTAACAAAAGCATCTAATTCGGCTTATAGAAAAGAATCGTAATCATTAATTGAGCCACTTGAATATCATCAAAAGCAAATATAATTAATGATCTAATTAGTGTCTACAACCCTAAGACAAAGGATCCAATTCTCTTGCCCAATGAGAGGCAGAGATTATCTAACAGGGCTCATGATTCATAGACCATACAAAAATAACTATATTCTCTCTGTTTTTAAAATAATAATTTTCTAGAGTTTTTTACATATATTAAAAAAACAATCTAGTTATTTCAATATTATATTTTTTAATTAAATATTTTTCAGCTGTGATCTACAGTTTGGTAAACTTCTGGTTCTCTGCCTTTGCCCTCCCTAAATGCTGCTTGAGAGATATTGAGAAGCTATGTAATCGTTTCCTCTGGTCAGGGGACATCTCCAAATCTGCAGGAGCCAAAGTTTCTTGGGCTCAGGTCTGTTTGCCAAAGGATGAGGGTGGTATGGGTCTTAGAAACTTCCTTGTGTGAAATAAGGTCCTTAACCTTCGTCTAATCAAGTTGCTTTTCTCTAACAGCGGTTCCCTCTGGGTTGCAATTGGACTAAAGAACACTACTTCAAGCATTCCTCTTTCTGGTCAGTAGAGCCTCAAAACACCTCTAGTTGGATTTGGAGGTTCCTACTATCTTTGAGACCTTTGGCAAAGACTCTCATAGGTTGTCTTGTTGGTGATGGCAAAAAGGCAAGCTTTTGGTATGATAACTGGTCTGATTTGGGTTCTCTGTTGGATGTCTTTGGTAGCAATGGGCCGCTAACTCTTGTCATTCCTATTGATTCTGTGGTTGCTGATGCTTCTACTGCAACAGGTTGGAAACTCCCTCCAGCAAGGTCTAGAAATCCTAACTCTCTTGCTTTAAGGGAATTCATGCTCTCTGTTCAGGCTCCCTCTCCTTCTCGTGGACCTGACCAATTCACATGGGGCATTCCAAACTCAAGGAAGGACTCTTTCTCTACCAAGATAACTTGGAACATTCTCAGACCCGCTGCCCAAAAGAAGCTCTGGGCTCCTGCGGTTTGGTTCAAGAACTCAGTCCCTAAGCACTCCTTCACTTTCTGGATTGCCAACAATGATAGGCTGCCTGTCAAAAGCCGTCTACTACAGTGGGGTTTAAATATCCCTCCTCTATGCTTGCTTTGTAACCAGTCGCTGGAAACTAGAAACCACTTGCTGCTTCATTGTTCCTTCTCTGAGCAAATATAGACCAGAGTTCTCCATCGTTTTGGTTTACAAGTTGGCTTCTTTATGGATTGAAATTCTCTTATCACATGGCTCCTCACAAAGTCTCCAAGGTTCTCTACCACTCTGAAGCGTTTGGCAGCCCAAGGTACAGTTTATCTCCTCTGGCGAGAAAGACCGACTACACAACTCTACTTCCTCCACTCCTGAAGCTGTTTTCAAACAGATTGACCGAAGCGTCCGGGATACTCTTCTCGCCCGCCGGTATCGAAAAGGATGTGGTCGCCTCTTGTCCCAATGGTTCACAAATTCTTAGTTTGTTCTAAGTTCTAACTAGTTTCATTAAGGCTTTTTAATTTTTTTTGGACCTCTGAAGCTTCTTGCCTCTAATGTATATGTAACCAAACCTTTTACTTAGGTAATATTATTCACACTTTATCAAAAAAATTAAATATTTTTCAATATTAGTAATCTGATAAAGTTAATTATTCTTAACTATTGCCTCTTAAAATTTATGATTTATTAGTATTAATTAATAAAAAAAGAGAACGGTAAAAACAAAAACAAAAAGTGTAACGTCCGTGAACCGGAAAACCGGTTAGGGTGTCGATCGACACCACTAGGGTGTGTCGATCGACACTAAGGAAACATGCGATTAGGGTTTTGTTTTAAAATCGCGCAGTTTGATCGGTTTGGTTAAGGAAAAACCCTAGGGACTCGTATTTAATGCTGGAAAATTCGACTTAGGGTTTAGTTTAGCCACTTTGTTGTGTTTTCTGAGAAGAGAAATTAGAGAGAAAGTTTTGTGAGTTCCTGTGAGCCTTTCTGTGAGTTTCCTGAGCCGTTTCCTGAGTCGTTTCCTGAGAGATCTTCCTGTGGAGAAGGAGATCTGAGTCCGGTGGTGCATTGAGAAGGTTGTAGGGGTCTGTTCTCTCCTAGTTTTTGTTCAGAATCTTCTTGTCTCAGAGGTGAGTGCATGACCATGGCTTATCTGAGCATTTAGATTCCTGTTTTCTCTGTTTGATTTGATGATTGATGATTGATTGACTGTTTGATGTGTTTGTGTGGTCGTGATTGTGTTGTTGGAACTTGGTTTGGTCTATGTGGGGATCGATTGTGAGATAGGGCACTTGGAGAAGGATAATTCGCGATGTGGAGGTCGCTGGAAACGTGCCTGCGCGATCGGTGTCGCTCGACACCATAGGGGTGTCGCTCGACACCAGTCAAGCCAAGTGTCGATCGACATCAAGAGGGGTGTGTCGATCGACACCAGTCGTGAGCAGTGTCGATCGACACAGAGTGGGAGTGTCGATCGACACCCGTTCGTCTGTTTGCCTGGTTTGCTGTTTTGGTTGTGCTTTGGTTTCTATTGCTTGTGTATAGCATGTTGTTTGGGAGGATTGCCTCACTAAGTATTTATGATAATACTACGCATCTCATTTGTGTTGTTGATGCAGGTAAAGGCAAAGTGTGACCGTGGGATCATAGCAAGAAAGAGATGATGATCTAGGCACTCGTTTGTGTTATGATCGCTGGTATTTTGTTGTTGTTAGGTTGTTAGTGTTGGACAGTTGATTAGAACTTTCACCTAGGTTGCTGGTGTTAAATATAGATCAAGCAAGCATCTAACGATTTAAGAACTTTAATACTAGCTAACCTAGTGAATCTCGTAAGAAAGGTTTTTTTTTTTTTTGACCACATAACTAAATTTCATTCTTTTTTACTCGTGTTTAACATCAATCCTCTGGTTCCATGCGCTTGTGATGAATCAATCATATCTACAATGAAGGAGATATGAAGAATCGATGCAGGGGAATATGGAAAATTTAAAGAAAGAAAGAGATGGTAGAGAAAGCAACTGGCACTTATTTTGGACTAATGGAAAGTTTTATTTGCTGGATACTTAAATCTTTTTTTTTTTGTGCAAACATTCTGGATACTCAAATCTTAAAATGTATATATTGTTATAAATCACTAAGGATGGATATCCATAACCGGCCTATATATGTCTAAGCAAGTAGGCGCCTGGCCCATCAAGACCAAGACCTAAGTCGGTTTAGTTTAGGAAATCATTGGGCCTTTGTATTCCTAGTCCAAGTAGACTTTGTTTCCCTTATGTTATGTATATATATCCTATCAATCAATGAATAAAATCATAAGTTTTCATAACACGTTATCAGTACGAGCTTGCTCTTAACATCCCTAACCCTAAAATCGCAAAAACCACACATAAGTCCGTTTCCGTTCAAGCTTGCATCTGTCGGATCAGAAAGTGCTCGCGGTTCATCAAAAGCTCCTTACGCTCGTGATCAGCTTGTTTTCCGTGGTCTTTTAGCTCCCGGTTCAATCCATTCAACACAATCGGTGAACAAGGTAACATCGAACCCCTAAAAAAAAAACTCAAGAACCCACATCGAACTTGGAAGCAATAAAATCAAAACCCTAAAACTGATTTTTCTTGATTCAAAGTGATTGCTTTTGATTGATTTAATCACTTGTGTCCTAAGATCAATTATAGGATTGTTATAAAAACAATTATTGCTCAAACCTAACTCGCAATTCGAAAACATCTAGCCATGGCCGCAACTTTAAAACCCTAAGATAAAATCCGATTGATTGAGGTTGATAAATCGTTTAGGATAGATTGATTGATTGTTCTATGTTTTGGTTACATGCTTAAAATTATTAGAAATTAAATAGCATGAAATCCTAAAAACCCTAAATCCTATTCAAAATAGGAAATTCTAAAACCCTAAATCCTATTCAAAATAGGAAATTTTAAATCCTAAGAAAAATAGGAAAACCTAAATAAAAGAGGAAAACCAAATCCTAAATAAAATAGGAAAACCTAATCCTAACTAAAAGAGGAAAACTAATCATAACCAAAAGAAATCAATCTCTAGGACTAGCATGATTCGATCTCAAATACCGCATGGACTAGTTTAAATCGATTGCATGGTTCGGTCTCAAATATCGCATGGCATAATATAAATCGATTACATGATTCTGATTCAAAACTTTTGCTTGTGTCTTATAGATGTCAAAAATCAACAACCTCTCATATGCTGCACTTAATGTCTCTGGTGACAATTACTTACAATGGGCTTTGGACAATAAGATTGCCCTGAAATCAAAGGACCTCGGTGAATGCATTGTGGATGCAAACAAGTGCACTGAAAAAGAAAGATATAAGGCGATTCTTCTCATACGCCATCATCTCGCTGAGAGTCTTAAAAATCAGTACCTCACCATTGAAAATCCTCTAGACTTTTGGGTAGAGTTGAAAAATCGATATGATCACCAAAAGACGGTGCTTTTACCAAAGGCCAAATTCGATTGGAAGAATCTCAGGATCCAGGATTATAAATCCGTGGAGGAGTATAACTCAGAGCTATTTAAGATAGTCTCAATCCTGAAATTATGTGGTGAGGAAGTCACTGAGAATGACTTGCTAGAGAAAACATTCTCGACCTTTCACACAAATAACATACTGCTTCAGCAACAGTATCGTGAAAAGGGTTTTAAGACATATGCAAGTCTAATCTCTTGTTTACTACTTGCTGAGAAAAACAATGAGTTATTGCTAATGAATAGTGCAATGAGACCTCCTGGTTCTACCCCATTACCTGAAGCCCATAAAGCTGAGACGGTACAAAAAGAGCCTAAAGAGACCAAATAGTCCAACTACGTCCATAGAGACAAGTATCACGGCCGTGGTCGTGGTAGAGGACGTGGTGGCGGTCGTGGCAACTATAATTCTAACGGCCAAAGAAACCATTACTGTGGTAGAGGCCGTGGGAATAATGGCCGGGGTAGAGGCCGCAGAATTTCCAAACTGCAACACAAGGCCAAATCCGTTTGCCATAGATGTGGAATGGATAACCATTGGACTAAGACATGCAGGACACCTAAGCATCTAATTGATCTCTATCAAGAAAGTGTGAAAAAGAATCCCGAAGCTAACTTGGTTCATCTCGATGGTGAAGGAGACTTCGACCATGAGAATGATGACCTAATGAATTTTGAGACTTCGGATTGCCTAAAATAGGATAATTAAATTCGAAACCTATTGTCTTTGATTTATTTTTGTTTCCATGCTTTATGTCTTTGGATTTTATTGAATTATGATTTAGATTTAAATTCAATTGCTTTATTATCTTTAATATACATTCGTTTACTTTATTATATCTAAAACATGATTCTTGTCCATATTAGAAATGACTGAGGACAAGAACATACTTGTGGTGGATAGTGGATCAAGCCACACAGTTTTGAAAGACAAGAGATATTTTCTGAATCTCACTTTGAAAAATGCCAATATTAGCACAATAGCGGGTATAGCTAGCCTTATTGAAGGCTACGGCCAGGCCCATATTCTTTTACCTAAGGGCACGCATCTTGAAATATCAGATGCTTTATATTCATCCAGCTCAAAAAGGAGCTTATTGAGTTTCAAAGATATTCGTTTGAATGGTTTCCATATTGAAACTAAGGGTGAAGAGAACCAAGAATTCCTACATATAACTGAGATCACCCAAGACCATAAGAAAGTCCTAGAGACTATACCCGCATTATCCACTGGTCTTTAAATCAATATGATAGAAGCTAATATGGCAATGAACAAGATGTTCAATGAACAATTCACTTTATGGCATGACCGGCTTGGCCATCCGGGTTCTAACATGATGCGTAAGCTAATCATAAACTCAAAAGGGCACACTCTAAAAGAGAGACGAGTTATCCCTAAGAATCTCACGTATGTAGCATGTGCACAAGGGAAACTCAAAGTAAGGCCATCACCAGTCAAAGTAACTAAAGAAACTTTGAACTTTCTGGAAAGGATACAAGGAGATATATGTGGACCAATACACCCACCATGTGGGACGTTTAGATATTTTATGGTCCTTATTGATGCATCGACCAGATGGTCGCATGTTTGCCTATTATCCATTAGAAACCAAGCGTTTGCTAGATTGCTGGCCCAGATCATACGTCTGCGAGCCCACTTTCCAGATTTCCACTTAAGACTATACGTCTAGATAATGCTGGTGAATTTACGTCCCAAGCGTTTAATGACTACTGTATGTCCATGGGAGTGAGTGTGGAACATCCCGTGGCACATGTACATACACAGAACGGATTAGCTGAATCCTTCATTAAACGAATTCAATTGATAGCTCGACCATTACTCATGAGGTCGGAGCTTCCAGTAGCCGCTTGGGGACATGCAGTATTACATGCATCAGAGCTTATACGCATCAGGCCATCTAGTGAGCATAGATATTCACCATCCCAATTACTCACGGGTCATGAGCCAGACATATCCTATCTAAAGACTTTTGGGTGTGCCGTTTATGTACCCATTGCACTACCACATAGAACAAAAATGGGACCTCAAAGGAGGATGGGAATATATGTTGGATATGATTCTCCCACCATTATAAAGTATCTTGAGCCAACCACGGGTGATCTATTTAAGGCCAGATACGCGGATTGTCATTTTAATGAATCCGAATTTCCTACATTAGGTGGAGAGACAAACAAGCTGGTTAAAGAAATATCATGGAATCAAACATCTTTGAATTGGCAAGATCCTCGGACTCTGGAATGTGAATCAGAGGTCCATAAGATTATAAATTTACAAAAGCTAGCTAATCAATTGCCAGATTCCTTTGCTGACCCAAAGAGAATTACAAAATCGTACATACCAGCTTGTAATGCACCAGTACGAATTGATGTCCAAAAGGGACTTAATCAAATTGCTACAGAGTCTGACGCACGTAAGAAACGTGGTAGACCAATAGGTTCCAAAGATAAGAACCCTCGGAAATCTAAGAAAGGTGCGATTGAAACCGAGGTTAAGGAAACCATAGACATGGCCGCGGCAGACCCTAAGGAACCAAATAGTGAGGTTTGGGACGCCAAACCTCAAGGTCCTGAAGAGATTGATAATAATGTGATCTCAATAAATTATATCATGTCTGGAATACAATGGAACCGAAAAGATGTCGACATCAATGAAATATTTGCATATAAGGTAGCACTTGAAATGAATGAGGATCATGAACCCACGTCTATATTAGAGTGCACTCAAAGATCAGATTGGCTAAAATGGAAAGAAGCCATAAACGTGGAGTTAAGTTCATTAAAGAAAAGGAATGTGTTTGGTCCGACCTTAAGGACACCATTCGATGTAAAACCAGTAGGACACAAATGAGTCTTTGTGAGGAAGAGAAATGAGAATAATGAAATCGTGAGATATAAGGCACGGCTTGTAGCACAAAAATTCTCACAAAGACCAGGGATAGATTATGAGGAAACATACTCCCCTGTGGTGGATGCAACGACTTTTAGATTTTTGATAAGTCTGGCTATAAGAGAAAGTCTTGATCTGCGGTTAATGGATGTTGTAACCGCTTATCTATATGGTCCACTGGATAATGAAATATATATGAGATTACCAGAGGGTATTGAGCTCAAAGATAAGAAAGGTTCTCGAGAACAATACTGCATAAGGCTGAACAAATCGCTTTATGGACTGAAACAAAGTGGGCGCATGTGGTACAATAGATTGAGTGAGTACCTAGTCAAAGAAGGCTATAAGAATGATCCCATCAGTCCATGTATTTTCATAAAGAAGTTTGCAAACAAAGGATTTGTAATCATAGCAGTATATGTGGATGATTTGAATATCCTAGGAACCTCTGGTGAAATCACCCAAACAGTTGAATATCTCAAGAAAGAGTTTGAAATGAAAGACCTAGGCAAAACAAAATTCTGTTTGGGATTGCAGCTTGAGTACGTGAATAATGGAATCCTTGTGCATCAAAAGGCATATACTGAAAAGGTACTCAAGAGATTCAATATGGACCAAGCCCACCCATTGAGCAGCCCAATGGTGGTGAGAAGTCTCGGATTGGACAGTGATCCATTCGGTCCAAAGAAGGACGATGAAGAAGTTCTCGGTCCTGAAGTGCCATACCTCAATGCCATAGGAGCGTTAATGTACTTGGCTAGCCACACTAGACCAGACATTTGTTTTGCCGTGAACCTCCTATCTAGATTTAGTTCATGTCCGACCCTAAGGCACTGGAACGGGATCAAACATTTATTACGTTACCTATAGGGAACATTAGATTTGGGTCTATTCTATACTAACTATAACAAAGAAGGTTTAGTTGGTTTTGCTGATGCAGGTTACCTATCTGATCCACACAATGGTAGATCGCAAACAGGTTACGTGTTTACACACGGTGGAACAGCAATTTCATGGCGTTCAACTAAGCAGACCATTGCAGCCACTTCATCAAATCACGCAGAGATTTTGGCTATGCATGAGGCCAGCCGTGAGTGTGTATGGTTGAGGTCAATGACTCAACATATAAGGTCTAATTGTGGTATGGTCGATGACAAGGAACCAACCATCATGTATGAGGACAATGCAGCTTGCATCGCACAGCTCAAAGATGGCTACATCAAAGGAGACCGGACAAAGCATATTCTGCCTAAGTTCTTCTTCACACATGAACTACAAAAGGCAGGTGAAGTTCAAGTGGTACAAGTCCGATCCAGCGACAACTCAGCCGATCTTTTCACCAAGTCATTACCAACATCAATTTTCAAGAAGCTCACACATCAGATTGGGATGCGTAGACTTAAGGATCTTTAGTGATGCTTAAAACAGGGGGAATAATACGTGTTGTACTCTTTTTCCTTCACCATGGTTTTGTCCCACTGGATTTTCCTGGTAAGGTTTTAATGAGGCAACATCCCCAAGCGTATTATGATGATCTCTTAGCATCTGCACGGTTATGTCATCCAAGGGGGAGTGTTATAAATCACTAATTATGGATATCCATAACCGGCCTATATATGTCTAAGCAAGTAGGCGCCTGGCCCATCAAGACCAAGACCTAAGTCGGTTTAGTTTAGGAAATCATTGGGCCTTTTCATAACATATATATCCTTTATTTTAGTGAGAAGTTTAGCACCTTCGATCAAGAATGTTAATATGTCCGATATCAACCGTTATTAATTATATATGACACAGTTTACCTAAAATTTATACCATCACTAATTATTCCCAAATTAATATTCTGTTTTTAATTAACCGTCGCTAGCTAACTTAAAAAATGTACGTAACACTACTTTGAAAGAAAAAATATAATGCTGTTTTCGAATTGAAATATAATACAGCTGAAACAATAATTTTCAAACATGTTGACCTAATTATGTATCGCTTTAATTTATGAAAAAAGACAAACATCTTTTTCTTTTCCAAAAGCATAAAACCCTAGCTACCCTCTTGTATTATAGGACTAATTAATCGTTAGTTGAACGCTAACAAATAATCTTAAACTTCAATCTTTGTACTGATTTGAAAGATAATATGAACACGTCACCGCTCCTAACATTCCAATTCAATTGTTTTATTTTATATTTATTTTCAATAGATTCTAAATATTGTAGCTGTATTTTCTAATGTTATTTGTAGACGAATTACCAATAAAAAAAACAATTGAAAAAAATACAATATATCAGTCACATAAACTTAATAAAATGTGTTACAAAACATAAAAGACATTAATCTTATGAGCATAATATTTTTTTTTGGTTGAAAATGAACAGAGTTGTTATGTACAATATACAACGGAAACTGCAGTGATCAAAATGTAGGATCCTTCTATTTCTTTGATGGCTCCCATATTCTTATTCTTGATATATAATACTGGAATTTTTAATTGTAGTACTTTGAATGAATATTTTTGGGTAAAAGGAAAATAAATAGTTAATCAATGATGATTGATTTATGGGTGAATTTGCTAAGTAGCCATTCTGGGTTATGTAATTAAATTTCTAATACTATATTCTTCATAATTTAACAAGAAATGACCAAATTGACCTTTTGATTTTGTGGTGAATTGGTGGTGGCCGGAGGAGGTGGCGGCGGCGGTGGTTGCCGGCAATGGTCGCCGGTGTTGGTCTCCGGAGATTCTCGCCGGAAGTTGCCGGAGGTGCTCGCCGGAAATTGTTGGAGGTGCTTGCCGGAGATCGCTGGAAATGGTCGGCCGAGGTCCGGCGGTGGTCGCCGGTGACCGGTGGTGATGGTGGCCAATGGTGGTGGTGGTGGTGGGGACAAATATGTATTTAATACATAAATATCACCCTATTTTTTTATGGTTAGAAATTTAATTATGTTTTTTTTGTTGTTATATTTGCAAATTTCCTAGATTTATAAACAAAAAAAGAGGAACGTCGAGGATACGATCTTTTTTTTTTTTTTTAATAATGCAAATGACTCATAAATTCTATCTAATCCATATATTCATTAAACATTATTAATATATATATATATATATATATATATTAAAAATTTTGATGTAAACTTTTTATGTTGAGTTCCTATCGGACGACAAACAATATTCTTCCAGAAAAACAAAAGAGAGCAATAAATTGAATTCGACAAAAAAAAAAAAAAAAAAAGGAATAAATTGAATTATGATTGTTGTTTTTGACTTCTTTCTCTCTCGTATTATTGTATACGTCATTTTCAAGCACATTTATAAACTTTTATCATTTAAACTGACAGTTCACAAAAAAAAAAAAACAAAAAAAAACAAAACTTAATAATGTTGAAGACCATCTAATGTTTAAGCGGTTATATGCTTGTATCGCGAACTACGTGTGTAAAAGAGAACACATTCAAAATTAAGAATATAAATCCGTAACCTTATCATAGTGTTCTTTTGACACTTTTCAACATGTAAAAAATTTAATTATTCTCTCCTAGAAAAATAAGTTGACTAGTGATATTTTGTTTTATTTTAACATGAAGCTAAATTATAAATTAAAATCCCAAAAGAAATTTATTTCATACATCAAAACAATGCTAAAACAACAGTAATTTTGAAATAGAAAAACAATGCTAAAATGGTACTTAAACTAAAGAAAGAGTGTATTAGACCATCTCCAGTAGAAAGATGCTTATTTTGAGATGCTAAAATATAAAATATTAATATTATATATAATTTAGTTATTGAATTAAATTTTGATTGAAAATAGAAAAAAATCAAACCAATCATGTGTATACACATGTTTTAGCAACTCTTAGCAACTCTAAATGACGTTGCTCAAATAAGGATTTGTAGCAACCATTTCTTCCTTCTCTCTCCACCTTTTGCTTTTTTTTAAAAATATTTTAATAAGAGCAACCCAAATAAAAACGACTGCTAGACATGGTCTTAAAGAGATAGTACTAGTTTCGACATCGATTAAAATACCAAATGCAATTAAACCGCAAAAATCAACTGCATATATAACATTTAATGATCTAATTAATCGTCTGTATTGGCCATTTAGATCACGTAATCAAATTACTTAATCAGTTTAAATGAGTCTTTCTGACTAACTAAACCATTTTAAAAAGTGGATATGATTGCATAATAGAAAACTGATATCTCATGATTTTGTAGGTTTTAGTTATGTGTTTTCACTTGTTTGTGTTTAGAAACATTGCATTTAGTTGCATTTAGGAGTGCATTTGCGGGAAATATGCTATTTCATACCCCCACTGTTTTATTATGTTCGATTCATATCCAAATTATATCGTTGTGCTAAATCATACCTTAACTCATAAGATATTTAAATTACGTACATGGACGTTTATTTTTGTGCTAAATCATGCCTACGCACTAACACCGTTACTGTACCGTTAAATGTCGATGACGTGGAATCCACGTGGCAACGACATCGTTTTGGATTCTTTGCAAAATTGGCTATTTCATACCTCCACAGTTTCATTATGGTCAATCATACCTGCACTATACCGTTATGCTAAAACATACTTCAACTAATGAGAAATATGAATTACATACTCCAACTTTTTTTAAAAAAATCATGCCTACGCACTAATACTGTTATTGTGTCATTAAGTGTCGATGATTTCACATTTAATTAATCTAAGACTTTGATTATGCGTTTCAGTCCAAAACGACATCGTTGCCACGTGGATTACACATCATCGATATTTCATGGCGTAATAACAGTTTTAATCCATATGTATGAGTTAACAAAAAAAAAATAGAAGTTTAGATATGTAATTCATATTTTTCATAAGTTGATGTATATTTTAGCACAACAGTATAATCCGGGTATGAATTGACCATAGTGAAACTGTGAGAGTATGAAATAGCCGATTTAACAAAGAATCTAAAACGATGTCATTGTCACGTAGATTCCACATAATCGATATTTAACGGTACAGTAACGGTGTTAGTGCGTATGCATGATTTAGCACAAAAATAAAAGTCCAGGTACGTAATTTAAATATTTAATGAGTTAAGGTCGATTGGGAGGTCGATTGCAAGACCATTTCACATAAAACTTTGCGGATTTGACCCGGTTTGTTTCGGATCGACCCGGTTCGATTCCATTTTGTATTTAAGCAATTTTAGACTTTTTTAAACCGTTCTCTTCTCTAGAGTTGGATTTAGATCCAAAACTCTCCTTTTGATATTTTGGATTGATGTTCATATTTATGCCACTTTAGTGAAGGATTCTTCAACCTTATATTTTATCTTTTTGTTTATGTTATTTTCTTTGTTCTTAACCATGTTTAGTAGTTAGTCTTTTTATATTGGATCATGCACTACAAGAGACGAGGTGTGTCGTATCATTTATTTGATTTATTTATATCGGTTATTGAATGATGCAAACATATTTACATCGGTTATAAAAATGAAACTGAGATTGATGACTCTAATACTTTATGTCAATTTCAACAATCGATGCAACTATTTTAGTCGCTTATTGGAACTGACGTTAACTTGTGTCACTTGTAAAAAATGAAATAAAATTTGTATCAATTAGTATAAATGATAGTAATATTTGTTTCGGTTATGACACTCGATGTTAAATGTTTATGTCAGTTCTTTTAGTTGATGCAATTATCGTATCAATTATAAATAAGTGACACTAAAATTTGTGTCAGTTTTTATAAGTGTCTGTAAGAATAGTTTCATTTATTAATAAACGATGATAGTTTTCTATCAATTCACTTAAGTGATGGTAATATATGTATCACTTTTAAAAATGACATTAATGTATTGTTTTTGCATCACTTTGTTTTTCAGATATCGTAATGTTTTTACATCATTTGTAAATGATATGTATATGTTCTGTTTCGATTAAATTATATACAAAATTAAAAAAATTAATAAAAATATAAAATTAATATTTGAATTGCAAATCATTATATTATATTATAAGCCAAGACAATAATCCACTAAAACACATTGTTCAAATATATAAGACATGAACAAAAACTAAACAAAACCTAATGCTACGAGAATAAAGTACTAATTAAAGTAAAACATAATGCTATGCTAGTTTAAAATAAAGATTGAGGGTCACCTAAAGATAGATCAATGAACTCCATGACCATTCCCGTTCGGTCCATTGTCGTTCGGATGATTCACGTTCCGACCATTGCCGTTCAGACCATTGTTATTCAGACCATTGAAGCTCAAGCTACTACCGTTCAGACCATTGACGTTTAGACCATTGCCGTTCAGACCATTGTTATTCAGACCATTGAAGCTCAAGCTACTAGTGTTCAGACCATTGACGTTCAGGCCATTGATGTTCAGACCATTATTATTCAGACCATTGAAGTTCAGGCTACTACCGTTCAGACCATTGACGTTTAGACCATTGCCGTTCAGACCATTGTCGTTCAGACCATTGCTGTACAGACCATTGATGTTTTGATCATTGTTGTTCTGGTTTTCATTGACTTCATTTCCTCTTCCATATGGGTTATGCTAGATTAGGATGAATTGATAGTTAGATGATGATTATTTAGGTTGTTTATTGTTAGATCTAGAATTTGAGCATTTCTCGACAGGAAGGTGTTCAATGAAATACTTGAACCAAACCTTTATGAGGTTTACATACCTAGCCAACGGGATTTGATGATTAGGATGTCTAGTGAACTAATTGGACTTGTTATTAATGCTTATTGATTATCTAATTGCAAATGGAAGTTTATGATAAGTAGGTGGTTAGTGAAGTGATTAGTGCCACGGAAGTGGATTAGTAATATTTGTGAGTTCCATGTTCTAGGATGGTGCTTAATTAAACCTCTTGCATCATTGTTTGATTGTGAATCCATCCTCATGATAATTAAACCCATGGTCCAGTGCTTTCATTTTATTTTGCTTCTTGCATTTTTTTATATTTAATCAAAACAAAACCAAAAAATCATTTTCTCGAGAGTAGTTTGAATCTCGCATCTTTAGTGTTGAAATCTTTAGTTCTCGTGGGATCGACATCTAAATTACTATAACTTTTGCACTTGCACTTGGGTGATTTAGAGATATAAATTTTAAAACTTATGTTTTGAATAAAAATATTTCTACATCAATTTAGCGCCGTTGCCAGGGAATAACGCATTTAGCCATTAGAATTTAGTTGATCATTTGAGAGTAAGCAATTTATTTTCTCTTGTCACACATAAGGATCTCATTATTTCACCCAACCTACAACCAAATATTTAGATAGTAAGATTGCCTGTATAAGATGATACATATCCACTTCAATTTTTTGTTATTTTATTATTTTTAATTATTTTATTATTTTTTGTTATATAATTTTTTTTGTCAAGTTCAATAAACTTACTATATCCAGATTTTTCGTGTTAGATCAAATCATAAACAAAACAAAGCAAAATTTAAGGATATTTTTTCCCATTGATAGTTAGTCCCATAAGTGTTATAAGAGACTCTAGCTCAACGCACACCTTTTATCATTTACTGAAAAAAACTCCATCGACATATTTATAAAAAAAGTGAAAATTACCTAGATTAACTCTAATCTTTACAAAAATGACTAGATTAACATCTTCTAGAGAGGGATTAATAGAAGAGAAATTGTTAGAAATGCCTTTCCTTCTATATCACTTTTCAAAAATGCCCTCATCCAAATGCCTAACTTGGAGAATTTTTTTTGACCGTTTTACCCTTATTTGAAAAATATTTAAATTCACAAAATAAATAATTATAATAATTTTTGGCGCCAAAAATTATGAGATTACTTTTCCTGCCAAAACTTTACGGTAAAATTTTGGTAGAAAATTTTTTTTTTTGCCGAAAATTTTTTGACGAAATTTCTTTTTGGCGGGAATCTTTTTTGTGGTTTACGGGATTACTTTTCCCGCCAAAAAAGTTGCGGGAAAATTTTGGCGGGAAATTTTTTTTTTCCGGAAATTTTTTAACCAAAAAAATATTCGTGAAAAATTTTTTGGCGGGAAAAATTTTTACGGGAAACTTTTTGGCGGGAAAAACAATACCTTATAAAAACCATATAAAACCACATAAAAACATTTATAAAAACCTTATAAAACCTTATAAAATCTTTATAAAATAAGAATAAACCATATAAATACTTTGTAAAAAGGTTTTCGAAGATATTATTAAGGTTATATAAGGTATTTAAAATGTTCTATAAGATATTTTATAAGATTTCAAAACCTTGTAATAAAACCTTATAAATACTTTGTAAAACTGTTTTACAAGGTATTTATAAAGGTTTACAAAGTATTTATAGGGTTTTATATGGTATTTGAAAGGTTTTATAAGGTATTTATAGGGTTTTATAAGGTTTTAATAAGATTTTTATAAGGTATTTTATAAGGTATAGTTTTACGTGATGAGACTGAAGAGATATAGAAGTGGGAAGGTTTAATCTATCTTTAAACCTTATAAATACTTTGTAATACCATTTTACAAGGTATTTATAAAGTTTTACAAAGTATTTGTAAGGTTTTACAAGGTATTTAAATGGTTTTATAAGCTTTTTATAGGTTTTTATAAATTTTTTATAAGCTTTTTATAAGATTTTTATAAGGTATAGTTTTTCCGTAATTTTGGCGGGAAAATCCGTTCACAAATTTTTGGCGGAAATTTTTTTAAAATTTTTGACGGAAATTTTTGGCAGAAAAATTAAAGAAATTTTTGGCGGTAAAATTTTGATGAGGATAAGGTTTTGAGTCTTGAGGATAATGTTTTGATTATTAAGGGCAGTTCTGTCCTTTTGCTACATTATTAGGGGTACATATGAAAATAGGCACATGAGAAGGGCATTTTTGATCAGGGGTATGGTTGAAGGGGTATTTTTGAAAATGTCCCTTAATAGAATGACTCTACTTTTTTGTTAAAAGACTTTTAACCCTGCATTTAGCATATTATTAACAATAATGCAATTTTCAATTAATTAAGTAATTAAAATAAATTATTATACTTGTGCTGAAAAAAAAATAAAAAAAAATTAATTAAAATACTTATATGGATATATAACTATACTCGTGACAAAAAATAAGGATATATAACTATACTAAGGAAACACTTTTGTCCAAAAAAAAAAGAGAATTCGGCCAAAAAAACTCAAACTTTTAAGAATTTGCCAAAAAAAACATGAACTTATGGTCTAGCCAAATAAACACTCAACTTTTGTTGACTTTCGAATATAATAACAAACTTTTCATTGACTTATCAAATCAACATGCCGTTTATAAAGTTAATAGAAAATTTAAACGTCATTAACAACACGTTTACTGTTGGGGTTAAATCATACGACGTCGTTTCAAACTCAAGTTCTGGGAGTGCATAAGGTAGGATTTTACCACTAAACCAGTGGCAACTTTCAAACATTAGTGTAATATACTTGGTTTTATTATAATACACAGAATTTAAAAAAAAAAAAAAAACATGCAATCAGATTAAACCTGCAATTTAGTACCAAAATCTGGAAATTAACTAATAAAAACCTGCAAACTAACCAACTAAAATCTGCAACTTACCAAACAAAAATCTGCAATTTATATTCACTTACAAAACCGAAACTTAGAATTGTTCAAACCAAACCTGCAACTTAGTTCCAAAATCTGAAAGTTAACTAACAAAAACCTGCAATTTTGAAACCAAACCTGTAACTTAAAATGGACTAAACAACAAAACATAAAACAGGGTTAAGCTTATGCCATCTAGGAAAACCAACGACCCCATTCGCTTGCTTGTGAGGCTTGGTCTTGTGAACTTTGGTCCCATCTTGAGGAATGTGAGGATTGAGCTTGTGAGGACTCAGCTTGGGAGGACTGATCTTGTGGAAAGGAGAATTGTGACGCATCAAATTGAAGTCCCTAAAACAAAATGAAACAACAAACACAATTAAATAACTATGAAACAACAAACACAATCAAATAGCTATGAAATTCATACACTAACCTGATTCTTCCTTGGTCTTCCTTTTGGTTTCTTAGGTGGAATTTCAACAGTTTGATTCGAACAGGTTGTCTTGTTATGCCCTTCCTCTTTGCAGTTTGAGCATGTGACGACTCTGTTTGCACGGCTTAACTTGGTCATAGAACCTGTTTCATGCTTAGACTTCATCCTATCATTGTTTCTAGGCCTACCAGGGTTACCAGATCGATTAGGTGGTGGAATCACGCAATGATAGTTCTGTAGGATCCGCGCGTTGTTAAACGGGTCGGTTCAAATACGGCTAAAACGGCTTATTTCACTATTTTCTTCCGATTTTGCCCTTAATAAAAAATTTTCCAAAGAACAAATTCGATGGCATTTTGCGTAATTTTCTGATATCGGCTTAAACTACTCAAATATAAGTAAAAAGTAATACAATTGAAAATCAAACTACCAAAAAGTGTCTCTAAATATTTTACTGTTAGTATCGAATACAAGCTTTCATTCATATAACAAAATGCATAACCATATCTACAATTTTATAACATATCATTCTAATTTTAATAATGAAAATGTATATTAGAATATATCCAAATGAATAAAAACATTTCAAACAAGTAATTACTCATCTTTATTAAACTCTATTTCCTAATCAATCAAACGGTTTTTTATGAAAACAAATTTAAATATTAAAAAAAAAAACATCCCGTCTAATAAAATAATTTTTTAAGATGTATTTCAAAACAAAAAATGTACATAAAATTATAACCTATAGGTTTTGATGTATTTAGATTTCTTTACTATTATCTTAAATATAAATATTATACAAAAACCAACAATATAACAATATATAACAAACAACAAACTAAACATAACATTACAAATAAAATTTAATTCAATTTCAGATTTCTCAAGCAATCTTAGTCTCTAAGTCCATTTCTACATGCAACCCAATTTTAAGACCAAATTTATTATTAATTCTCAAAATTCATAACTTCCAATTCTCAAAGAATTACTATTGATGCAACCTATGCTAATTCTAAACATTATTCAGGGATGAAACTGAATAAATCTCAACCTAAACAATGATGCAATGCATGCATTACCTTATTAGTCGATTTAACCGATAAATAAACTAAAATGCAGAACTACGAATGCTCAATGAATTGAGATGAATGAAACCTATAATATTTACTAACCATATTCAAGAGTGATGCATGATAAATATCAACCTAATATTCAATGTCTAACATGCAAGTACAAATTAATCGATATAATCGACATTTAATTAAGAATTCATAACTCTTATCTCGTCTATCCAATTAAGCTTATACTTCATGATAAATTCTAATAAAATTCAATTTAGATGCATGCAAAATTTCAGCCTTAGATTCTATATGCAACTACACGAACTCAAATTTATCGATAAAGGCTAAATGCAATGATTCTAGGAAATCAAATGCATGCAACACTCAATCAAGCAAGAAAACATCAAAACCCAATAAATGTGCTACTTGATGTGTCCTGTTTTTATTGTTTTTAGTCTTCGTTTTAGGATTGTATTTTGAGTCAACTAACTTATATTAGATAGATTCTAGGACTATCTGCTTCACTTAGTGTTTTACAGGTCTAAAGAGCAATTATTGGAAAAGAAGAGATTTTGGATCATCTAGGCATGAAAATGGGCCAAGCATGAAGAAATGAAGAAAGAACCGCTCGGTCCTGCCCATGGACCGACCGGTCCACAAAGGATTTGAAGCCCAAGACCAAAAGACGCAGAGACCGATCGGTCCGGCCCATGGATCGATCAGTCCTCCTTTGCCGACTCTCCAAGACTTTCCATTTCTATTATTTCCATTTACGGCTTTTCTCTTCTCCTATAAAAGGGAGGGCTCGACCTTGTAATGAGACACAATTCATTCAGCAGCTTTTCTTAGTTTTGTAAGCAAGAGATCTCACATCTCAATAAATTCTTTTTAGCTTTCTTCTTAGGTTTTGATTCTTTAATAAAGATGTTTCCTTTTAAGTTCGTCTTTGTTCTTGTTTCTATGCTTGAGTAGTCTGCTTATTAGGCTAGGGTTTCTGAAGGGATGTGACCGATTGTTAGGTTGTTAGATTGGGAATTTATTCTTTATGGTTCTTCTTCTATGTTGTTCTTAATGCTAGGACTTGAGTAACTAACTTGTTCTATGATTTTAGGTTGATTAATCGTGACATCAGAAGTGTTGTTTAATCTCTGGAATCTAGCATAGTCGAGCAAGGTGATCCTCAGCCAACGATGGTTGAAGTTGGGGCACCTTGTGAACATATCAATCTTGTTTGTTAATGCTAGCTTTACTTTGTTAGGATCAAACGATGGTTTAGTTTCTGATTGAGTATTGCTTAGTTAGGTATTTACGCGATAGCGACTTGCCTTTATCGTCGTGAATTGAGTTCAAGAACGGATCTTAAATATTTCCACTTGATTGTTTGTCACATCCTGGAAGAATACTCTATGCCTAATATTTATTTAATTATTGAATTGCTTATTTAATTTGCTCGTTAGGTTGTTAGAAAAACAATTAATATATTTTGTCTTAGCTTTATTTATTCTATTTGTTTTAAAGTGCATCTTTGGTCTCTGTGGATTCGACCCTAAAGTGCTACGATGATTGCCGTATTTGATCCGGTATAGTGCATGTTAGGTTTATTATTTGACCTTAGATCACTACTTCACATTCTTCAAAACTCACAGTTATTGGTGTGGTTGGAGGTTGGCTAGACATTGATGATGAAGCCGTCGTAGCAAATCCCACTTCCCGAGCACCTCCGATGGCCACAACTCCCTTCTTCAACCTCCGGCTTCTTTCTCACACTTAAACTCACTCTCTCAAGCTTTCTAACTCTCTCACTCTCATTCTGGTCGAAGTTTAATGAAGGAGAAGTTTGCCTTAGATAGTTACATGCACAAAATGCTTCTTGACACTTTCTCGGGTTTTCCGCGATCACCAACTTTCTAAGGACTCTCGCTTTCAAGGCAGCCTAAGGGCTCTCTCCTCACTCATTTCTCTCCTTAAGTGAAGTGAGGATGTTATATTTATAGCCAAAGGGGTCGAGTTCATGGGCTGGACACTTGGCCACGTTTTTGTCACCAAAACAACATGTGTCACGTTCAAGGCAATGAGGCGACATGTGGCTACGAAACTTAGGCTCCAAGCTGAAGAAAACTTTGGCTCCAAGTTTCAAGTTTTGGCTCCAATTTTCGTTCATGGCTTGAAGATACTAAACTTGGGCTCCAAGTTTACGAAATTGGCTTGAGGAATGCCAAACTTTGGCTCCAAGACTCCTCTCTTTGGCTCCAAGTTTCTTTCACCCTTGTCTCGAGTTTCACTCCTCTATAAATATGCATTCGCCTCTTGTAGTTGAAATCCCGTACCTTCATAAGTCACACGTTCGGTTTTAGCTTGGTGTAAGTTGCGGTACGAACGGTTTGACGGCACCAACGGTAGTTAGCGTATAAGCCTCTGAAAGTTATTCTGATGCTTCTAAAAATTATTTTCTTCACCAAATGGCTTCTCCTAAGTCTTTAGATCACTTCTCTTCCAAATATTTTTCTAGAATTTTTGATCTTCAAAATAATTTTTTCTGTAAACTGCGCGGTTGCATGTAAGAGCAAGACGGTCATTCCGTGACCGTTGCATCTTAACTTAAATATTTTTCTAGTGATAGGAAATATTTTTCTTGACTTCCTTGATGATTTTTGTAGCTCTTCTTGTCTTCAAATACTGACCGTTCTAATTTAAAGTTGTCTTTAGTCTTTTTCCAAGTTGTTTTTGTCACTAGCCTTTCGGAATATTTTATTTCTGAACACGGGTCATTACAACGTCAGTAACATTTTTATAATAAAGTGGATCTTTTTGCCACGCTGGAAATAAACAATAATTGCATTTTTATAATATTGTTTTTCCTAACAAATAACAAAAAAACATATATTAAACATAAAAAAAAAACTCAAATAATCCTTCAATTTTAGAAGATACTTTAGTAATTAAACATTTTATTTGGATTATATTAGTTTTTTTCCCTTTATATATAAAACGCATTTGCTTACACAAGAGATCCCATTGCTATCAAATTCCCACGAAATAAAACAAGCCCATTCCACACTTTCTTTATTTCTTATATTTAAAAATACGTAACCGCTTAAATTGTGTTGCATGCATGATGCATGACACATGAAGAAGAGTTTACTCACGTATGTAAAGACACAAAACATCTCACAGACTATGTGACCCAAAACTATGTGACCCAATCAGTTTGGTCAAACCAAACGTAACGGCCATAGCTAACCATCCTCCAATCAATTGCCTAGCCGACGACTTAAACACCGGTGCTTTCCCCAAAACCGCCCCTAACCACCCAAACATCACTAAAGCCAACGTCACTGCTGCCACGATCGATCCAATTCTCACGTTATAATCTTTCACAAACGCAGCCGCCATTAAAGGCACAATCGCTCCCGAAGAAAACGCTAACGCAGACGCAGCAGCCGCTTGCATCGGACTCGGAAGCTTCTCTTTCTCCACCTCTCCTCCACTTTCTCTCTTCATCTGAGCCACCTCGATGTCGTACTGAGAGTAAACAGAAACAAACTCTCCGATCGCCATGCTACAACTACCAGCGACTAAACCAGCGAAACCTGATATGATCATGACTTTAGCGTCTTGCTTGACCGTACCGACACCCATCATAAGTGAAGCCGTCGAGACAAGACCGTCGTTGGCACCTAGCATGGCGGCTCGTAGCCATTGAGCTCTCTTGGGGTAGTCGAAAGCCTTCTCTTGATCTTTCTCCATGTCTAGGTTCAAGCTGTTGTTCACGTTGTGGGGTCCCATGGTTAAAGTCTTTTGATTTGGTTTCTTTTTTTTTCGTTTCTGTTGCAATATTAAGAAGGTAGGGGATCTAGGTGAAGTGTGGAGAAATTGTATGTGGGATAAATTGTGTTGTTTGGTTCTTAGAGAAATTGTATGTGGGATAAATAGAACCTAGATTTTGTTTTAAAAAAATACAAATAAATTTGCAATCTAAACACAATTTATAATTTAAATAACACAAACAAATAGGAGCATCGCGCGGATATTTACCTAGTAATTACTCATCTTTATTAAACTCTATTTCCTAATCAATCAAACGGTTTTTTATAAAAACAAATTTAAATATTAAAAAAAAAACATCCCGTCTAATAAAATATTTTTCTTAAGATTTATTTCAAAACAAAAAATGTACATAAAATTATAACCTATAGGTTTTGATGTTTTTAGATTTCTTTACTATTATCTTAAATATAAATATTATACAAAAACCAACAATATAACAATACATAACAAACAACAAACTAAACATAACATTACAAATAAAATTTATATAAAAAAATCGTAAAAGAAAAATACTCCGCAGCATCGCACGGATATTTACTTAGTTTATCAAAATAAGTTAAAACTGAAAGAAACGTAACTTAATTTATTTATTATTTTTTTTTTTTGCACACCTATCTTAAGAACATGTGGCATGTTGTGAGTGGTTGAATATTTTTAATTGAAAAAAGAAAAAAAAATTGACTCACGCGTTTGGTCTTCTCTGGAACGAAGAGTGGAGAGCGACGGAAGATGGTGGCGTTGCCTCTGTTACCCACTCCGATAGAATCAAACTACAGGGTTTGCACCATTCCTTATTGATTGCCTCCCGATAATAACCAAAACTACTAACGTGATCATCGGAGGCACTGGCACTGTGGCTGATGATTCAAGCTCGAACTTGACCATATTAGAGTGAAATTGTATATACCAATTTTGGTTATTTACATCCGGTTTAGTTAGACCCGGTTTACTTATTCAATTGTATATAATACACAATTGGAGAGTTTGTTACGTTAAAAAAAGATAAGAAAATCATTTCACAGATTCTTTGATTCATGACTTCTATTATGGTATCAGAGCTTTTCTTCCACATTTTCCTGTGATTTCACCTCTAGATTCTTCAAATTCTTCACATTCTCACCGATTAATCGCATTGATCATCATCGGAGCTTCTTCCGCATACCGATTTTTGCAAAAATGGTGAAGAGAGGAGGAAAATTGAGAAATCGAAGTGAAACACCTGAAATTGAAGCTTCTGGAGCTAAGATAACTCGAGAATCAGCTGGTTTTGAAGATCCAGAGCTCAATATGATGAAACGGCAACAACAATCGAACAAATCTGACAGATATGGAGATCGCGAAGCAACATCGAAGCTCATCGAAGCTACTCAGAGTCCTTTCACTCTGCAGAATTCGGATCATCCAGGTTTGATGATTGTTGCTCATACTCTTGATGGAAACAATTACAATAGCTGGTCTATTGCAATGAGGATTAGTCTTGATGCTAAAAACAAACTTAGTTTCATTGACGGATCGATGCCTAGGCCAAGTGAAAGTGATTATGAATTCAAAATCTGGAGTAGATGTAACAGTATGGTGAAATCATGGATTCTTAATGTTTGAGCGTAATCCAATAAAATTTTGTTTCAATTTCAGCCTCACTATGTTACATCCGATTTTTTTCATCTAGTTACTAATATATCATTTTCATAGAGAAAATGAAATAGGAAAGAAAAAAATGCTCATGCTAAGATTCACACAATTTACCCAAAAAATGCCAGCGTATACGCAGCTAGAAAAATCTCAACAAAACGTAACTTTTTTTTTTTGTTTCTAATTCAAATACCCAATAAAACTTAAAAAGAATAAGGTTCTAGAAAAAAAAAAAAAAAAAAGGTGGAGATCGTGGAAATTTGTTGTGGGAATTAGAAAATTGAGCAGTTGAAATTTGTGTTTTGTTTTCTTTAACATTATAAAAAAGATAACATTTAGAAGAAAGATGAGATAATATTAAAAAAAGATTTAGTGGAAATTTGAAGATGAAAATTTTAAATAAATTTAATGTAGATAGGATTGTAAAATATTCTATAAGATTTGCTGTACTTCTATTTAAGCATTACAATCTTCGACGCTTAAGATATAGAAAATACTTTCTCTACAACAATCTCTGAAACTTGAGACTTTACACTAAAATGGCTTCTTCTCATCAAATTTACAAGCTTATGGCCATTGCTATTCTTTTAATCTCCTTCGTATTAACCTCTCTCGCTGAAAATGCCGAGCTCGCAAGCGTTACTCATTGCAAATCCGAACCACAGGCATCGGTTTGCCACAACAACAAAGACTCCACGAAGCTCAAAATCATAGCTATCTTTTCTATCCTAGTGGCGAGTGTAATCGGTGTTTCTTTACCCTTGTTCACCCAAAAGGTTTCGGCGTTAGGACCAGACCGAAATCTTTTTGTGATCGTCAAGGCACTGGCCTCGGGAGTTATTTTAGCGACCGGTTATATGCACGTATTACCTGACTCTTTTGAAGATCTCAATTCCCCTTGCTTGCCAACAAATCCGTGGAGGAAGTTTCCGTTCACGACCTTTATTGCTATGATCTCGGCTTTGATCACGTTGATGGTGGATTCTTATGCCATGAGTTGGCATAAGAAGAGAATGTTGAAATCGCAAGCAAATGTCGTCGAATCCCTAGAGAATGGATCAAATGAATTGGAGAAAGAAAACAAGATTATAGTCGGCGGAGACGCAAAATCTCAGCTTATAAGGCACCAAGTCATTGCTCAGGTAGGCAAAATCATTTACATGCAATTTCGTTTATCCTTTGTTGAAATTTGTTACATTTCAATATTTCATGAAACACACACTTTGAAACTAATTAATCCGTGCAGGTTTTGGAGCTAGGGATTGTTGTGCACTCGGTTGTAATCGGGCTTGCAATGGGAGCTTCGGATAACAAATGTACCATACGTTCTCTCATCGCGGCTCTTTGTTTTCATCAATTATTCGAAGGCATGGGACTTGGCGGTTGCATTCTTCAGGTAGCTAAATTATACCGACAATCACTTAAAGCCATTGAAACATATAAATATACAAACACAAAAACAAATTAGTTAATAATCAACTAACTGAAGTATAGTTCTTATTGTATCAACTGTTATAATATAGATTGGTGCTTTTTTTTGTTGTTGATTTCTTAGGCACAGTATGGAAAGAAAACAACCGGGATAATGGTGGTTTTTTTCTCCGTCACGACACCATTAGGGATCGTTCTAGGAATGTTGTTACAAACTGTATACAGCCCGACGAGTCCAACGGCGTTCAAGGCAATGAGGCGACATGTGGCTACGAAACTTAAGGGAAAAAAACTAATATAATCCAAATAAAATGTTTAATTACTAAAGTATCTTCTAAAATTGAAGGATTATTTGAGTTTTTTTTTATGTTTAATATATGTTTTTTGTTATTTGTTAGGAAAAACAATATTATAAAAATGCAATTATTGTTTATTTCCAGCGTGGCAAAAAGATCCATTTTATTATAAAAATGTCACTGGCGTTGTAATGACCCGTGTTCAGAAATAAAATATTCCGAAAGGCAAGTGACAAAAACAACTTGGAAAAAGACTAAAGACAACTCTAAATTAGAACGGTCAGTATTTGAAGACAAGAAGAGCTACAAAAATCATCAAGGAAGTCAAGAAAAATATTTCCTATCACTAGAAAAATATTTAAGTTAAGATGCAACGGTCACGGAATGACCGTCTTGCTCTTACATGCAACCGCGCAGTTTACAGAAAAAATTATTTTGAAGATCAAAAATTCTAGAAAAATATTTGGAAGAGAAGTGATCTAAAGACTTAGGAGAAGCCATTTGGTGAAGAAAATAAATTTTAGAAGCATCAGAATAATTTTCAGAGGCTTATACGCTAACTACCGTTGGTGCCGTCAAACCGTTCGTACCGCAACTTACACCAAGCTAAAACCGAACGTGTGACTTATGAAGGTACGGGATTTCAACAACAAGAGGCGAATGCATATTTATAGAGGAGTGAAACTCGAGACAAGGGTGAAAGAAACTTGGAGCCAAAGAGAGGAGTCTTGAAGCCAAAGTTTGGCATTTCTCAAGCCAATTTCGTAAACTTGGAGCCCAAGTTTAGTATCTTCAAGCCATGAACGAAAATTGGAGCCAAAACTTGAAACTTGGAGCCAAAGTTTTCTTCAGCTTGGAGCCACATGTCGCCTCATTGCCTTGAACGTGACACATGTTGTTTTGGTAACAAAAACGTGGCCAAGTGTCCAGCCCATGAACTCGACCCCTTTGCTATAAATATAACATCCTCACTTCACGTAAGGAGAGAAATGAGTGAGGAGAGAGCCCTTAGGCTGCCTTGAAAGCGAGAGTCCTTAGAAAGTTGGTGATCGCGGAAAACCCGAGAAAGTGTCAAGAAGCATTTTGTGCATGTAACTATCTAAGGCAAACTTCTCCTTCATTAAACTTCGACCAGAATGAGAGTGAGAGAGTTAGAAAGCTTGAGAGAGTGAGTTTAAGTGTGAGAAAGAAGCCGGAGGTTGAAGAAGGGAGTTGTGGCCATCGGAGGTGCTCGGGAAGTGGGATTTGCTACGACGGCTTCATCATCAATGTCTAGCCAACCTCCAACCACACCAATAACTGTGAGTTTTGAAGAATGTGAAGTAGCACATTTATTGGGTTTTGATGTTTTCTTGCTTGATTGAGTGTTGCATGCATTTGATTTCCTAGAATCATTGCATTTAGCCTTTATCGATAAATTTGAGTTCGTGTAGTTGCATATAGAATCTAAGGCTGAAATTTTTCATGCATCTAAATTGAATTTTATTAGAATTTATCATGAAGTATAAGCTTAATTGGATAGACGAGATAAGAGTTATGAATTCTTAATTAAATGTCGATTATATCGATTAATTTGTACTTGCATGTTAGACATTAAATATTAGGTTGATATTTATTATGCATCACTCTTGAATATGGTTAGTAAATATTATAGGTTTCATTCATCTCAATTCATTGAGCATTCGTAGTTCTGCATTTTAGTTTATTTATCGGTTAAATCGACTAATAAGGTAATGCATGCATTGCATCATTGTTTAGGTTGAGATTTATTCAGTTTCATCCCTGAATAATGTTTAGAATTAGCATAGGTTGCATCAATAGTAATTCTTTGAGAATTGGAAGTTATGAATTTTGAGAATTAATAATAAATTTGGCCTTAAAATTGGGTTGCATGTAGAAATGGACTTAGAGACTAAGATTGCTTGAGAAATCTGAAATTGAATTAAGGCTTGTGTGTTTATCTCTTGTAGTGAGATCGAGTTGTTTGTGCATTGTTTATTGCTTGCACTTGTTGTGATTGAGCTTGATTTGCGAGTTGTTTGTATGTGTGGAATTATGCTTGTTGTTGATTGATTGTGTAATACTATTACAATGACTAATGTTTCTTGTGCTGAAGTGTTGAGACTCTTCTTGAGGAAAGAACTGAGTCGTTTAATTGTTGAGTATTAAGTGTCATTGTTTTGGTTTTGCATTAAGCATGGTAGTTATGGTTGGTTGATACAAGTTTCGTGATGCGGAATCCGAACTTGGCAATTCCATTGTAGTAATATGACTATCTTCCGTTGAGTTGAGTTGCCGTATCATCTTGAATTGATTTTTAAGTAGGTACGAAGGGTTCGGATGGACTTGGATCGCAACCTTGGCCGGACCGTTACCCGACGGGGTAACTTGAGATCGATGTCGCGAACCTGAGTGGTTGGGCATTGATAAGAGTTAATAGCTTCATCGGCTGAATCATTGGTATTGTCCGGGTTGACCACCACGGCGATTCAATGATGTTGTTTTGAGTTGTTGGGAAGACAGCATATTAGCGTCCATAGGATTGCATTGACTCGCATGTTTAGTTTCGCTTGTGTGTCTCTGATTGTGAATGAGTGATTGTTGTGTGAATAATTATTGTTTGGGTTTGGGAGCGAACCTTAGACTTTGTTTGTTAAGTTGTGTGCGTTTCACGCTCACTGAGTAATCTCCGGATTATTCATGATGCTACCTTTTGTTGCAGGTAACCTTAGAAGCAACCTGTAGAGCCAGACGAACACTAGGATCACCGGAGTTAGTGTATTTTACGTTGCTTCTTTAAATTTACTTCTTAGTATGTATTATTTTAAAATGGATATCCAACTCGATAAGCATTTGGTAATGAATTTAAAGTATGAAATTATAATTAAGTAATAAAGTGGAATTTTATGAGAAATGGTTGAGTGAACTAATGATATAAGACTTTGTCCGAGTCGGTTCAACACTGGAACGTCACGAAGGTTGAAAAGCCTAAGTGATATTCTAAGTGGTAGACTTCGTGAACAGTCTTGTTAAGGATGAGGATTCGTTCTTCAACCTCTACGAGATTGTTTACGATCGTCTTATGTAGCGTGCCCGGGTCACTCTTGACTTGTCCGGTCATAGAGTGAATCGGGGGCGTTATAGGCGTAGTTTTGAAAGAATATAAAAAGTCAATCGTCCAGTTGTAATAGATTCATTTTTCGCAGCAGACTTAGCATACTGCGACAAAATTTTTTATGCAGATATTTTACTTACCACATGACTTATTTGTTATAGTTATGACAAATTTATAAGATGTGACAGTTTATAATACGTGACAGATTTATTATATGAAGACACCACAGACTTATGAAATTTATGACAGACTAATAGTTTACGAAACTAAATCTGTCACATATTTTTTTATAAAGCATACTGATGAGTCTCATATTTACTGTTTTCTATCTAGGATTTAGGTTTGTGTTTTGAGTCTTTCGTTAACTATAAGATAGGTTCTAACTGTTTTTGCTTCACTTTGTATATTATCATGGTTTTTAGGTGTTTGGAGCAAAAGGAAGAGTTTTAAATCATTTTGGATGCAAACATACATTTGAAGATGCAGAACCGTGAAGACCCGTAAGAAATATGGCCTCAGACGAAGAACTTTCCGCCGTTAGATCTTTCTGATATTTTGACACCAGATAGCTAAGGAAGTTATCTTTCATCTCCAAGTGGTTTGAAGGAAATCTAATGGTGCAATCAAGAGTTATGGCCGATTTACTAAAGACATATCAAGCTGTCATGCAGATGAAGCGAGAATTGTCCCAGGGAGGTCGGGACCGACCGGTCCACACTTGGGACCCAAATCGACCTAAACCTAATTCCCCTTGCTATATAAGCCTAAGCTCGACTTGTAGAGCTGCAGAGACCTATTCTATTGAGCTTTGTACTTTGTTTTATCTATTGAGAACTCTTGAGAGAATATTTCTTCATCTCTTTATTGCAATTCAATTATGTTTTCTTCATCTTTGATTTGCTTGTTCTCTATGATTGAGTAGTCTCTCCATTGGGTTTAGGGTTTCTGAAGGGATGTTGTGAATGAACCGTTTAGGTTGTTAGATTGAGAATCTATCTTCTTGTTCTTCATCTATTGTTGCTCTTAATGCTAGAACTTGATTAGCTACCTTGTTCTTAGATTATAAGTTGATTTATCGTGGCATCAGAAGTGATTTTAGATTGCTTGAAAGAACATAGATGAGCAAAGTGTCCTTAGCCAACGATAGTTGAAGTTAAGGCACTTTGTGAACATATCAAACTCGTTCATTAAAGCTTGCTTGTTTTGCTAGATTCCAACGAGAGTTTAGGGTTTAGTAAATTCATTGCTTACATAGATAATTGCGCGATAGCGAGTTATCTTTATATTTGTGATTTGAGTTTAAGAACGGTGCTTAAAGAATTCTCACTATTTCCTGTAATTGTTGTTTCACATCCCTGATGATTTTCCTATGCCCAATGCTTATATCTTATTGATTTCTATTGCTTTTATTTTCTGTTTAATTTAAGAAAAACAAATATTTACTTTTTTCTTAGCTATACTCAAATCCCACAAATTTGTAGTATACGTTTTGTTCCATGTGGATTCGACCCTAAAGTGCTACATCGACATACCATTTGATCGTGGTAGTTTGCATATTTAGGTTATTAATTGACCATTGATCAATTTGGCGCTGTTGTCGGGGACCAATAACGTTGCCTACGAGTTTAAGATTAGAGTTTAGTCTAAGAATTTTTTTTTTCATTATTATTACTAATAAGTGTGTTTTCTCTTTTTGCAAGTTAAAAAATAAATAAATAAATGATAAATGTGTTTGGGGCCATGGATTCAAATGACTGGCAACAAGAGGAAGAAACCACGTTTGATGATAATATTCCAAATGAGCCTTACGTGGAGTCAGCGTTTGTTTCTTGCGCTAACCGGTGAAGGACGAAAGGTCCATTGGCTTAACCTTTTGATGCACATGATTAATATTTTGTGTTGAGCAGTCAAGCTAAAGACTTTAAACAAGCGCTTCTGGGAGGCAACCCACTGAGTTTGTACATACTTTCTCAGCCTCTTTTATTTCTCTTTACTTTTGGTTTTATTTTTAGGATTTTTATTACAGTGAAATCACGTCATGTGTTGAGTGTTTTCAGGAACAGGTACTAAACGCAGAAGACGCGAAATTTTGTGTTCGACACACTCGGGACCGACAGGTCTACATGAGAGACCGATCGGTCCCAAGTAGATCAACAACACCCGAGCCTACGAGAACCCTAAGGATCGATCGGTCCTTACCTCAGACTGATCGGTCCCCTGAAGATCGACAAAGTCCGAGACCACAGAACATCCGGACTCATGCCACGTTGTCGAGACACACCAAATGTTTGATCACTAGTTTTTCTTTCTTTTTCTTTTAGCTTTTGATTTTCTTATATATATATTATAACTATCTTTTGTTGTCGGTTTCATTTCTTCCTTTGGTTTTTCTTTCACACCGAGACGGTGTGAATCAAATCCGGGGGAAGGATGTCTCCATGTACTAACATTATTTATCTTTGTCTTATCTTTTTTTTTCTTTTTTTTTATTTTCTTTGAGCCATTTTATTGAGTCAAAACAATTTGGGACTTATGAACTTTTTCTGGGAATCGTGTGTTCGTATTAAATCTTCTGCTATCCATCATAACTATCTTTACCGCAGAGCCGAAGATTGGAACGCCATTAACCGAACAACTCTACATAAGTCCCTATTTTATACGACAGAGTTATTATTTGAAAACACCACAAACATACAAAAATACAAAGTTATTTTTTTTAGAAAAATCTAGTTTATTATAACCAATTTATTAGAATAATATATATGTGATAACATATTTTTTTTAGTTTGAATTATAAGAACCATAATTCGTTGAAGTCTACTATAATAGCCTTACGTTACTCATATGATTTTCCTTTGTAGGGGAGGTGTGTAGGTGTACCTGGAAAACTAGCCGCAACTGTGAATCCTTTTCGCCAGATTTTTTTTGGACACGCTGAAAACTTAAATCCTTGTCGACTACAACAAATGATGTAAAACTTAGAGCTATAGTGAATTCATTAGATAATGACGTTAAAAAGAGTAAAATATTTTGTTCAATAGGTTTATTAAGAAAAATAACGAACCATTTTCTAAAAGTATAAGAGAAGATGATAGACAAGAATGTGATTACAAACTACTGACTTGCTCGTCAACCTCTATATATATAGCATTGAAAAAATGGATCTTTATTGGATATAATCCATAAAAGTGAGACACGTGCTAATATAATAATTAAAGCTTCCCACATATGTCAGGATTTGCCAAAATCATAACATATCTTTGACAAAAAAAAAAAAAAACATATGTATCTTTCGAAGACTTTTTGTTTTAATATAGAGCAAACAAATTAATACAACTGAAAGTTATTTTAATATGTAAGAAAAGAAAAAAATAAATCTTGTCGTATTAATTTTATGAAACAATTGGATAAAAGTTATTTATTAATCCGATAATAATATCACAAGTTATAATTATGTTATTAGTAATATTTAAACGTGAGTCAAAATTTTACAAAAATACAAAATTTTCAAAAAGTATAAAGTTATATAAACCATAAATATTTCTATAGATACACAACTCATGGAAGGATTGTAAAGGTTGAGATTAGTAAATACTAGATTAGTACCCGCCCAATGGGTGGGTTTTCAAATTTTTAGTGTTAAAATAAAATTTGAATTTAACAAATGGTTAAATAAATAATTTGTTGTAGGTATGAAAATAATTTTAGAATATAAATAAATATATGTTTTTTTCAAAATTATTTGCAGATTAATATTATATGGCTTAATCAACGAATTTGCGTTACTAAACTTTAAATTTATTCTTAAAATTTATTACGACAATTCACTAATGTTTAATTCTTAATCACCAAAAGTTTTACCAAATATTCATCATTATCAGTATTATTTCTTATATTTCAAGAAACTTCATTGTGCAATTCCTACCTATATAAAACGTGAGTTCTTAATTTTCCAAAAAATGATATTCAACAGTTTTTCATTAACAACATAATTTTAGAAGTTTTTCAAAATATTAATTTTATAATTTATTAACTTTCCCACAATAAATTACATATTATTTAATTTGAAGATAGAAATTATGAATTGTTTTTTTTATTTATTTAAGGGTTGATATTTAATTCATAAAATTAAATGGATTCGTGGTTTTTATAATATTTAAATCCAACTCCAACTTCACTTCCGCCTCCGCCTCCGCCTCCACCTCCACTTTAGTTTCTGCCTCCACCTTTGCCTCTGCCTCCACCTTTGCCTCCACTGCCACCTCCGCCTCCATCTTCGTTTCTGCTTCTAAATTCACCTCCTTCTCTACCCCTATCTACGCTTCCACGTCCATCTACACATTTGTTTCTGCCTCCGCTGCCACCTCTGCTTCTGCCTCCACCTTCGTTTCGGCCTCTAAATCCACCTCTTCTCCATCTCTACCTCCACGTCCACGTTCACCTCCGCTTTAGCTTTTGCTTCCACCTTCGTCTCAAGCTCCGCCTCCACCTCTGCCTCCATCTCCGCCTCTACCTCTACTTTCGTTTATGCCTCCACTGCCACCTCCGCCTCCGCCTTTGTTTATGCCTCTAAATCCACCTATGCCTCTAGCGGTCTACCTCCATCTCTGCCTCCACGTCTACCTCCGCCTTCATTTCTGCCTCTAATGCCACATCTGCATGCGTCTCCACCTTCGTTTCTGCCTCCAAATCCACCTCTGCCTTCATTTCTGCCTCCACGTCCACGTCCACCTACACCTCTATCTCCATCTCTACTTCCACCTCCGCTTTCGTTTCTGCCTCTGGTGCTACCTCTACATCTCTGCATACCCGTCTCCCTCCACGTCCACCTCCACCTCCGTCTGCATCTCCACCTCCACCTATGTCTCCACCTCTGCCTCCACCACTTTTGTTTTTTCCTCTACTACCACCTCTACCTCCGCCTTTGCCTTTGTTTTTGTCTCTGAATCCACCTACGTCTCCGTCTCCGTCATTGCCGCATTGATCTTCAATTATATTTTTGGAAATCAACTTTACCAAGAGAATTAAGTGGAATGTTCTCTTTTCCACATAAAATTCATTTAGTTAGTAACCTATGGCTGCACTACATTTGATTCAAGCTGCTCCAAAGCATAAAGAAGTTAGTAACCTATGGTTAAATTACATTCAGGTACCTAAAATACAATTATATATCCAAAAATATTAGTTATTTTTAAACCGAATAACTGAAAATATCCGAAATATCAAAAGTATTCGAGAAAAAAATCTAAAATACCGGAACATAATTTATTTATTATTATTATTTTTTGTCAATATTTGGGCCACAACTAATCGGTCCATTAGCTTAATCCCTACAAATTGTAGGGAGCGGGACTTGATCCCTGGTGTGATGGTGCCTGTCTAAAATACCGAAACATAATTTATTTTTTTGTTTCTAATATTTCATATAAGAAAGTATCACGAAAAAAAATTAGAAGAGTTCCTAAGAGTTTAGCAACTCTTGCTATAACTTATTCCAAATCTATTTCTATATGTAAAAAATCCTTCCAAAATATATGATTTTTTAAAATTTTCCACACTATTATATTTTGTATTTTGATTTTTTTTTTAAGTTTGACAAAAAAAAAATTTAAGAAATACCTCAAAATGTCTTTAGATAGGTTTTTGAATATTGTAGTTACTCTTGCTTTAACTAATTTCAAATATTTCTAATTGTTTAGACCCTTCCAAATTTTTTTTTTAGTGATATTTGCCAGTCTATTTTTATTACACATCATATGAATTTAGATATTTTATATAATAATTTATAATAAATATATTTTATGCATTTTTCACATTTTGTAACTCCCATACTAATTATATATATATCTATATTATATTTTGTTGACAAAAAAAGTATATCTATATTGTTAAGACGTATATTTACTGTATAACTAAGACTATTGTATTTTTACGAATACTTCATGGAAAAATATATATGTGTTGTAAAGTAGTAATTATCCATAATTGACTTGGTCTCTAAGTTTAGTCATTATTTTATCATTTATTCAACTTGGTGACCAAGCAATTAGTTGCCTATATATAGTGATGTTTCTCACTTGTAGTTAGATGTGAACGAGACAGAGAGATGATGAGTTATAAGATTCCTTCATATGTTTATCTTTTATATTTACTCCTTGTTCTTTTAGTTGTGATATAAACAAAGATACATATATTTTAAATATATATATTTACAACACGTTATCAGCACGATTGTTTCTCCGCTCAGTTCAATTGTCTACCGATCCGGTCATCTTCGTACCGAATAATATCTTGTTATCCTATATCAAAAATCTGAGGTAACATTTAAATTAATTTAAAGTCATTTAAATTTTATGTATATATTTTCTATGATATTTACGGAGCAAAAAGGTTATGCCTTCTCCTTGATCATAATGGTAGGCTCTGCCACCTTGATCATATAGATCTGCATTCTTGATCTGAAGAAATGCTCTGCTTTCTCGGTCATATGCTCAGATCTATATATATACCTTTATCATATAATAAGATCTACATTCTTGATCTGAAGAAATGCTATGATTTCTCGGTCATATGCTCAGATCTATATATATATTTTTGTCATATAACAAGATCTGCATTCTTGATCTGAAGAAAGACTCTGCTTTCTCGGTCATATGCTCAGATCTATATATTTATATAGAAGGTTATGCCTTCTCAAAATCTCATGAATAATAATTAATTGATTAATTATTCATGTAGATAATCATGTCGAATCTGGCTAGACTCGAAATCCTTGCCCTTGATATATCTGGAAAAAATTATATGACATGGGCATCAGATGCACGAATGCATCTGAGATCGAGTGGGCTTTTGAGCACCATCGATCCGTCGGAAACGACAAAAGATGAGGATAAGGCCAAGGCCATGGTGTTCCTACGTCACCACCTCCAAGATAATCTGAAAAATGAATACATCACGAAAGAAGATCATGTGGATCTTTGGCAATCACTCAAAGATAGGTTTGATCACCAGAAATATGTGATCTTACCTAAAGCTAAACATGAGTGGTTAAATCTCCGGTTTTTGGATTACAAAAGTGTTGGAGAATTTAATTCCGCTATGTTCGGAATCACCTACAGGATGGTTTTGTGTGGTGAAGAACTGAGTGATTATGATATGATCGAAAAAACACTCTCAACTTTTCATCCTGGAAATGTAATCCTGCAAGAGCAATACTGGGCCAAAGGATACACTCGATATTCTGAATTAATGCAAGTTTTTCTTGTTGCTGAACAAAATAATCAACTCGTGATGCTGAATCATCAAACTCGTCCAACTGGATCAGCTCCACTTCCAGAAATGAATGTTGCTTCATTCAGTTATAATAATTGGCAAGGACGAGGACGCGGACGCGGTCGAGGCCGTGGCCGTGGTCGTGGACGTGGAGGAGGTCGTGGCCGAGGAAGAGGAAGAGGTTACTATTCTAATAGTTTTAACGCGGGAAAGATCAACAATGAACTTCAAGTAAATGATGCTAGCCGCGTTATGAAGAAAAAGGATGAGAATATTTTTTACAGATGCGGCATGAAAGGTCATTGGTATCAAACTTGTCGTATACCAAAGCATTTGGCCGATCTGTATCAAGCGTCTCAAAAGAAAAGGAAAGAGACGTTGAGACCAATCTCATCTCTGATGAAGCTGGACCTTCCTACCATGGTCTCAATGATAAAACTCATCTGGATATCGCAAATTTCCTCATTGATCGAGAGAATGGAAAATCATGCGATTAAAGTCTTTATGTAAAATATGCTTGTGAAACTTTTTGTGTTTAAAGTCTTTTAAATTTCTTATAATATATCGAAACTTTTTGTAAGACTTTGTATTATATTAAACATATTTTATGAATGTTTTATCTCCAGAAAATGTCAACTTATGAGATTGAGGATGAAGAAATGTGTCTAGCAGATAGTGCTACAACGCACTCAATATTTAAAGATAAAAAATATTTCTCCTCTCTCAAAATAAATGACTCCGCTGGAAGCGTGAGTACTATATCTGGAAATGTAAAGATTATTATGGGCTCTGGAAAAGTAAATTTTTCAATGCCAAGGGGAACAAGATTTGAAATCGATAATGCATTATATTCCCCCAAGTCTCATAGAAACTTGATAACTTTCAGAGATATCCGAAGAAGTGGATATCATATAGAGACTATGAATAAGAATGGCATTAAATATCTTTGCCTCAAATCCGAGGGAAAGCATATATTGGAAGAGTTACCAATGTTATCCTATCGATTATATTGCACAAAAATAAATGTATTCGCATCATATGTTACAGTAAACTCGAAGTTTACAAATACGTTTAAGATTTGGGATGAGAGACTTGGACATCCTGGTTCAATCATGATGCGAAAAATTGTGCAAAATTCTAATGGCCATCCGTTGAAAAACCAGAAAAGTTATTGTTCTGGTGAGTTTTCATGTGATGCATGTTCTCAAGGAAAACTTATAATTCGGCCATCGCCAACTAAAATCGGGAATGAATTGCCAATATTCTTAGAGAGAATACATGGTGATATATGTGGACCTATTCACCCTTCATGCGGACCGTTTCGTTATTTTATGGTAATGATTGACGCATCTAGTAGATGGTCACATGTGTGTCTTTTGACAACGCGAAATACAGCTTTCGCAAAGTTCATTTCCCAAATAATCAGGTTAAAAGCACAATTCCCTGATTATGCCATAAAGAAAGTCAGACTTGATAACGCTGGTGAATTCACTTCACAAGCTTTTAATGACTATTGTATGTCAATGGGAATTGATGTTGAACATCCGGTCCCTCATGTTCATACACAAAATGGCATGGCTGAATCTTTAATTAAACGGCTACAACTTATTGCTAGACCGTTAATATTGAGAACAAAGCTCCCAATTTCTGTCTAGGGTCATGCTATATTGCATGCTGCAGCGTTGGTCCAAATACGACCAAGTGCATATAATAAATGTTCCCCTTTACAATTAACGTCTGGTCAAGAACCAAACATTTCTCATCTCCGTGTTTTTGGATGTGCGGTTTATGTTCCTATAACCCCACCACAAAGAACAAAAATGGGGCCACAAAGGAGATTGGGTATATACATCGGTTATGCATCACCGAGTATAATAAATTATCTTGAACCATAAACTGGTGATATGTTTACGGCACGTTTTGCCGATTGCCATTTTAATGAAGATGAATTTCTAGCGTTAGGGGGAGGAATTAAACAAGCACCAAAAGAGATTACATGGAATACACCATCTTTGGTACATCTTGATCCCCCTACGAATCAACGTGAGCTGGAAGTTCAGAAAATTGTACATTTACAAAATTTGGAAAATCAATTACAGATGCGTTCACAGATACAAAAAGGGTGACAAAATCATATATTCCCGCTGCAAATGCACCATCAAGAGTTGAAATTCCTAGAGAGGATATCGATGGGAAAAAGTGCCTAAAGTTCAATTGAAACGCGGGAGGCCAATGGGCTCTAAAGATAAAAATCCCCGAAAGAAGAAGAAAATGGGAGATGAAAATGAAAAGGTTCAAGAGGAACCAAGTAAAGAGAAAAGTCCTCAGGAAGACGATGCAGAAAATTATTAGATCTCTATTAACTACGCCCAAGATGGAAAATTATGGGCTAGAAATGAAATCGATGATGATAATGGGATATTCTCTTTTTATGTATCTAAAGAGATCGATTATGAAAATGATGATCCTGATCCAAGGTCCGTGTCAGAGTGCCAACAAAGGCCTGACTGGGAGAAATGGAAAAGTGCAATGCAAATTGAATTGCTCTCCCTCAATAAAAGAAATGTCTTTGGACCTATTATCACTGCATCTAATGATGTAAAACCTGTTGGGTGCAAGTGGGTTTTCGTGAGAAAGAGAAATGAGAAAGATGAGATAACACGATATAAAGCCCGACTTGTTGCACAAGGTTTTTTTCAAAGACCGGGAGTCGATTATGAATAAACATATTCTCCCGTCATGGATGCAATTACATTCAGATACTTAATAAATCTAACAGCTTCTAATAATTTAGAAATGTACCTTATGGATGTAGTGACAGCATATTTATATGGATCATTGGATAATGAAATATACATGAAAATCCTAGAAGGATTTAAAGTTCCTGAGGCTTTAGACTCAAAGTCTAATGAAATATATATGGTCAAATTACAGTGATCACTTTACGGATTAAAACAATCCGGACGCATGTGGTATAATCGCTTAAGCGAATACCTATTGAAGAAAGGGTATGTTAATAATGAAATTTGCCCTTGCGTCTTCATCAAGAAATCCCCATCGGGATTTGTGATCATTGATGTATATGTTGATGACCTAAATATAATTGGAACTCAAAAGGAGATTGATGATGCAAGAACTCATATGAAAGAGGAGTTCGAAATGAAAGACCTTGGAATGACAAAATTTTCTCTCGGTCTTTAATTAGAACATTTCCAACATGGAATATTTGTGCATCAATCAAATTATACGAAAAAGATTTTAAAACGCTTTAATATGGATAAACCGACTCCTTTGAGTATTCCAATGGTCGGTAGGTCTCTGAATGTTGATAATGATCCATTGAGACCTTGTGAAGATAACGAAGAAATGCTTGGTCCCGAAGTACCTTATATGAGTGATATCGGTGGACTTATGTATCTTGCAAACTGCACCCGACCGGATATTGCATTTGCAACTAATCTACTTGCAAGATACAATTCAGCTCCTACCCGTAGGCATTGGAATGGAATAAAACACATATTCCGTTATCTTCAAGGTACGATTGACTTGGGATTATTGTATCCTATAAACTCTGCGTTTGGTCTAGTTGGTTTTACAGATGCAGGATATCTATCAGATCCGCATAAATCTCGATCCCAAACTGGATACGTCTTCACAATTGGAGGAACTGCAATCTCTTGGCGTTCACAGAAACAGACTTTGGTCGCCACTTCTTCAAATCATGCAGAAATGATTGCACTTCATGAAGCATGCAGAGAATGTGTATGGCTGAGATCTATGACTAACTATATACAAGAAGCGAGTGGAATAGTCACTAGTGAGGAGCCAATAGTACTTTTCGAAGACAATGCTGCATGCGTCGCCCAAATGAAAGAAGGTTACATCAAGAGCGACCGAACAAAACACATCCCTCCAAGATTCTTCTCCTACATTCAAGAACTCGAGAAGAACAAAGAAGTTGATATCCAGTATACCCGGTCAAGTGACAACGCAGTAGATCTCTTTACAAAGGCGCTTCCTACTACAACATTCAGAAAGCATGTTCATAGTATCAGAATGCGTCATCTACGAGATCCATGAAGAAAAGACTATACATATCTTTTCCAGGGGGAGATTGCGTCACTGTACTCTTTTTCCCTTGTCATGGTTTTTATCCCAATGGGTTTTTCCATGATAAGGTTTTTAACGAGGCAGTACGCAATACGTCAATAGAAATGGATAATTAAGGAGGAGTGTTGTAAAGTAGTAATTATCCATAATTGACTTGGTCTCTAAGTTTAGTCATTATTTTATCATTTATTCAACTTGGTGACCAAGCAATTAGTTGCCTATATATAGTGATGTTTCTCACTTGTAGTTAGATGTGAACAAGACAGAGAGATGATGAGTTATAAGATTCCTTCATATGTTTATCTTTTATATTTACTCCTTGTTCTTTTAGTTGTGATATAAACAAAATACATATATTTTAAATATATATATTTACAATACGTTATCAGCACGATCGTTTCTCCGCTCAGTTCAATTGTCTACCGATCCGGTCATCTTCGTACCAAATAATATCTTGTTATCCTATATCAAAGATTCACAGAAGCCATTTTGTCTATATGTTCTCTGACATCAGGAGTGAATCCGATAACATGCATGTAACCTCCTCTTTTTCCACACAGTAACCTATCAACATAGAACCGAACAAATCCCTAAAACGAAAACCCCATTTTTGAGATGACAAGCATTCGACAGTTAAAAATGTTGTTCTTTTACCCTTGGAGACTGATTGGAACGATACTAAGGAGAGATCATTTTCCCCATATCCGAAAGACCGAGCTACTTTCTTGAAAGAATGGAACTTTTTGTCAGGGACGTAAACATTTTCTTGGTAGAAATTAACAATGTCACGTTCTAAAAAACCAAATAACTACAGGAAAACCTCTATAAGATAAATTAATAATCACTATAAATTAATAAATATTGCCGGTCCCAAGTCGGGCCAGTGTAAAAATTAACAAATTTCGATAAGATAATAAGATAATAATTAAATGTAATATCAAAGCAAAAAAAATATAGGGGTTAATTATGATGTGAAAATCAAGCAACGTATTTATATAAAATTAAGAGACGGTGTAAAATTAGATTTTGCTTTTGTTTGACAATATCTACTAAACAAAAAGGAAAATTTATATATTATAAAAAATGACTCGTTATCATAACGGTTAATTGTATATTATAAAACTACCATTATTTATTTTTATCCATTTTATTTTTAAAGAACATTTCCTTTAATTTTCAACATTTCTTATTTGTATTTTTGCAAACTAACTTTTCTTGCAAAACTAAAACTAATTTTTCTTATTTGTCTACTACCTAATATTTTAAGAAGTTTACATTTCTCTACTACCTAATATTTTAGGAAGTTTATATTTCTCTTATTTCCATATTATTTTCTTCACCTAACGCTTTTAATTTGTCTACTACGTAATATTTTAGGAAGCTTACATTTCTCTATTACATAATATAGAAAATTTACATTTTTCTTAAGCTTACATTTATTTACTACGTAATATTTTAGGAAGTTTATATTTCTATTATTTCCATATTATTTTTTTCACCTAACTTTTTTAATTTGTCTACTACGTAATATTTTAGTAAGCTTACATTTCTCTATTACATAATATTTTAGAAATTTTACATTTTTCTTAAGTTTACATTTCTCTACTACGTAATATTTTAGACAAATTACATTTCTCTACTACATAATATTTTAGAAAAATTACATTTCTCTACTACGTAATATTTTAAAAAATTTACATTTTTTTATTTCCAAATTTATTTTCTTCTTATTTTGTAAGTATTTGAATATAAAAAATTATTTAAAATCTTAATTAATGAGATGGCTAATCATGATTGGTCGTCTAGAATCCTATGTGGACGGCTTTAGAAGTATTTAGCCTCAAATTTTTATATAGTATAGATATAGATTCAAGTCAACCCTTTAACAAAAATAAAAATCTAAATTAATCAAATTAAATAACGTGTCTCCTTAATTCAATTCGCAAGGCACATAATTTTTTTCATTTGAGTTTAGTCCTCAAGCCTTCTCCTCTAATGAGATAGTATGATACAGCCCAAACATAAGGCCCATATTTCGTGTATGTATAACCCATTATAGGCCCAAAACGAAGGATATAAAGTCATCGTCTTCTCAGATTAACTGAAAACCCTAGTTTTTGCCTCTCTCCAAGTTCCGTGCGTCTCAGCTCGAGCAAGATCTCTCTCCGATACAATGGTACACTTAAGCTCTGCTTTTGATCTATTTCTCTATACTCTTCATATTTTCCGGTTTGTTTCGATGAATTTTAACCAATTTATTCTTCGTTCTGCTTTTAGATTATCTCAGAGGCTAACCGCAAAGAAATCTGCAAGTACCTCTTCAAAGGTTCGTATTTTGTAAATTTCTACGGATCTCTCTTTTGCTCTGCTTCAGCTTCTGCTAGCGAATCAGAATTTTAGGCGTATTGAATCATTCTTAGGATTTTTCTAATCTCTTTGCGTAGTGAAGAACATTGTGATTTTGAATCAGTTTCTCTAGCTCAGGTTTCGTATTACATCCGATTAGGCTATGGTAGAACTCTGGAATTCGCATTAAGGCTTCAGATACAATATATCATACAGATTAAGTAAGGATATTTGGTTAATTTCACTGCTGAAGCTATAGCTTGTTCATATTATTAGGTTAGTGATTAGAAACATGAATTTGTATCATGAGAATTACATGAGCTGTTTTTGTAGCAATTATGATGCTTTGCCTTAGAAGATGAGTGTGTGTTGATAACCATATTTCTCTGGGTTTTGCAGAAGGAGTATGCTATGCGAAGAAGGATTTCAATCTTGCTAAGCATCCGTTGATCGATGTCCCGAACCTGCAAGTGATTAAGCTTATGCAGAGTTTCAAATCCAAGGAGTATGTTAGGGAGACATTTGCGTGGATGCATTACTATTGGTTTTTGACCAATGAAGGAATTGAGTTCTTGAGAACTTATCTTAACCTTCCATCTGATGTTGTTCCTGCTACCTTGAAGAAGTCTGCTAAGCCTGTTGGTCGTCCATTTGGTGGCCCACCTGGTGATCGAAGGTGATTAACTCTTTGCTTAACTCATTTCATGTCTGGTAAAAACTTTGTTTTTTTATTTGGTGACATGGTTTGGGATTTCTTGGTATTTCAGGGGACCTCGTAATGAAGGAGGAGACCGTCCCAGGTATGGTGACCGTGATGGGTACCGTGGAGGTTCTCGTGGTGGTGGTGAGTTTGGTGGCGAAAAGGATGGAGCTCCTGCAGATTACCAGCCAAGTTTCCAAGTAAATTCTCACTAATTATGTCTTTTATTTACTCGTGTCTCATTAACCTCATAAAACGTGCTACTTTAGTTGTCTTTATCATAGAGCTCCTGAACCTGCTAAACCATAAAAAACCTTTCAGTCTATCATCCAAGCTTCCATCTCTTGTTCATTTTAGTTACAAGGAATATGAATCTCTTTCTTTCTAGTGAACTATTTCAAAGTCTTTAGTTGTATGTAGCTTTTGATTTTATTTACCTGCCCTTTGTTTGTTAGGTTGCAATTGTTCTTACATCCCTTGGTGTTTTGTATCTTGTCGTGCAGGGTGGTGGTGGTGGTGGTAGGGGTAGGGGTTTTGGCCGTGGTGCTGGTGGTTACAGCGCAGCTGCACCATCTGGTTCAGGTCTTCCTTGAAAAAGGAAAGGGTTTTTAGTTGACAGTAACACCATGGAGGAGTTGTTTCAGCTTTAAATTTTGCTTGTGTAATTCAGAAATTCCGGAATCCTTCATAATCTTATCTGAGTTTAGTTTTGTTGTTGGAGCAGACATCCTATATCAAAATTATGTTTTCCTCCCATCTTTTCTCTCCTATTCAGTATTGGACATAAGAAAAACTCATTGCGCCATTGGACAAATCAACTCGTCTACATCTAATAATCGTATTTTGGAGCACACATGCTATCACGATTACGATTTTATTTTGGAAAATTGAAATTTGATTTGGTTTCGAAAATGTTCAAATTATGCTTCAGTTTCGTTAAGTTTAAAATCATCTTGCCAAAGATTTGAAGTTTTGCACATCTCCCAAGCTTAAACCAATTTTTCTACATTCTTCACCATGTAATAACTTCACATTCACATTTTTTGTTTTAGCCAAGAGAGTAAACACTTGTTCAAAAACCGAATCTAGGGTAGTATTCACCTCGAAATAAACAAAAACTGGACATAAGGAAAATGCATCAAATAAAGCAGAAGACTCTAAAAAGACTCCAACGAAGTTCAAAAGACTCTAAAAAGACACCAAGACGAGATACTTTGGAAATTTTAAAACTCAGTATCATTAGACATATCAAAACCATTAGAGAGGCTTCTTCATCTCTTTAGTCAACTTCCTCCATCTTGCTCTCCTCAGCAGCCTCTTCCTCCAACTCAGGCATATCACCATCCTCTTCAAAGGTCTCATCCTCGTCAATACTCAAACCTAACTTCAACATCCTGTGGATCCTAGCAGCAAATGTGTTTGGTTCATCGAGACTGAATCCAGAAGTCAGCAAAGCTGTCTCGAAGAGCAACATCACAAGATCCTTAACAGACTTGTCATTCTTGTCTGCCTCGGCTCTCTTCCTCAGCTCCTCCATGATGCCATTGTCGGGGTTAATCTCCATAGTTTTCTTGCTCGACATGTAGCCACTCATGCTACTGTCTCTCAGGGCCTGTGCCTTCATAATCCTCTCCATGTTCGCAGTCCATCCGTATTCACCAGTTACTAGACAGCATGGAGAATCCACAATCCTGTCGGAGACAACAACCTTCTCAATTTTGTCCCCGAGAATTTCCTTAATCGTCTTGCAGAGATTCTCAAAAGATTTCTTCTTCTCTTCCTTCTTTTTCTTTTCTTCTTCAGTCTCATCTTCAAGTTTCAGTCCTTCCTTTGTTGCAGAGACAAGTTTCTTACCGTCATATTCCTTCAACTGTCCAACCGCGTATTCATCAATTGCATCAACCATGTAAAGCACTTCGTAGCCTCTCTTCTTCAGCTTCTCCAAGAAGGGAGAATTCTCTACCGCCTTCTTGCTTTCACCAGTGATGTAGAAGATGTCTTTCTGACCTTCCTTCATCCTTGCGACGTAATCTTTCAAGCTCGTCATTTCATCACCGCTCTTTGTGGAGTGGTAACGAAGAAGATCAGCTATCTTTGCCCTGTTTTGACTGTCTTCATGGATACCCAATTTGAGGTTCTTGGAGAAAGCCTCGTAGAATTTGGTGTAGTCCTCTTTGTTCTCGGCAATCTCGTTGAACATCTCAATGCACTTCTTCACCAGATTCTTCCTGATCACCTTAAGAATCTTGTTCTGTTGAAGAGTCTCACGAGAGATGTTGAGTGGCAGATCATCAGAATCAACAACACCTTTCACGAAGCTGAGGTACTCTGGGATCAGCTCTTCACAATTGTCCATAATGAACACCCTCCTAACATACAGCTTGATGTTGTTCAACTTCTTCCTCGTGTCGAAGAGATCAAACGGGGCTCTTTTTGGGACAAATAGAATGGCCTTGAATTCGAGCTGACCCTCCACTGAGAAGTGCTTTACGGCTAAGTGATCCTCCCAGTCATTGGTCAAGCTCTTGTAGAAAGAAGCGTACTCGTCCTTGGTGATCTCTTCTGGCTTCCTCAACCAAATTGGCTTCTGCTTGTTGATTAGTTGCCACTCGTGAGACACTTCCTTGATTTTCTTCTTCTTGTTACCGTCTTTTTCCTTTTCCTCATCAACTTCTTCAACCTCGCCTTCATTTTCTTTCTTTGGTTCATCTTCATCCTCATCGTCACTGATCTCCTTCTCGGTGGTTTTCTCAGTCCAAAGGTAGATGGGGTAACTGATGAACTCAGAGTGCTTCTTCACCAAGTCTTTGAGTCTCCTCTCCTCCAAATATTCAAGCTGCAAGAATAGTCACTCTTGTAAGAACACACCACACAATCAAATAAAAGAACAATTACCCAAAACACATAAGGCTATGATTCATTACCTGATCCTCCTTGAGGAAGAGGGTGATCTTAGTTCCTCTGCCAAGGGGCTCCCCATCAACATCCCTAGTAACGGTGAAGGAACCACCAGCTTGAGACTCCCATACGTATTGTTCATCATCATTGTGCTTTGTAGTCACAATAACCTTCTCTGCAACAAGGTAAGCAGAGTAGAAACCAACACCAAATTGACCTATCATGCTCACATCAGCTCCAGCTTGAAGTGCTTCCATAAACTCCTTGGTTCCAGACCTCGCAATAGTTCCCAAGTTGTTCACCAAATCTGAAGGACACAACAAAAAGTCAAACAACAGCAGAGAAAAACTAATGCAACACCAAGAAGTCAGTATTAGGCATAGATTCATTACCTGCTTTGGTCATCCCAATACCACTGTCAATAATCGAGAGTGTCTTGTTGGCCTTGTCTGGAACCAACCTGATGAAGAGTTCAGGCTGTCCATCGAGCTTGCTCTTATCGGTTAAACTCTCAAATCGAATCTTGTCAAGAGCCTATAAAGCATCCACATATCCAAACATAATAATCAGACGATTTCCTCAAAAATTTAAGGCAATTGTTCTTATATAGCTACATTCTAAACAAGTGATGACAAAGATTCTCAAATATCGCAATCTACCTAAATCCAAAATAATCTCAAGGAGGACAAATCGAACACTGATTCTGAGATAAAAAAAACGTCCTAGCTCTCTAATTACAGATCATACACAGGATATGAATTATCACATTCCTAAGCTACCTTGATGCACAAGCCAAATCACGATTTGTTCCAACAATCCAAAACTAAACCTAAGAATCTAATCAGCGGATCCACGAACACACGGGAACAAAAGTAAAGCAGATAAACATGAACGAAAATAGGAAGCTGAGGAATCATAAAGCAAAGAGGTTAAAGGAGACATACATCAGAAGAGTTACTGATAAGCTCACGGAGGAAAATCTCCTTGTTGCTGTAGAAAGTATTGATGATCAAGCTAAGAAGCTGATTAATCTCAGCTTGAAAAGCAAAAGTCTCCGCATCAGCCATCTGAACTTCCGCCATCGCAACGATCTTAATTCACAACGCAAACGAGAAACGAAAGAGAAAATCGGAATTCGAAATCGAGAACTTTGAGAGAGCGTTTCGAGAGATTTGTGATTGTTTACTTAGAGATATGAAGAGAGTAGAGAAACAATGTGATTTATATAGAAGGTGAATGAATAACTGAATAAGTTCTAGTCTCTTCGTGTCAATGCGAGAAAAAGAAAAACCAGGGGAATTCTGGATTGTTCGATGAAAACGCCGCCGTTTTGGAGATGATATTAACCGTTTTGGCCTTTTTGAGGAACGAATTCGAGAAACTTCTTTTCTTTTCAAACCCGAGTCGTCTGGTGACCCAATTCTCGCCGGTTCAGTATCTTTTTCTTTTCTTGAATTGAACCCGGTTCAATAGGTCTAGACCAGATTCAAAAACAAAATATATTTATTATACTACTAAAAACTATATATAGTCAAGTGACCCAAAAGATAGTCAAATTTAGTTAAACACTTAAACACAATTAACAAAGAAAAAGGGTCTAGTTAGTGCAATGCCTGGAATGTTATTTGAATAGAACACATTCAATCATTAGTCCCTGATAAAAACATACATTGCTTGATAAATAAATAATGATTGGTGCACCAAAAAAAAAATGATTTTATTTTGAAATATTTATTGATTTTATTCTACAAATGATTATCAAGAATTTTGCACACAAGAAAAAAAAATGATTATCAAGAATAAGAACTAGTCGTTGTGTTTAAATATAAACCAACTCTCATTTGTATTCTTCACCAATAGTCATTACAGGAACATTTGCCATCTTCAAACCGATGAAACCTATTGTTATCTCTCACAATGATCACTCGTCCCGTACATATGGACATGAACTTGATCGCGTTATGGCAATCGCCGCAAACACGCAGATTCTTCATCACCCGGATGGGTCTATCAGCAGGAAACGTGATCAGCCCAAAAGCAATAGCTAATCTCTCGCTATGATATCTTATGGTCTGATTCTTCTCGTCTCCGTCAACTTCTCTCAGAACATAGCTCGTGTCTGGAACATAACCCGCTTTCTCCATCTCTTCCCCTAACTCAGCCAGCTTCGCATAGATCTCCTTGCTTCTCTCATGTCGTCTTTCTCCAGCTGCAAATGTATGAACTTTGTTCCTTTCTTCAACCCAACTTAGCCCTGTTTCCTTCTTTTCCCCTCGGTCTCGAAGCAATTTTCTGGCTTTGGCTGCGTCTTCGAATCTACCATCGGCTGCATAAGCATTGGATAACAAAATGTGCATACCGGAACTCACTGGTCCTAATTCAAATACCTTGTCTGCTGCAAATGCTGCTAGCTCTGTGTTCTTGTGGATTGTACAACCTGTTAATAAAGCTCCCCATACGGATTCCGTGGGATCAATTGGCATATTCGTAATAACTTCGAGTGCTTCTTCCAGTTTACCAGCTCGTCCCAACATATCCACCAAGGAAGCGTAATGCTTATCTGTCGGCTCGATTCTAGATTCTTTCATCAGATCAAAGTAGTATTTCCCTTCATCGACTAAACCCGCATGACTACAAGCATTGAGCACATTCAGAAAAGTTATGAAATTCGGTTTCATTCCAGAGAGTTTCATCCGTTTGAACAATTCAATAACTTTTTGAGCATGCGAGTGTTGCGCACACGCCTTAAGCATCGCGTTCCAAATCCCAAGATTCTTCACAGGCACCTCATCGAAAACTTGATAAGCTCCTTCAAGAACACCACATTTAGAATACAACGAGACTAACGAACTTCCCACGAAGCTAGACGAGTCAAAGCTCGACTTTATACACAATCCCTGAATCTGTCTACCTAACTCAAGAAGAGTCGAATTGGCACAGACACTAATAACAGTCGAAAACGAGTAATCATTAACAGCGAGATTTTGAAACAAAGCTTCTTTAAACAACCACAAAGCTTCCTCATTTTCACCCATTTGAGCATACCCATACATCATCCCACTCCAAGTAACCACATTTCTCTGAGGCATTTCGTCGAACATGTTCCTCGCATAAACAATTTCTCCACATTTCGCATACATATCAACCAAAGAACTCCCCACGAACACATCAGCAACGTACCCAGTCTTCATCGATAGACAATGAACCGATCTGCCAATATCACAACGACTCAAAATCCCACAAGACTTCGTAGCTGACGGAAGAACATGATCATCAGGCCTAAGATTTCCCGCCATCATTTTCTTAAGAAACTCAAGGGACATCCATGGAAGCTCGTTCTGAGCAAAACAAGAGATGATTGAACTCCAAGTCGTCGAACTCTTTTGTGGACTATCTTCAAAAGCTCGCCGTGAATCAAACGGAAGCTGAGATTTGGAGTAGAAATTAATGAGATTGTTAGCAACGAGAGGGATAAGAGAAAGGCCTGATTTAACGATATAGCCATGAAGCTGAAGTCCTTTAACAGTGGATCTGGATCGAGCTGAAGAAAGAAGAAGATCACAAATTTGATTGTAATTGTGACATGGAACGAAGAAAGCTGAAGAATTCAGAGCCATGGGGAAGACAAGATGATTCAGCATTGGACTTTGCTCAGTGAGAAACGAGATCTCTTATTGGGTAAAATTTCAAAAGGCCCATTAATTTGCTCGGCCCATTAGGTTAAAGCGAATTTAGAGAGATTACAACTTGGTGCCTACGGTAGGTCAGGAACCAAAACACAGGATCATCGAAACTCGATGGAAAGAGAAGGAAACTCAGATCCTATCCCTATTGATATCATTCTCGATATACTTTCGAGATTGTCTGATAAATCAATCGCTAGGTTTGGTCTCGTATCCAAGTTCTGTGCGCGCGTCTATACTTAGATTAGAAGTTCAGATTTCACTGAGTTGTTACTGATCCTAGGACCTAGACTCAGCCACGTCTCTCATTTGCTGTCGAAAATTCCGGTAAGTGGTGCTTTTACTCGTCGCCTCAGCCTCAGAATCCAGATGAGAATCATTCTGTGTGATTCGTTGTTATTGGGACAATACTATGAATAGAAGGCCTGGTTGGTCTGTACTTAAGTTATGGTTGTGGGTTCTAGAGGATGTCGAGAAACAAGAATGGTTGAAACCTGAATACACTTTGCCGGAGCATAGAATCGTTAAGTGCGATGTTTCCGTCGTTGGAATGACTGCTACTGGTGAAATTATTCTGTCCATGGATTATACATCTAAACGCTTCTTTGTTTAAATTCAATCCTAAAAGAAACTCTCTGGAAAGAGTTGGAATCCAAGGTTTTGAAGCGTCAGAGAACAATCGTAGAAGAGTTTACACCTTTGTTGACTATGCAGAAGATATCAAGTTTATATAACATAGATTATAGCTATTTATCAACTAGATTTAGGCCTGTCATTGTTTACTAAACTATGCCTTTGTATTCGTAAGCCATATAAAAGAGACGTTACATATAAAAAGTTTGTTGTAAGAATTATATTTTTGTACTGGCAAATAAGATGTATTTACTTATATATGAATTTTCAGTTTAAATTGTGGCATATCTTATGATGTCATTATTAACAAAAAAAGTTTAGATCAATTAATGTGATTATTGTAAAATAATTTCTCTAGAATATTAAAAACTCGAAAATAAAAGATAGAACCTAGATGTTAATTTTGTGGACTACGGCATCGTTTGGTTTTGATAGTCCTTTAAGAGTTTGGAATTTGTGAGTGATGAAATCAGACCACATCACTTCTGAAATAGAGGATTTTTGGTGGTTATCTTGTTGGTTGAATTAGACAGAATTAAGACCATCTCCAACGGGACTTCTAAGGAGGTTCTAAATCAAAATTTTAAGATTAAAACAATTAAAATTAAATCAAAAAGCCCATTCCAAAATAGATCTGGTTCCAAATGTAGAGACTTTTAGAACCAGTTCCAAGTGATGATATGCCAGTGTATGATTGGTTGAAAATTTAACAATAGAAAAAAAAAAATCTACCCGACTCTCTCTCTCTCTTGTTGGCAGAAAACAAATGCACTCTCTCTCTGGCTTCTAAAAATTAACAAGTATCTATCACTGGATAGTCCAAAAATTATAAGTATCTAAAATTTTGATTTTGATTTTTTTCAATTAAAAAAATCTTTTAGAATCCAATATGGGTATGTATTGTTGGAGATGCTCTAAAGAGGATGCTAAAATTTTTTTGAGCCTGATTCATGTGTGAGATTGAATATCATGAATCTTACATTATATCTAATTGCAAACATATAAAAATTGTGAAGTGACCTAGTCTAGTGGCAAATGATAAGTCTGATGGACATGCACCATCACATCAGGGATCGAGTCCCGGCCAATTGTGATCCAAGGTTAACAAAAAAAAAAAAAAAAAAAAAAAAAAAAAAAAAAACAGGCTATCGTAACTTCAACAAAAATGGAGCTTAAATTTCAATAAGAACTAGAGCGTAGATGTAGCTACAGATCACTCAAATATGTAGACATATATCACTCTTTTTGTTCTAAGATTTTTGTTAGATATTAATTTGTTATCCCTTATACAATAGTCATGACTCTTGAACAAGCATTTTGAGAACAACTTTTGAAGCTGCACGTTTTGAGCTAGAAACAACTGTTGAAATGCAACAACTGTAAACGCACAAATTGTATTTGTAAATGGACTGACGCATGTATCGAGATTGATGGCAATCTTCAATCTCTGATCTCCCCGTGCTTATATGTTTGCAATAAAAGCCAATAATTCGTGACAACGTTGAGGATAAAAACAAGGGAATCGAGCTTTTACAGCTATAGTTTGCACGAATTTTACAGTAGTGCTACTGTTGGAAAAGTGCAACCACTGTTCTCTTTTTCTCTTCAATAATTTTAGTAGATAGTCCCCACATGTAAGAGTTAAAGTTGGAAACCTCAAACTTTATGCGCATATAATTAATTCACTTGCATACTGTGGAGGAGGTAAAGAGAAACAAAAAAATTATGGAGCAGAAAAGAGAAGGCAAGTCTTACGTGAAGAGAGGTTTGTGGAAACCTGAAGAAGACATGATATTAAGAAGCTATGTTGAGACTCATGGAGAAGGAAACTGGGCAGACATTTCCCGTAGATCCGGTTCGATTCCATATTTTCATAATTGAGTTTTGCTCGTTTACTCGAAAACAAAATTAGGGACTTCTTGTGTTTCTACGTGATGGTTTTCAGGGTTGAAGAGAGGAGGAAAAAGCTGTAGGTTGAGATGGAAGAACTATCTAAGACCGAATATCAAAAGAGGAAGCATGTCACCTCAAGAACAAGACCTTATTATCCGCATGCATAAGCTTCTCGGAAACCGGTCTTCTCTCTTTTCACCATTGATCCTCCCTCCTTTCATCATTTTCTCAATACTAACTTCTTATTTTCTATCAGATGGTCGTTAATAGCCGGTCGCCTTCCAGGTCGCACTGACAATGAAGTCAAGAACTACTGGAATACTCATTTGAACAAGAAACCTAATTCCCGAAAACAGAATGCACCTGAATCAATCGGCGCAACTCCTTCAATCGATAAGCCCGTTATGTCTACAGAAGCGAGAGGAAGCTATGGAGAAGGAGGAGAAGGAGAAGAGGACAGAAATACCTGGATGGAGGAGACCAACCGCTTTGGCTATGACGTCCACGTAGAATCTCCCTTACCACTCATTTCCCACTACCCAGACAACACTCTTGTGTTTGACCCATGTTTTGCCTTTACTGATTTCTTTCCTCTGCTTTAGGACTTTCCTGGATTTATCTCGAGGGATAAATTCTTTTTTTTTTTTTTGGTAATGTGAGGGGAAGCAGTGCTTCCCCAATTTATTAAAACTTAAACTTAAACACAAACTCGCCGGGGGAACGAAGTTCCACGCCCATCGTTATCTAGAATCGAAAAAACATCACTAGGAGCGACATCAAATGAATGAAAACCTAAAGCAAGAGAAAACGCATAGTTCGCCAAACCATCAGCCAGACGATTTGCCTCCCTATACACATGAGTAATCCGGACATTCCAGTCCCTTGAAATGAAGCCATGACACAAACGCACCAGGAAAGAAAGGGGATGAGAGTCATTGACCCCGTTCTTGAGAAAACCAACAACCGTTTCCGAGTCCACCTCTAACTCAACCCGAGCTACACGCAGCCCCCACGCCATATATAATCCATAGTACACGCCCCAAAGCTCCGCCAATGGAGCCGAACAAATGCCTATGTGCAGCGAGAACCATCTCGAGGGATAAATTCTTGCATAGACTTTTTGAATCACTATCGCTTTAGTTATACCATTTACATTGAGAGAGACATAGTCTACGCAAGAATTTTAATCATAAATTGTAACAAGTCCTGAATTTGTTGAGAATCCTATTCTTACCTCATCATCAAATGCAGCACAATACCTGTCCCTAACTATTTCGACTTAATTAAATGGAAAAAGAAAAAACGTATATGTCCATTGACTTTTAATCATTGTATGGGATTTCTAGTAAAAGGGATCCAAATTTTGGCAACATGCCCTGAAGAAAAAGGTAAGTCGTAAATACTTACAAAACATCATCTTCCTGAGGATATAAGATAGCCTCATCAAGAGGTAAAGTAGGAGGGGTTCCTGGAGGGATACTAGCAACACCATTTTCACCAGCAGTTATGCAAAGTGCTTCAGCATCTCTAATTGTCGAATCGAGGTCAATATGCCCAGATAGCTCATTGATGAACTTTAAGAGAGTATCAAAATCCATTTGTTCTCCCATTATCTTGCTGCGGCATCGCTTCAAGATCGCCACACAAACATAAAGGTGAAAGTGTTCCGAGAGGTAGTGGGTCCACAACACCTCCCACAGCTGCATTGTCTTCTCGTACTCAAACTCCCTGAGACACATTGTCACCAGAATCATATACCCACAACAAAAGATTATAATATAAAAGGTTTCTTAAAACTAAGAAACACAATATTGGGGCTTCTCGTCAATCACATTCAAAGTGTGATGGAACTATATTCAGGTATTTTAGACAGCGTATTTCCTGGATTAGAGGGTTCCCAGTTAGGTATTTAGCTAGTTGAGACATTTTGGGCCATGCATTTTGGGTATTTTTGCTCGGTATTTTGAGCCGGGTATTGTAAGAAAGGTAAGCTGGTAAACTAAAAACAAATGATATCGACTGCCCGATGAATAATCATAAATAACAACAGTTGTTAGTTCAGATAACCCATTTTTTATTAGCAATTAGTTTTGTCCAGCCCAGATTAGGTCGTGGTACAAACATTAAAGAAATAACAAGAAAGAGGCAGAAAAAAAGAAACATACCTTTTAAACTGAATCAGGATCCAGCGGAAACAGAAGAAGTAATTCAAGCAGTCATTCTCCTTAAAGTAATTATGCAGTGGGCTGTCAAGCAACTCTACCAGCTGTGGGACAGTGAAAATGAAAAGGTTCCAGATTCAGATCCCAACATTGATGCTAAATGCTGATAGAGAGGAAGCAATGCAAAATGTAAACAGCAGAGATGTTCTTGAGAAAAAATTATAGACCTTTGAGAGCGCAAAGAGCTGAGTATGCATCCCATTCTGGTCACGGTTAAAATTGGGTCCAAGGCGTTCCATCAGTGCCACAAAACACCAAAAGGATTCTGATTCATCTCCCATCACGAACAAGATAGGTGACAGATAATCACTCATTCCCTAACAACCAGAAAACATTTCTCAGTTAAGCCACACAATGGGACAATTCAAAGCAAAAGCCAGGAATAGAAGAGTGTCCAGCATTCCTACTTATACGCTAAGTGGGGCCACAACATATGCAAACATAATATTAAGGACACCGCCAACTTGTAGTTCAGTGCTAAGAATGAAGTTTTGAAAACTGATGAGTACCTGGCAGTACCCCAGGTCAAAATTGTAGAAGGAGAACGTTAACAGAATATCACGCATGCTATTGACATTCAGATTGTCATCCCCTTCATAGTATTCAAATGCCCTATCAGTTCTTACCTACACAAGAAGAAAGGAGGAATTTAGCTCAAACGGAATTCAATTAATAAGGCACACCACATAAAGCAAATTCTCAAAGTCTTCTTACCACATCTTTATCTATCAACCCCTTCCTCTCCCGATATTTGGTGAACCTTTTTGCTTGTTCAGGGGATATGCTCTGTCAAAAAACAATACTAATTCAGAGTGCATCGAATACGAGGAAACAAACTACTTTATGAACGCCTCAAAATTTTATGTAAATAGCTCAGACATCATTGGTAAAGGCACTACATAGCCAGTTAAGAAATATAGAAAAAATGTGATATGCTTCTGAATGAACCTGCCACTGCTGTTTCAATGTTGCATATTCCATGTGTTTGACAGATCGAAGATATTCTCTCTCTGCATATGTAGAGTCATATGCATAATATCCCAAGAGGAAGGGCCAGACCTATAATGGTGATCCCAAGTTCCAAAATCAATACACATAATTACGCACGACTTATATTAAAATTTCATATGAAATAGAAATTTAACCTCTCTTCGCAATTGGTGCTCAATGCCTCCATAGAAAACTCTCTCTCGAAGAGCTTTTGATTCCACAACTCGCCCTTCAGAATCCAAGAATGCTGTGAACTGAAAGCCCAGCAAAAGTTCAAATTTAAACAAACATTAAAATAAAATAGAAAATTAATCTGTATATTTAGCAAATAAAGAAGCAAAACAACTGCAATCTTCCAAATTCTCTTGGGTGCTGTGTTAATTTTTTTAACTCTTTTTAGATAAGATATGATATTTCATCAAGCATTGTGGTTAAGTGTAAAATATCTACAGAGTATGTGGAACCTGGTATAGTATATGTTTTGCTTCCAAATTTATGTGTACACTTAGCAAACAAAGAAGTCCGAAAAGTTTGCAGAATTCAAAAGTGCTTACCTCTTTGTGCCCCATTGGTGGTTGCCTTGGTTTTCCCCATACCAAACTCAATTTATTAAACTGCAAAAGAGGAAAAATTATATGGCATAATCTGTAACAAATTCATAAGTTCCATACTTTACATGTATGTGCCATTACACAGTCAGCTAATCAAAAGATCCGGATATTTGGGGTTAATAAAGCATAGAAAGCATTCCATCTGTAAGTGTTTATATTGCTAATACCAAAATGCTAATGCTTATAACTAAAAATGATCCTCACCTCTAAGGGATCGGCAGGGACATCAATGTCATTAGAAAGTTCTTCATCATTGAGAAGCTCCTTTTCAGGGTAACTATGAGGATTTTCATGATATTTTTCCTCAGCAATATTTGACAACTTTTCAGGATAACTATGCACGGGTTGGTTATTCCATCTCTTGTCAATGGAACCAAAGCCATTGTTTTCAGAAAATAACTGAGTGGTGGTATCTCGAGCAAATTTGGTAACAAGAGAAAACTTTTCTAGAAGATGGATTGACAGATCCCGAGTAGGATCATGACTCTTCTGCTTTCGCAAGCCATATTGGGATACACTAGAAATTCTCCCTTGATTTTCATTAGAAGATCCTCCGTCTGATGGGTATATAGATTGTCCACTTGCTACAGGTAGTGAACTTGGCAGCTCCAATGAAGACAGAGTTCTCTATAGGATATAGAGATAAAACGTATTAGCTCATACGATAAACCAAAATCACCACTGCACCCAACATGAGATGATTTGATATAATTACCTGCAAGGGACTCTGGAAATCATTCACAAGGAACACATTTGCATCTTCTGCCGACCTATAAAAAGCTAGTATCATGTAAGACTGAATTCTGAATATATTCTTTATGGCATAACTATGTAACGAGTGACCCAATTCAAAGATAAATTCTGGTCATCCAAAAATTTTCATGTCAGGTTCCCTAATAAGTAATAAGGGCTATAAAAGCCGTCTGAAGGCAACAATATATTGGTGCATGCCTAGGCAACTTTGATACCATAGCCAAAGAGAACATACAGACGTATTTTCAATACAGGCCAGGGACAAAAACTATCTCACAACAGATTCAAACCTTGCAAGAAAGACATGTTGCTTCACTGTGGCCAGAAACTCCCTGACTCCTCCATTGTAGAAGTACAGAGGCGGAAATGCAAGTCCTGCAGGTCATATTAAACGATTAACATTCTCTAGAAAATTCGTCTCTACACGGGAAATGGAAATCAAATCCGGTTGTCAAAACCCACAAGGAAAACCACAGACTTTTATCGGTCATTTCACAGATTATGTTTTGCTAATTTGAGTTCCAAATATCTTAATTTGGTGTTCGTTTATAAAACCAATAGAGATGTAAACCATTTAATTCAATTGTTGATGCAATTGATCAACCCAGATAGCAATTCAAGATTTTAATTATAACAATCTCTCAACGAAAGCAACAGCCAAAGATTTTTACTTACCAGAAGACAGCACAACAATTACATACTGCCATCCGAGAGCAGGAGTGTGTCGCCTAATTGACCTCACTTCTGTGAATGGAACTGCTGTGATGGTATAAAGATTCCTGTCTAGAAAAGATATAGAAACTAAGAACAAAATTAAACCGTTTCTCTACTACCAAGATATACTGATCTAATTTAAAGAATCTTGAATTACCTTTCTCTGATAGCTTAGCATTTGAGGTTTGTCCCTTGTACGGAATCCACGACTAGCCATATATCAAAAAATGGAAACAAGTGAGTGAATGAATACAAAACTATACATCAAGCATATCAATTCGTCCTCTTAATTCTCCGATCATATTACCAGAAAGAGAAGAGAATCTTGCTTAGTCAACTTCAATCTACCACTAATCCTCTCAGATGCGAACTGTGTAGGATGAATTGCAACATTATCCTTCAAATAAATCAATTCAGCGTCTTCGTGTTCACTAGGTGAACTTCTCTTTCCGCTGTCGCTACGCATCATACTAGCCGATCCCTAAACAAAATCAACGGACATAGCAACGATCAATCAATCACGAAATCTCTTGGAGATCGAGTCAAAATAGAGAATGACTAACAAACGAATTCGTTTTTCATTGGAATTTTACGATCGACTTTGTTGGATCAAATCAAAATTGAGAAAAAGCAAGAGAAGAAGGACAAAAGTTGAGAATAACAAACTTGTTGTTGAGAAGCAGCGTAATCGGCGTCGTCAGAGAGATCTTGTAGCTCCGATGCTTCGATACTCATGGTGATTTTCACGAGGAGAGAGAATGAGAGAGAGAGAGATCGATGACGATTACCCTGGAGACGAAGTAATTAGAGAGGAAGGCTTACGCGTCGTCGGGAATATTCGATTACGTGTGTGTCTTCTTCATAAATTTTGCAGTTAAAATGGTTTTAATTACGGGTCCGCGTTGTAACCGAGCCGAACCGAACCAAACCAAATTTAGTCCAATCCAATTTAGTCAACTTTATAATAAGCCGAATGTAATAAGACAACAAATTTACATACACTTGCTTAAGAATAAGAAAGAGCAATCTCATGTAAATACCATGGAATAAGGTTTTATCCTATAGTAGCAACTGCGAATTTTCGCTACAAAAACTCCCAAGTTTCTCTTTCTTCTCTTATCTTAGAAAACCATTGATACACATTGATGTGTTCTTCAGACTCAGAGAGGCTCACCATTCTTCTTCTCCATTATACACCAATGAAAGTACTTTTTTCTCTTTCTGTCCTCAAAAGTCCTCCAATCATAGTACCACTCATCTTCATCAAGCCAATAATCCTCTTGTCCATCCTCTTGTCCATCCATCATCTCTCCATCCAAGGCAACTCCATCAAAGCCCTCTTGTTGTCCATCCATCATATCTCCATCCAAGTCAACTCCATCAAACCCCTCGTGTTGTGCATCCATCATATCTCCATCCAAGTCAACTCCATCAAACCCATCCTGTTGTCCATCCATCATATTTCCATCCACAAACCCCACATGTTGTCCATCCATCATATCTCCATTAAACCCCTCCTCTTGTCCATCCAAGCCAAATTCAGAACCAGGCATATACTCACACAAAGCCTCACTTTCCAATTCGAATCTCATATCAATAGTCATCTTAGGTCTTGATTTCTTCAGATCATCAAGAGCTATCCTTGCTTCAAAACCCTCTCTTAAGCTGGTCATCCCAAATTTGCCTTTTACAACCAGCAGCTTTAGGTTGGGGAAATAGTCTCTGTCACAGAGTTCCAAGACGAACGCACTAAGTGATTCCTCTGATAGGGTTTCACATGCTTCAAGTCTTAACTTTTGAAGCTCGAGCCCGTTAATTTGTATGCCACATAAGAAGCTGCCCGTAAAGCCTCTTGAGCTAGATAGATTGAGGCGGGTCAGTGTCTTGAATCCCTCGATTATCACAAGTATCTGGGAGTCTGATGCCATCACACTAAGCAGACCCAGACCCTTGACCCTTGGGCACTTTTCCACAAATGTGCGCAATGCATCATCATCAATTGCGACGCCGTAAGTACTTGGTTCTGCTTCAGTACGGTAGGCTAACACCTCTAGAAGTGGACAATGGCTAGCCATTGCTCGAAACACAAAATCTATTGAGATTTCCTCTCCGCAATGTATGTCCAACTCAGTTAACAGGGTGCATTGAGAAAAAGTTGAGACCAAATCATCTTCAGTGATGTATGGTATGTCCAACAGACACATTTTTGTTATACGCCTCCCATAATCAGACTGTAGCGGCTCTAAGAATCTTGATGTATATTGTCTATTGGGGCCTTTCTCGCAACCAACAGAGATGGAGCTTGGCTGACCATAAGAACGTTGGATGCACATAAGCACTGTGAGATCTTCTGCGGGAGGAAAATTACTTAGGTCGACATTTCTGTAGGCGACAGAGGTCAGTCCAGCAATATAGAAGATTTTGCTGACAAGCTCAACGCAGGCAACTTGAGCACTGCAGCCTAACATGGACATTATCTTGGCTGTTAAGTCAACAGAGAGAGGCCAATACACTAGGTTAGAGGCTTTTTCTGCAGTAAGATCCTTAGGCGTTGGTTTTGTGGCCCATCACTATCATCACTACCAGTTTTGTATCCCGTGAAACAGATGGAAGAATATCCACTGTGTGCAAGGCTGAATATCTTGTTTAGCTGCAGGTTCATTGAACTAAGATGTGGCTGTCGGGAGTTCAGGTAACCAATGACGAACTCCGCTTTTATTACTTTTGCCTTTTCTGCCCAAACTTCAAGCCTCAGGTTTACTTGAGAACTGCAAAAATTTTAAATTTACGAGGAAAAAAAAAGCAACTGCGAATTTGGTGTAACTGAACCACATTAACAAGAATTTATTAGAAAGTCATATATTTCGTTGAATAAAATACAAATAACCAAAACTAGTAAATTTTATTTTTATTGTGAAACCGAATCAAAATTGACAAACTCATATAAAATTTTGTTTCATTTCAATATTTCATACTCATTTTCAAAGACCTTAAGATCTATAAAACCCTTACCAAACTGAAAGACAAAATTATGAAACAAAAATAAATAACTTTAAAATATAAGTTTTAACTCAAACACCGAATGACATAGTTGAATTTTTGATTCAAATAACCACTTATAAAATTGTATTATCTCTCAGATGAAATGTTAAAAGTAATTTTTGTTATTTATCTTTTTAAAATTCACTATATATGAAAGTAAACCTTTTTTTAATATTGAAATGTCGGAAGACGTGTTGCAACTGGATATAACTATTTTTTTTTCTAAACGTCTCACATAGTCACATAATTATATAATCTATATTAACATTTTTGAAATATACTAAATATTAATATTTTTTAAGTACATTTGGAAACAAAACAATATTTTATAAAATATTACAAAAAATGTCATTACATCTTAGATAAAAAGAATTGTGACTAAATTAATCTTCTATTAGTGAGAGTAAAAATATCAAGACAACAAAATTAGCAACAATTCATCTTTCCCCAAATCACAAAATGCCGCTAGTAAATTCAAATTTGTTTTCTTCCTCTATATTAAGTGGATTATGCTCTTCTTCATTATTATCGTCTTCCTTTGTTCTTGTCCTCATGGTATTCAAACTCTTTCTTAAAATCATTCACAACGAGATCACAACATGGAAACCAAAATCTCCTAATTTCTTGCTTAAAACTTGTTTTATTCCTCCCCATATTTTGAGAAGACAATATGAAAATAGTCGCAAATGCAAATTTGGTGCAAATTAATTATTAGATATTCATATTTTTAGTTGACTAAAATACAAAGTTAAATAAAACTAGTTAATTTTACATTTTATTTAAAACTGAATTAAACTTCAACTAAATCAAACTAAAATCAAATTTGGCTTCATTTCATACTCATTTTCCAAAACATTAAGATCTATAAAACTCAAACTGCAAAAACGAAATTTATATAACAAAGTTAAATAACTTCAAAGATTAGTTTCAATTCAAAGTGACTCACATAGTTGATTTTTTTACTATCAATTCTCAAACAAAATGTTAAGAATCATTTTTTTTTGTTTTTTATTTTAAATTTCACTATATATGAAAGTAAACCTTTTTAAATATTAAAATATCGGGTAGATATATTACAACTGAATATAACTATTTTTCTTTATTGAAACGTCTTGCATAATTATAAAATTGTTTATTATTTTTGTGCTATTTTAAAAAGATCATTTCAATAAAATGGTCAACTAGTTATAGAAAGATGTATATCAAAACTATTGAAAAGCTAATTCGATAAATTAAAAATCATAAGTGAATCATTTTCTCCATCGTATGAGAGAGAAGAGAGAGGAGAGAAGAGAGAAAAGAGAAGAGAAAAAAAAACATTTATGCTTTTTCAATTATTTACTTTTTCAGTTATTACACTTTATATTTGTCTTAATTTTTTTAAATTTATTTAAGCATGGATTTTTAATTTTACATTGCATTTTAGTGCATTTTATTTGTAAGTGAAAAATATAAAAAAAAAACTTGAAAAATAATAAACTTAATTGAATTTGAGAATGTTAGAGCATATCCAACATCATATCTAAGAGAGTTCTATCTACAATATCTAAGTATTTAAAGTTCAAAAATTAAATCAAAAACACCAAAATAAGTTAGAACTAGTTCTAAAATTAGAGATTTTTAGAGATTTTGGATACCATATCCAAAGATATGTGTCCGTTGTGGATTGGGCAAAATTTTTAACCAAAAAAGAAACTCACCCATGTCTCTCTCTCTTTTCTTTTGAATTTTAGAATCTTTAATTGGTTTTACTATTGGACATGTTAAAACTATACAAGTATCTAAAAATTTTAATTTGATTATTTTTAATTAAAAAATAATCTAGAATTCTAAGTGAATATCTATGATTGGAGATGATCTTAGTATATTGATATTTAAAATTAGTTCGACATGCGATAAAATTATTATGTATGAGACTACGACATATGTAACTAATATATTTAAAATAATATTAGTTTTTCGAACATAACTTTTTTTCATTTCTTCTTTGCTAGTTATATTTTATTAATTTTTAATTATTTTTAAACTAAGTAAGATATAGATTTAGTATAATGCATATATTAATTTTTGATATAAAAAGTATATGTCTTATTCATTGGGATGGAGTGCATAGAATTAAAATCTCATTTTATATGATGTAGTGTACCGTTAAATTGTATTGCAAGATTGAGTACACGGAATTTTAATCTAGTTTGAAAAAATATTTACAAAATATAATCTAAAATCATTATGCTAAATACTACTTAAGCGAATCGAATTTTAACCCGAGTGCTTCAGATTCAGACCCAAATTTCCAAGAATCTAAAGACTTGGCGGGCAAGGAAATTCAACATTGTTAATGGAGGCATTATTACCATTAGGGTTTTGTATCATCATCAATCTTCTTCACCAAAAACACTATGGGATCTCTGTTTCTGATTGATCAGCCGGCTCTCCAGGCTTTGCCTTAGGAGGAAACCTCCTGCGCTTGAACTTGTAAGCTAGAAGATGATAGATATGCACATGCAACCTACACTAATGACATTGGAGATCTCTGCATTTTCCTCTCCAAGTCTGAACCTTTCTGTCTCAAGGCTAGCTTGTATGGCCTATGCACCAGAAACACCGTCTATATTACATAGAGAACAACGAAATCTGTGGAGTCCATCTCGATACGAACACGGAAACTCGTATGTTTTCCACTTTTCCGGCCCCTTACTTCATTTTATATCAACCAGCTCTCTGCTTCAACTTTCTGTATTGGTCTCTTCTTTTGCATTTACAATGGAAATGCAAACTCTATCTATATTCATCCTGTTGAATGTGATCATTACTGTCTTGTTCTCATTTTCACTGCCATTATTACATTCAAAGGCTTGACTATTTAACAAGCTAGTTACAATCGGAGGTAATCCAACTTTCAAAAACCACTTTGATCAGTTTTATACAGAGATTCTTGAGCTGCATCCTCTTCTAGCTGCTGCAGGTTTGTTATGGACGAAACGCTCGGATCCTCCTCCTTCTTCCTAATACTAACGGTGGTGGTCTCCTGGCGACATATACCTCCAACTGTTAAAGTGTCAAGAATCTTTATGAGGAAATGGGGACTCTTACAAGAACAGTGTTGTGAGCAATGAGGCGATCTGCTATAGCAGACTCCATGGGAGGTTCAAGACCGGCAATCTCAACGTGGATTAAGCCAACTGGAATTAGGGATGGTTGCATCACTTGCATGTGACCCGTGATGGTATCTATCCGGCCGTGACCCTGTTTGTATTAGTAAGTAGCAGAATTAGACAAGTGTTTTTATCAAATCTTATACTAGGAAATGACCAAGAAAGCTCTCTTTACTTGGTATCTCCGTAGTGCCGCCGAATTCGTGAGGATAGCGTCAGTAACGTAACCCGTTCCAGAATGAATGTAGACGGCTTGATTGATCTGCTGAGCATAGGAAATCACAGCTTGTACAATGCAACCATTCGTGACAGATAAAGTTCGGCGTTCGAATTCCATGGTGTAAAGGGACTAGTGATTGATTCAACTTGACTACTTTCTGATCTACAATGAAAAAGATTCCTACTAACTTGCAGTTCAAGAAACCATAATATAGTAAAGAGAAGGAATGAGACGAACCTCGGAGATTGCTGGTTAGGTTTTACGGAGGATGATCGGAAACGTTCAGAGATTTAAGGATCCTCGTCGTCAGTAGTCTCCGCTCGTGTTCGTCCAAGTCAGAGAAATGAGAAGAAACGTCAGTTTCTTGATTACAGAATTAAGATTATCGAGGAACTGAATCGAAGAGACTAAATCGGTCGATATAGGAAAAACTTCTTTCCTCGCTTTCTCTCTCTATTTCTTGTTCTATCTCTCTTGCTTTCTTTTCGCTTCTCGCTTCTCTCTGTGCAAAGTGCAAACGAGGAAGACGATCGTTGATGATTTTATAGTTTACCCAAATACATATGTTAGTTACGCGGTTTACTGTTTGTTAAGACTCGGTTTGATGATTTATTTTGGTTAAGAAATCGAAAACAAAATTGAAATTGAACCGTCAACTTCCCAAAATATATAGAGCTGACCCGAAAATTAAACCCGAAAATATGGAGGGTAAAATTGAAATCTAACTTTACTTGAAACAAGTAATATATACATACAGTAAACATATTATTTGAATCATTTTTTTGTTGTTTTTTATTTTAAATTTCACAAAATATTAAAATATCGGATGGACACAGTACAATTAAATATAACTATTTTTCTTTATTGAAACGTCTTGCATAATTATATAATTGTGTATTATTTTTGTGCTATTTCAAAAAGAACATTTTTCTATATTCGCTATAGTAATGCTCCTTGCAACTTTTTCAATAAAATGGTCAACTAGTTATAGAAAGAAGTATATCAAAACTGTTAGAATGCTAATCCGATAAATTATAAATTATAAGATTACGACATATATAATAAATTTTTCAATAAAATGGTCAACTAGTTATAGAAAGAAGTATATCAAAAATGTTAGTATATTAATATTTAAAATTAGTTCCACATGCGGTAAAATTATTATGTATGAGATTACGACATATATAACAAATATATTTAAAATAATATTAGTTTTTCAATGATAATTTTTTTTTTCATTTCTTCTCTTCTAATTATATTTTATTTATTTTGAATTATTTTTTAAACTAAATAAGATATAGATTTGGTATAATGCATATATTAATTTTGATATAAAAAGTATATATCTTATTCATTGGGATGGACTGTAAAGAATTAAAATCTCATTTTATTATGATGTAGTATAGCGTTAAATTGTATTGTAATCTAGTTTTAAAAAATATTTACAAAATATAATCTAAAATCATTATGCTAAATACTAAAGCGAATCGAACTTTAACCCAAGAATATAAAATCATTGTGCTTCAGATTCGGATCCAAATTTCCAAGAATGTAAGACTTGGCGGGCAAGGAAATTCATCATTGTTAATGGAGGCATTATTACCATTAGGGTTTTGTATCATCATCAGTCTTCTTCACCAAAAACACTATGAGATCTCTGTTTCTCAGCCGGCTCTCCAGGCTTTGCCTTAGGAGGAAACCTCCTGCGCTTGAACTTGTAAGCTACTCTTGTCTCTCTCTCTCTCTCTCTCATTGTTCTGTACTTCTTCTTCTTCTTTTTCTTCTTCTGATGTCGGATTACTCTGCAGAGACACCTCGGTGGCGCTCGGTTCTTGTCAAATGTCACTCTCGGTCACATCGTCGGCGCTGAACGTTGTGGATCTACTCGGAGGGATGGGGATATCGGTAAACTCGTGATTTGCGATTATGATGACATTAATCATGGGATCAAGTTTTTGGAAAAGAAAGTGCCTATGGATTTGATGAAAGAAACGGGAACGATAGGAGCATCTCATCGCTGGGTTGCTACTTTGAAAGAAGGAGTCATGCGTCTCCAAAATGACCTGGACCCGAGTGCTTCAGATTCATACCCAAAGCGAATCTCACTGCCTCCTCTTGTAACTCTGCCTCATTGCCAAACCCAATTGGTGACCAACGTGTCCATGTCCTCCTCTTCTCCTGAGGACGAAGACTGTATCGTGGCTGTAAAGTTCTTGGGTCCTCAGCTTAGTTTCTGCAGGCCAGCTCAGAAAAACCCCGAGTGGATCAACATCAGAATTGAAGACCCTAGCTTCTTCGTCTCGTCCCGAGTCTTGTATTCCAAGAGAGACGAGATGTTCTCCATGGCGGCTTCTGGAGGCACACACAGGGGATCTTGGGATCTTGAAAAACACATGCACAAACCCAAGATACAGGCATGGAACTTTGATGACTATGCTGAGTTCGTGCAGTCAAAGATGCAACAACTAGATGCCTGTTGTACGACAGAACACTTGGTAGAGTCACGACCCACGGACGAATTGTTTATCGTTAAGTTGTTCAGAAACTACGAGGGAGGACGAATGCAAGTGAAGCATATCATGGTCTTCAAGCTAGGAGAGAATAAATATGGACATGCTGCAACCTACACTAATGACATTGGAGATCTCTGCATTTTTCTCTCCAAGTCTGAACCTTTCTGTCTCAAGGCTAGCTTGTATGGCCTATGCACCAGAAACACCGTCTATATTACATAGAGAACAACGAAATCTGTGGAGTCCGTCTCGATACGAACACGGAAACTCGTATGTTTTCCAGTTTTCCGGCCCTTTACTTCATTCCACCTCAATCCTAAATTAGTAGCAATAAGGTCAATGATATCAACCAGCTCTCTGCTTCACTTTCTGTATTGGTCTTCTTTTGCATTTACAAAGGAAATGGAAACTCTATCTATATTCATCCTGTTGAATGTGATTACTGTCTTGTTCTAATTTTCACGTGAAACAGAGAGCATAATTCACTGCCATTATTACATTCAAAAGGCTTTATTATTTAACAAGTTACAATCAGAGGTAATCCAACTTTTAAAAACCACTTTGATTTCTCTAGTAATTAAGTCTATACAATTTTTGAAATGTGTTTACTTAGATTTTCAGACAAAGCTCCCTTGTCTTCACACGCTTTAATACATTGGATTTGCAAGTTGAGACATGGAGGTACCCAACAAATCACTCCATTAATTGATCACCTATATTGCCTCTAATCCTATATCCCTCTTTCATCATCTCATCTAATGATGATATTTTGTTCTAAAACTATCTACAGAGATATATCACAACTAGCATCAACCATTCATCGACATGACCTCAAAACATCTATATACGACTTAAACTAAAGAGCCACAACATTTTTTATATGAACAAGTTTCTACATTTAATTGCTTGACAAGTTACAAGGAAAGGAAATACAGTCTCATCAAAAGCACTTTGGTTGCCCACAATCATCAACTAATAAAATAAGATAAATTCTTGATTGAAAAAGTATTTCGGTGACGATTGTGTCTATTAATGACTCTGTGTCTACTTAATGGAAAGATAAGTTTCCAAGAATCTAAGACTTGGCGGGCAAGGAAATTCATCATTATTACCATTAGGGTTTTGTATCATCAGTCTTGTTCACCAAAAACACTATGAGATCTGTGTTCCTCAGCCGGCTCACCAGGCTTTGCCTTAGGATGAAACCACCTGCGCTTGAACTTGTAAGCTATACACTTGTCTTCTCTCTCTCCAAATGTTGTGTATTTCTTCTTCTGATGTCGGATTAATTACTCTGCAGAGACACCTCGGCGGCGTTCGGTTCTTGTCGGAGGTGACTCTCGGTCACATCGTCGGGGCAGAACGTTGTGGATCTAATTCGAGGGATGGGGATGTCGGTAATCTCGTGATTCGCATCTTGAATGATACTGCTTGTGGAATTATCGAAAATGTGCCTGAGGAACATTTTGATCCTGGCCGGGAAGTGGTTTTGGAAAAGAAAGTGCCAATGGATTTGATGAAAGGAACGGGAACGATAGGAGCATCTCATGGTTGGGTAGCTACTTTGAAAGACGGCATAGTATGTCTCCAAGATGACCTGAACCCGAGTGGTTCGGATTCAAACCTGAAGCGAATCTCACTGCCTCCACTCGAAACTCTACCTCATTGCCAAACCCAGTTGGTAACCAACGTGGCCATGTCCTCTTCTTCTCCCGAGGACGATGACTGCGTCGTGGCCGTCAAGTTCCTGGGTCCTCAGCTCAGCTTATTTAGGCGTCCTTTAAGTGAGTATTCGGAGTGGGTCAACATCAGAATTGAAGACCCAAGCTTCGTCTCCTCCCAAGTCATGTACTCAAAGAGAGACAAGATGTTCTCCATGCTGGCTTCTGGAGGCACACACACGGCATCTTGGGATCATGATAAAAGACACATAACACGCAAATTTAGGTTTCCGTACTATCCCGAGTTTGTGCAGTCAAAGTGGGAGCAGTTGCTTTCATGTCACAGGAGCCAACACTTGGTAGAATCTCCCAGAGGTGAGACGTTTTTGGTCAAGTGGTACAGGGAACGCTTCGTAAAGAGCGGCATGCATTTTACGGAGCATTTTTCAGTTTTCAGGATATTGAAAAACGATGAAATCGCTTACTTAACTAAAGACATTGGAGATCTCTGTATTTTTCTCTCCCATAAAGGTGAACCTTTCTGTCTTGAGGCTAGCTTGTATGGCCTATCCCCAAACTTCATTTATTACTTGGGCACCCATGACCAGGGGAAATTCAATCTCGGCCGTGATGATGAGAATGTGCGTGGATTCTACGGTTGCCCAGTCCCTTACTTCATTCCACTACCTCAATCCTAATTCCACTTTTCTCTATGTTCATCTCATCCTTCTATATGTTGTACCTTTGAATTTCATCTAGTTTCTTGGAGGAGAAAAAGAAACAGTGAGTTTAATTACTTAACTGTTATGTGCATCACAATGACACAACTCTCTTTCTTGTTTTGATTGAGATTGTTATTTAATTATGAAATAATATTAGACGAGTGTGGAAATGATGTCATATGTACTATGGAGAGCAAAACAAGGCAGGTGCGTGACCAGTACTAATATCCTTGAACATGGCAATTCTTTTATGCAACTCCATCTCAAGTCTCCTCTCTTGTAGACGTGTCCAAGGGGATGCAGAATCTAAAGCACCAGGATTTTCTCAACATACACTATTCTCTGCTTTAATACCAACACCCTCAAATGGGTAAACAGGGTAACAAAGAATTGTGACATCACCCAATACTGCAAAGCTTTCCCTAGACATGCTTCTGGTCCTTTTATCATGGTACAAAGTACATGCTACATATGAACAAAATTAATAATTATATAGAAAAACGCAGAACAAGTGTAGCACTCCTATATATGTATGAGTACGTATGATGAAAACAAAAACTTCTTTATGTATTAACTATACATATTGGATACCGAAAATTATATATAAGCAATTTAAACATTTAAACTATAGTAGCTCAATGATGTCAACCGTAGTAGCTCAATTGAGCCATCAATTAATTTATAGTAATTGATCAATTTTAGGAAAAAAATTTTTGATTGAATTGTCTCAAATAATCACAAAAATAGACCATTTTGGAAGTATTTCATAAAACGCATCTTCTATCTTCTGTTATAGTCATAATTCTTATAAAAATTTTCAACAAATCGGTTGATCAGTTGTACAAAATAATGGATCAAAACATTCAAGAAGCTATTTTACAGCGAGAACTAGAAGCTACAGTATATGCCTCATACCTCACTTACCTTAAGTGTGTGTAATCTGATGAACCAAACTCCCCAACAAGAATTAGACATGTGGGAGATGGTGATACTCATCGCCTATTCGGAGGCTACGTGGAGCCATTAAATAGAAGTGGGAGTGGTTCGCTGTCTATGACGTGTGAAAATCCTAGAAAATGGCCCCATCACCTCTCGTTACCTCAATACTCAAAAAACCTCACTACCCACTTTTTTGTATTTTTTTTCATATGGTAAGCTTGCTTTTACCAATAAATGTGAATTTTTTTTTCCTATTATAAAAGATTAACAACAAAAATGTTAAATCTTGTTGTCTCTGCAAAGCTTTACCACACAATCATCTCTCTAGCTCTTTCTCTCAATAACTCTATCTCTTTCAAGTTACATACAAACCTCCAAGTAACGAGCTCCTTCCATGGCAGCATCAGTCGCCGTAACACTCAACCGCCTAAACTACCCTATCTCTGCCGCAGTTTTCCCTTCATCCCTTAGATTAAACGGGACGGCAAAATGAAATATATATCGTATAAGATATCTACCATTGAAGGATATATTTTTGTTGGTTCTTAGGGAAGTTTCTCCTTTGGTGCGGTCGTAAATTTCTATTCCTACATTTCGGTTTAGGAATAGTAAAAAACCAACCAAACATAAATTTATCGATCTAAACTTGGAAATAAATTTTAACGATCAACTTTTCACTAGGGAAATATCTAGAAAGCACAAATATTGTTAATTCAAACTAGAGTTTTCATATATCATTTTTATAAGGTATCTATAGATTAATTACTTATTTCAATTATGATAATAATCCTTTAAATTTTTTTTTTTTTGACAAATCACGAAGTTGGTCTTTTGTGGTTTTACACAAGAAGACTTGGGTCATGAATTAATGATTGTGGGTTTTTAAATAAGCCATGAATATTTGTGGACTTTTAAATGTTTTTTGGATTATAATACTGTAAAACAAAACTAAAAGTTTACAATAAATAAATTATTAATTATTTTTTAAGAATCCCTTAAAAATTATACCATTGGAACCAATAAATTTAAAGTTTTTTTAACAAAGATTCTTAATATTAAATTTATAAGAAAATATTATCTAAGAACTCTATATGAAGTTAATTATGATCTTTTGATAGTTGTAACCAAACGCGTTTTTAGAAGAAAATGAAACTAAACCGAGTCACCTAAATATGGTACGATATTTTTGGATATTGTTCATTTGTCCATTTTAATTTACGTCATGTACTCTGCATTATCAATCGACAATATAAAAAAGAAAGAATCAGTGTGTGTAAAGAAAAATTAACATATTAAATTAAGATACCAAATATTACACTTATCCTAAAAGAATAAACATATATATATATATATATACACAATACAACGATACATATAAAAACACTTGACGGATATTGCCACAATATTATTTAACGACCATATACAAAAAAACCGTGTTCTAGTTCGATGTAAGTGCAAAGCTACACGATGACTCATGGGGCCACTTGTCTTTTTCTTCTTCTGAAATCAAACCGAGAAACGAGAACAACAGGAAGAAAAAGATAAGTTTCCAAGAATCTAAGACTTGGCGGGCAAGGAAATTCATCATTATTAATGGAGGCATCATTTTACCATTAGGGTTTTGTATCATCAGTCTTGTTCACCAAAAACACTATGAGATCTGTGTTCCTCAGCCGGCTCACCAGGCTTTGCCTTAGGATGAAACCACCTGCGCTTGAACTTGTAAGTTATACACTTGTCTTCTCTCTCTCTCTCTCTCTCTCTCTCTAAATGTTGTGTATTTCTTCTTCTGATGTCGGATTACTTACTCTGCAGAGAAACCTCGGTGGCGTTCGGTTCATCTCGGAAAGCCCTCTCTGTCACATAGTTGGGGCAGAAAGTAATTTTGGTTATCTCGTGATTCGCATCTTGAGTGATATTACTTCTTGTGGAACTTATAAGGTTCTCCATATAAGGTGCCTAGGGAACATTTTGATCCTGGCCGGCAAGTGATTTTGGAAAAGAAAGTGCCAATGGATTTGATGAAACCAACGGGAACGATAGGAGCATCTCATGGTTGGGTAGCTACTTTGAAAGACGGCATAGTATGTCTCCAAGATGACCTAAACCCGAGTGGTTCGGATTCAAACCCGAAGCGAATCTCACTGCCTCCACTTGTAACTCTACCTCATTGCCAAACCCAGTTGGTAACCAACGTGGCCATGTCCTCTTCTTGTCCCGAGGACGAGGACTGCATCGTGGCCGTCAAGTTCCTGGGACCTCAGCTCAGCTTATGTAGGCCTGCTTTAAAAGACAAGTCGGAGTGGGTCAACATCAGAATTGAAGACCCAAGCTTCGTCTCCTCCCAAGTCATGTACTCAAAGAGAGACAAGATGTTCTCCATGATGGCTTCTGGAGGCACACACATGGGATCTTGGGATCTTGATCAAAGACACATATCACGCGAACTTTGGTATACGTACTATCCCGAGTTTGTGCCGTCAAAGTGGGAGCGGTTGCTTCCATCTCGCAGGAGCCAACACTTGGTAGAGTCTCCCAGAGGTTTGACTTATTTGGTCAAGTGGTACACGGGATGCTGCGTAAAGACCGGGAGGCATATTACGGAGCATTTTTCAGTTTTCTGGATACTGAGAAACCATGAATCGGCTTGCTTAACTAAAGACATTGGAGATCTCTGTATTTTGCTCTCCCATAAAGGTGAACCTTTCTGTCTTGAGGCTAGCTTGTATGGCCTATCCCCAAACTTCATTTATTACTTGGGCACCCATGACCACGGGAAATTCGATCTCGGCCGTGATGAGAATGTGCGTGGATACACCGTTTACCCAGTCCCTTACTTCATTCCACTACCTCAATCCTAATTCCACTTTTCTCTATCTTCATCTCATCCTTCTATATGTTGTTTCTTGGAGGAGAAAAAGAAACAGTGAGTTTAAATATTTAATGAATAAAAATTGTCATAATGCATTAGAAGAAACACAAAAATTATCATTCGGGCGTTTGTACAAAGAAAAGGAAGTTTCGTTGGAAAAAATGAAGAAAGAATTAAGGTTCCATCAGAAAGACAAATGGATCATTTGGCATTAGCAAAATGCTACTTTTTTGCTAAATGATCAGTCGCCAAATAACACTAATTTAAAAGTGTCACATATGCGCAATAACTTCAATCTTCCACAGAATATTTTCCAGGTTGAGTGAACTTCTTTTCGAGCTGTTCCATTTTGTTGAATCTGAAACCTCTGATTCTTATTTCTTCTGGAACCGATGTGTCCTTGTAATCTACGGTCTCCATGGTCCAACCATTGTTCTTGATCAAACCTCCCACTTTTACCTGTTTTTACATGTCACATAAGTAGCTTAATGCGATGATAATCAAAGAGATAATAATGGAATATGATGCTTTTCAAGAACTCAGTACATACCTCTGCATCATCAATGGAATCTACTATAAGAGCACCGTCCAAGGAGAGATCTTTAATAAATACATTACGACCTTTAATAGCCATTGTGGATCTCTGAGAGACTTCGCAGTTCCCGCTGACTTTCTTCTTGATATCAGAGAAGATCATTCCCCATTTGGGTTTCCATGTGATACGAGACCATACTTCAACCTCTTGGCCATTCAAGACCTGCTTCAGAGGCTCTTCCACTTTGACACCAGCCTGGGGAATTCGTAAAACCAAAGAAAAAACCGATATGTTGCTTTAGAGACAATTAACCTTCATGGAGAAGACTATGTCGAATTGTTTGGCTCGAACCGGTTTATTTGAGGATAGACAGTAGAATATAAGTTTCTCTAGGGAGTATTAGAATGGAATTTACCAGATATTAGAACGAATTGGACAGCTCAGAGACATATGTAAAACAGAGATCAATACAACTAATTTACCTTTTGAAGAATAAGGCTGTTAGCACGATAAATCGCCATTTCTCCAGAAGTTGCACTGTGATATGGGTTTCCTTTTGGTACCTACAGTGGATAAAAAAAAATCCATATTATAGAGTCAGAAAGGAAGTAACATTATTCAATTTTAGGTTGCAGATTAAGAAATGAACTTTTTTTTTTCGAAGAAAAAATGAACTTTATGAATCAGTATTTGCTCTGTGCATTAAACATCTAACCTTCGCAGCATCCTCGGGATTATTCTTGACGGGTGCATAAGCAAGCCATATATCCATCACCTACATGAAGAAACATTGTCACAACAAGCATGCATAATTAAAGTACTGTTTTTCTCTACAGATAACAATTACCGTAAATCCAACTCGTGCTGTTGGAGGCAATGTCTTTGGATAATCTTGCATCATACATTCTAGACGAGTTGAAGACTTAAACGTTGTTTTGGTGCTATCCTTGTATCTATTATATAATCCAGAAAGTAGAATCAGAGTTTCTGTCTAAACCTACTAATAATCAGTAATCTACAATGAGAAACACTGAAGACAACGATATATTCAAGCAGGGGAACAAAAAGGAAAGAAGAATTACTTTGGATTAACAAACTCTTTGATGGCCCCTTCAGTTTTTTGCAACTCCTCTTTGTATGAACCAAGGTCTAGAATCAACTTCATTAAAACAACATAAACAAAATATCAAGAGTCTTGAAAGTTTCCTGATCAGAGACAAATCTGGGCTCATAGAGTAGAAGACAACTCACTTGATTAATATTTCCCGGGAAAGGGGAGTAGCCTGTCTCACAATTAACATCCCCATCAGGGAATCCAGATGCTCTAAGTAGAGGATCAAGTTGATTGTACTCCACATTGATTACCATAGACCTGCCTGAAAACCACTCGATTATCAAACGAAAAAAATGAAAAGTGTCATTGAACAAGTGTATAGATACTATGGAGTTCAACTATCCACTAAAATTACCATCAACGTGGGTAAGTTTAGTAATTCCTCCAATAGCTTCCTTCGCCTTGCGGGGAACAGCGAGAGAGTTAACATGATACTGTTTGGTAGCACTCACACCCAAAGAAGCTGGAATTGCCTGGACGAATGAAGCACATTAAGGAATTGTGAATTTCCAACAAAATTGTATGAATACTTAACACACAAGAGTTGAGTCGCTGCTACTAACATTGAAGAGAAGTCCATTTGTATCTTGGAAAAACAAAACCCATTTTAAACCAGCATCAAGCCTGAAATTGCAACAAATAAGAAGTGTTACAGGCAACAAAGTTATAAAATGCCATATATATGTAATTCACTAAAAATATATATCTGATAGATGAACTACCATTTATGAAGAAGGCCACTGGAATAAAGAAGCGAATGTACATCGCCATGTCCATGAGGTTTCGTCTATGAATAGCCAAGAGAACGACAGTCAGCTTGCAAATATATTAGTAGCTTAAGAAACACTAACACTAACGCATGTACCTGGATCCTGTATTTGTTGTGAGGGTCTACTGCCAGCCTGGCATCATTATCATCAAGACATGCAACTTTTTCCTAGAAAAAGAAGGTAGCCAATAGTGCATTGTTAATCAAAATATTTTAGGTTTTAACAAACTCTTTCCAGGGCCCTCAGTAGCTGAACAATTACCTGTTTTAGAAGATGTACTTGAGTAGGTTTCATCCCAAAATACGAGTTTGACTCTAATAGGTCTAGTGTACGTGAATGTGTATCATCAGATGTCATGATAATGAAAGGAATGTCTCTCTGACTTCCATCTGGAAAAATATACAAGCACTATTACTTTGAGGAATGTGAAAAAGTACTTATTTGCACTTATATTGATTATAAGATGTCAGACAGATATCTTGTAGCAAGGAGAAAGGATACGTATAACGTGGTAGCATTGTGTCAAAAAAAATTAGGAACATACCAGAAGCGATCATGTTGCTAGCTTCTTGAAGAGCCAATATAGATTCAATGTAGTGCCGCAAGAAGCATGTCCCTGTAGTTGTCTCCCTTGGAAGTGCCACCTAAGAAATAGATTCATAGGTCAAATCTGCCTGGCGGTCTGTTCTCAAAACGGTAAGTAATATGTTTGTGTTCCTCAATTTCACAAGTCTGTAATCCCTGATTAAACGATACAAGCTTTATAAAACATTTTTACACCCACCATGTCTTGCACAAGCTGAATTACTTGACTGGATAAGTTTTACAAGCAGTCTTCCCTAACATTATATATTCTGTGAATTAAATCAATGAACACTATTTACCTTGATTCCATTGTAACCAAGACGCTCACCAAGGCCACCAGCAACAAGAACAAAAGCAGCATTCCTAGCTTCAACAACACCTCTTTTCTCCATTTCGATGAAGTTCTCATTACCAAAAGTAAGATTTTCTCCTGAAGGAACCTACAAAGACCACATGAAACTTTTGTTACAAAACAATAGAGACAACACACAACAATAAAACAATTGAATTCATAATTAAAAAAAAAAAAGAGATTTATGTTACTTACAGAAGGAGAGAAACCATCATATGGGTTCTTCCCTACTTTAGAATCAGCGAGAAGCTCTTTCGCAGTCTTAATGTATGCTGCTAAACCTCCAGGATAGCTTGAATTTAAGCGAGAAATCTACCAAGCAATTCAATTGAAAAGATTATTAAGTCCTTCATCTATGTCCATTGATCAAAAACATTGAGATTGTCATGTAAGGAGAAAAAAAAACATAAACAAAAGACCTGCTCGAAAAAACCTAGTTTCTCATTGTCATCGACACCGAGTTGAGGCCAGTGTTGGAAGAGATGACTCTGACCATTTTCCAATAAGATCTTCGCCAATTCGATCTGCCACAAAACCAGATCACGCAAACGGAATACAATACAATTATCAGTAAAAGAAGGATCATTAGTCCCTTGACACAAACCTGATCAGGAGACAAAATTCCGAGGTTACTCTGAAGAGGTGGGACGGATGAGAAGAAATCGGAATCCACCGTAGAAGCCATAAAATCGGTTACCTTTAGCTTCTTCCACGAGTGGGAAACTGTAGAGAAAATTGAACAAGGGAGAGAAGAAGAGAAAAGACTGGTTTGATGTCGGTGAAAATTTGAAGAAACCAGAGAATTTTGAGATTTGGGAGATCACGAAAAGCTGAGGTTGTGAGAGAGATAAAAACTGGAAAGTGAATCACGAAATCGTTATACGAGGATACGAACGAAATAAAAATTAACACACTTTTTTAAGCAATGTACTGTTTTATTTTCAGAAATTACGATTAATCACAATTTAAATAGGTGTGTGTCTTAATTAAGCTACTGTATAATGTTATTTACTGTCTTTTATTTTTTTTTGGGCAAACTGTTAATTTACTGTCTATTCTCTAATAGAGATTATTTAACATTTGACTAGAAACAAAAACGAAATTTGATGAATTTATAATGTCTAGTTTTTTTTTTTTTTGTCAACTAAAAATATTGATTAGCTTATAAAAGCCAATTCGGCGGAATGTTGTTTACATAAGTAACATTGTGCGGCATGGTAGGAGTATTTCATGCCAAACGGTTCGCTTTTACATTCTCGCTTCGAGGAATAAGAGATAAAGAGAAGGATAAAAATTATTCCCTATCGGATGCGATGTCCTCTAAGTAAACTGCGAATGCCGGCCAATCTGTTGGGGAAGACACCATCTTCACCAGGTCAGAGCAGCCAGTTAAAAACGCCACATGTAGATTTCCAGCTCTAATCATACATCTCATTGCCCACACCAGGGCCTCCATCTCTGCGTGCAAGGCGGATAGACTTCGTCGACGGTTGGTAGCCCCCATCGTTGTCACCATGCTATCTGAAATGCAAAACCATCCATAACCTGCAAAGCTGTCCGTTGCCTTCCATGATCCATCCACGAAGTATCGATGACCACTGAAGGAGATCGGCAAAGGGTTTACGGATGGAAGAGGGGGGTTTCGTTGCCCCGGTATTGGCGGGACTGTACCCTCCTCCTCCACTTGTGCCTGCTGCCAGGCTCGAGATTCCGTGTCTATCAATCTTACCACCTCGAGGGGGTCCTTATCTATATTTTCAAAAACTTTGGCATTTCTAGCCTTCCAATTGTACCACAGTACCCAATGATAAGAATCACTATGGGTCTGATTTGGTTGCCGCCAAAAAAGGTAGTCCAGATTTGTGAACAAAGATTCCGATGGGAACGACTGTGATCCTGAAGGGACTTGTGATAATGCCCATACCTAACGGGCAGGTGGGCATTCGAATAAAACGTGATTAATCGTTTCTTCGAAGTGGCCACATCTAGCACATACCAAATCACAATTAATTCTTCGTCTGCTAAGGTTTGCAGAGACCGAAATACACCCAGTAAGAGCCTGCCACATGAAATGTTGCAGTTTTGGTGGGCATTTTATTTTCCAGACTTGAGCTTGTAGCGGAATGCAGTCATGCCCATATACCAAGGAAGGTGTCATAGCTGGATACGGTAGACGTGCCGTATGGTATCCTGATTTGACCGTGTATTTTCCATTTTTTGTAAAGTGCCAACCAAACGAATCCGATATCTTGCTATAACCTAAGGGAATTGCAGAGACTAACTCAACCTCTGAGGGGTCAAGGATAGTCTTCAATCTGTCAAGATCCCATGATCTTGTCTGATGATCAATCAAGTGGTGAATTTGTAGAGAGGGGTCCATGTGGGACCCGTTGCTTTTAGCTGGTCTCGGGAATTGAGAGGGTATCCAGGGGTCATTCCATACAGAGATGGAAGCTCTGGAACTAACTCGTTTAATTAGTCCTTTTTTCACCAGAGAGCGAGCTGAGACCATACTCCGCCATCCATAGGATGGTGAATATGATTTTATATCTTCCATGGAATTGGAATTTCGATAATATCGACCTTTAAAAACCTTTGCAAATAAAGAATCAGGCACATCCATCAATCTCCACAGCTGTTTTGCCAGGAGAGCCGTGTTGAAATCATTAACATTACGAAACCCGAGACCTCCCATCTGTTTGCTACTGCATAGTTTCTCCCACGCTTTCCAATGCATGCCTTTTGAATCGCCTCCCGTGTGCCACCAGAAATCAGCCACCGCGCTAGTAAGGTTGGAGGTGACTGATTTCGGCAGCCGGAAGCAAGACATAACATATGTTGGAAGTGCCGCAGCTACCGATTTAATCATAATCTCTTTCCCTCCTTTGGATATGAATTTGGCCGACCAACTATTGATTCGGCTTTGTAGCCTATCGCGTACAAAGGAGAACAGCTGTGTCTTAGGGCCGCCCATACTTTCCGGTAAGCCTAAGTAAGAACCCATTCCTCCCAACTTTGTTATTCCTAGAACCCCATGAATAGCCCGTTTTGTTGAGTCTTCAACTTTGTGACCAAACTGAAGTGAGGATTTCACAAAATTTATTTGCTGTCCCGAAACCTCCTCATATTGTTTAAGGATTCCCATAATAACACCGCATTGGTCCGTATTTGCTTTGCAAAAGAATAAGCTGTCATCCGCAAATAAAAGATGAGAGATTGGTGGACACTTGTTTGCCACTTTAATTCCAGTAATCAACTTTTCGCGCTCTGCCTTTCGAATATTGGCTATTAGTACTTCAGTGCAGAGAATAAAAAGATAGGGTGATAAGGGGTCACCCTGACGAAGTCCCCGTTCCGGTGCTATTGTTCCCCTCGGCTGACCATTTAAAAGCACTTGATACTGCACGGACGAGACACAATCATAACTCAATTTTTAAAATTTGTTAAACCCACAATCATAACTTAGAATGTTAATAAGAGGTGTATTCAATAAAACATTTTAACTGATTTGTGTTAAAATAATAAATTTTATGTAATTTAATCATAAATTTTTAAAAAAATTGTGAAATCTAATGTTATTGAATTACTGATTTAAAATTTGAGGATTGAATTTGTAATGAGTCTAAAGATTTTAGAGAATTTTTTTAGTTTAGAATATAGAAATCTACATCTTATGGTTTTAAATGAGATTAAAAAAAATATATACAAAAAATTATGACAACTTCCCTAAAATCATCAACATCATATTAAAACTCACAAAAACTGTAACACCTTTAGCCTAGAGCTTAGTCAACCTGGATAGGTTTAATCTCTTGTGGATGACTAGCCGGAGGTCGGTGAAAGCCCATCCGCAGTTACTATCAAAATCTTAGCTTAGCCCATGAAAGCCCACGATAGTCATACAATTAGTGTTTCTCTAAAATCCAATCTCAGCCGTTAACAAATAAAGAAAACAATGCTTAACTTCTCTAATCTCACGTGGTGAAGCATTGCCAAAGTCAGCGCCGCCCAAGTCCCAAAGTCCCAATCGAAAACTTCAGTCTTCAGCAGTTCCACTCCAAAAAAAAAAAAGTCTGATTATTCTAGAACTGCCTCTACATCATCCTCCACGTGTAACCATTTAATTGGATTATAAAATACCATATGGGCTCGGGTCTCTTGTACTCTTCTTCGTCATCTTCGTCTATTTTTAATACGACCCGAAGTACAAAAAAATCTTCTTTCTCTCGTCTCTGCGTTTTCTTTCTCTCTTTCTCTACTTTCTCTCTCTGGATCCAAATAGCAACTTCGCGTCTGCGATTTGGCCTCTCTCTCTCTCTTTTTATCCGATAAATCTCGGGAGGTGTTCTTCGAGTTAGTCTGTTTCTATGCCATTTTGCCGAGGTTAGGATCTGATTCCTCTTTTCGCTTTGTCTCTGTTTAATCTTCAATTCCCGTAGATAAATTCAATTATGTTAATCCTTGATTGGATTAGGTTGTGATCTCTTGGAACCGAGTAATTCACATCGTGTTTGATTAGTTTCGGGAATAGATCTGATAATTATAGGTTGATTAGCCGTAGTCTCTCTCTCAGATTTAGTGTAAGCCATTGAGCTATCAGCGATGTGTCGCGATCACGGATTATGAATTGCTGCTTTATTCGGATTCTGGCGGAACCTTGTTAATTATTTGCTCATGTTGATAGAATAAATGTTCGTGAAATTTGGCTTATGATTGAGTAGTCAGATTGACTCTCTTCTATGTCGATGAATCGTGAATTAGTAACTCATATTGATAAGGGTTTGTGCAGTTCGATTTTGTGTGTGTTAGCTTTTAGAAATTAGGCTTTCAATGTTGATCGCCAGTTTGTGCCTTCGATTTTGTGTGTGGTTTGTTGGCCAGTGTTAGTTATTTCGAATCGTAGTCTCTTCTAGGTTCCTTGTGCAATTGTGTTGATATGTCAACTTCTGTAACATCAGGGAAAGTTAACTTTATGATTCAGCTGGGTATCTTCCAGTTGTGAAAAGGCTTTGGTGTTGATTGTTTTGCACATAGAAAATTTGAGGTCGTGCAGCTTTCATTTGGTTTAGAAAGCAGATGGATTGATTTGGTATATTACTTTCAGATTGCTCTTAAGTCAAATCTAATTTAGTAATGTTTCCTTTGTAGAAAATGGGAGAAGTTATGGGATGTTGGAAATTAGGACGAATGCTACCAAGGGGTAAGTCTGCAAACTCCTACAGCGTGTCCCTTCTGTTGTCTCCGGTTGTTTCTTTTTGGGATTGTATCGTCCGTAAAATGAGATATACCTACATACCTGAGTGGGTGTAGTCATTGAGATCGTAGCACCTTGGTACAGTGAGTTTGGTTCAGTTATTCAGTTGGTAGAATCAAAGCAAAGGGTAATAACCGAGGAAAAGAAGAAGCCAGTTAACATTTGGTAATGTATACTCTTTAGTTTTTACTCTTTGGAGAGTATCAAAAAGCCAGGCAAACAAAAACGTTGAAGGGAGTTTGTAGCAATCATGGATAACAGTAGCTTGATGCGTAAACAAGCTCAACCGATTGTTAGAAAATCGAAAAAGAAGCAAGTAAAAGATGAAGTGGACCGAATCAAACAAGCAGAGAAGAAAAAAAGACGGCTTGAGAAAGCCATTGCTACTTCTGCAGCGATCCGGGCTGAGCTAGAGAAGAAGAAGCAAATGAAGAAGGAAGGGAAGCTAGAGGCAGAAAATGAAGAAGATTCAGCGGATGCTGCAAAGAAGAAGCAGGAGAGAGACGAACTGGAGCGTATCAAACAAGCAGAGAAGAAAACAATACGTCTTGAGAAAGCCATCGCTACTTCTGCAGCCATCAGGGTTGAGCTAGCGAAAAAGAAGCTTAAAAAACTCGAGGAACAAAAGAGATTGGATGAGGAAGGTGCCGCCATCGCAGAGGCTGTCGCTCTGCACGTCTTACTTGGCGAAGAAGATTGTGATGACTATTACCAAAACATGCTAAACCAGGAAACAGGTTCCAAGCCATGGGACTATACTACTGAATTCAATCATTTTAATGGTGGAAGAAACGGATTCTTTCCACAGCAGTGCCGCTCGAGCTATGCGGTTCAAAGTAACTACAGACCTAACTGGTCTTCAGTCTCATATGAGCCTTTCGCAAGGGGATGGGATAACACCAACATGGGAATATCAGCTGATTTGATTGCTGCTCAAGCTGTGTCGTCACTACAGATCACTGAGAATCCTGACGCCATTGTCTTCAGTGGGATGTTCAAAGGATATCAGTATCATATTCCCAGAGAATAAAAAGCATTGGAACTAAAGTTAGAGTATTTTTTTTTATTTTACATAGCAAAAAACCTTTTTTGGTCTTTTACACTGTCTTTTACACTGTGAAAATACATTTCTATCTCTTTGGTGTTGTTATAGTAGTGAGACTCATTTGTTCTGTTCTTGTAGTATTTATTTTGCTGTTGTACTTTTTATTGAATCTTCTCATCTCATTTCACTGGAAATAATTAAATACTATAGAAGGTAAATGCTGATGAATTTACTGCAAACAAAAAAAAATTGGATCAAACTGAAGTCGACGTCGTTTAGGAAAGTCAACCTATAATATTTACCCTCACCAGACGTTTCTAATCACCGGTTCGGTTTCGTGCTTAACCGGATAGACATTTACTGGTTACAGCCATAAATTCTGATGTTCCTGATTTTTCCGATTGAAGAAGTCTGCGAGATCGCGCTTTAGCTCCGTAAGTTGCTTCCCATGGCCAAAATCTTTTTGAACATTTTTCATCTGTTAGTTAGTTCCCACGGACATGAAACTCTCTGCTTTACTCCAGCGGTTTTAGATGTAATGGAAGTAAGTGACTAGGTTGACTAACTAGTGAACAACTCAACGAAATCCATGAGGTTTTTCGCGAGGAAATTAGGGTTTTCTTTTCAATTTTGGCTTGTTTATGGAGTCTCTCTTATTTGATTAGGATTCTGTTCGGTAATAGTTACTCAAAGTTCATCACACTTGGAACAGACGAGTAAAATTTGACCACAGATCTTGCTCCCATATTGGTAAAAGGTTTCTCTTGGTTTGTTGCTTAGTGAAACAACTGCAATTTCTCATAGAGAAAGCCTCTGTTTTGTTTAGTGCTTAGGCTTTAAGTTCGTGGATCACTAGGCCAATGCAATATAGAAACTAGTTTACTGAGTATTGTTAAGACTGGTTGATACTTTTCCTTTGTGGTTTCTGAAGCTTTATTGGTCTTATTGCTGTTGTTTTCCTTTATATGGTCGACACATTACTATTTGATTGTCTATTTTAAATCATTCGCATCACATCTGGATGTTAAAAGAATAGTTGCATTGCCTTTTAGCATTGTACTCTACTCAGATATTGAGAGAGGAACTTGTTTATATAAGAAGAAATAGTCTTGTTCTGATGTTGAGGTTGCTTATTTGCAGGTGGATGCAAAATACATTCTTTAAGTTCTTGAGCACTCTTGTTGTTACTGCAATTACATGGTAACTACAATCTCTAAAGCACAGTTTGTGTGTATAATATCTTCAGTTATTCCATTTTAAATTCTTTCAAGTTGGTTTTTGTCTAGCTTGTATATTGCGGTTCAACCTAGTAAACACGCGATTAAAACTCATTGTGAAAATCACGGATCTTGTTTGCTGTTTTGTCTTCATGTTACTTTGTGTCATCTGATTTTTTTTGAACATATACACTTCAGGATACTGGTGGGTTTGTAGATGAAAAAAGCGAGAACAGATTATATGTTGGAAATCTGGATCTTAGAATAAACGAGTAAGGAAATACGCTGTGAAACAGAGCTTATCCACAGATCAAAACTTTGTTTCAATACCATCTAATTTTTCTCTTCTTAATAGGGCTGCGTTGATAAAAATGTTTTCACCATATGGGAAGATAATATCAGAAGACTTCCTTTGGCATACACGCGGGCCAAAGAAAGGAGAACCACGCGGCTATGCTTTCATTCAATTCAGCCGTAAAGAGGTAACTAATAATCTAGCTTTCTTGGTTTTGGATTTTCTTATACGAGGTGATGAAAATGGTTATTATTCTTTTGATTTTTGATTGAGCAATCTCCTGATTTCGACATCTAAAGTGAGTACACAGGAAGCTGAATTGGCCAAGGAGAAGATGCACGGGAGATTAGCTTGTGGTAGGCCTTTGGTTGTGCGTTTAGCTAGTGAGAAGCATCTAGAAGATTCATCTCATAATCTCTCCAAAAGATCATTACCAGAAGCAAACCGAACAAGGTTTGTAACTGGAAGCAGCTCAGGACAAATAAGCCGAGACGAAAAAGTAGCTGCCATCAAGAACAAACTCAAAGCTTTAGAAGAAGATGAGAAACGAGATCCCAAGAAACAGAAGAGATAAGAGTTTTGGTCTCTCTGATCTCTGAGGCTGTAACCATTACGAAGAGAGATGTTAAAACAGAGAATTTCAGTTTTTTTTTTTTTTTATCTGTGTTTAAATTGAATTGTAAGAATATGAAACAGAGTATTTGGAAATAAACAGACTATGAAAATTGAAAGCAAGTTGGCTGGTTCAACTTACAATATTGCATTTTCAGTTTCGGTTTGATTCGAGTTGGTTACTGGTTAAATCAAAACCAATTTTGATTTTAAGATTCGGTTCGGCTCAGTGTGATATATTATTATTCGAAAGCAAACACTTTGGTTGACGCACTATGAGTCAACAGCTCCACTAATCACTCACTCCCTTTTTCCACCTTTTCTCGTCGTGAAGCAGACGCGACAAATGGCGACGAGCTTGCCGTTATTCAATGTGATCGGAATCTCGTTACCGTCGTCAAGACTATTTCGCCGGCGATCGCACATTGTTTCACGCAAGGATCTTCCTGAACTCTCGGCTAAACCAGTCTCTTCACGGCTTAGCTTCTCTCCTTCTTCGTTGTCGCAATTTCGTAACGGAAGCGATAGGTTTATCTCGCCGGATTCGTTACCGGAAGTATCTTCTCCGATCCGATCGGTTACTGTGAGATCGTTGAGTTCACCTCTCATTTCTCCCAACGATGAATGGGGAACTTGGACTGCTCTCTTCGCTACTGGGGCTATCGGTCTCTGGTACGATCATCACTCTTTATGAAACTTCGATCGTTAGTTTATCTGATCGGAAATTTGAACTTACGTTATGTTGATTCTTAGGTGAAGTTGATTTTGCATGAATTGTGTGAATATATAGAGAGAGAGGGTTCAAATTTTGTTTTCATGGGAGTTTTAGATAACGAAGTTAACGAAGTTTGAAATCACAAGTGGTGTGGTTGATTGTTCAGGTCAGAGAATACAAAGATTGGAGCCGCAATGAGTGGTGCGTTGGTCAGCACTCTAATTGGGCTTGCAGCTAGCAATCTAGGGATCATTTCTTCTCAAGCTCCTGCTTTTGCTGTGGTGTTGAATTTCCTGCTTCCATTAGCTGTTCCTCTGTTGTTGTTTAGAGCTGATTTGCGTCGTGTGGTTCAGTCTACTGGAAAGCTTCTCTTGGCTTTTCTGATTGGATCAGGTAAAAGGTCCCTCTCTTTTTGTATGTTGACCAATTCAAGGTTGGTACTGTGGCAGCAAAAGTCTCATAGTTTATTTGACAGTCACATTGTTCCTGAGAGTTTGCTATGTCGTGGTTTTCATAACAGTTGCGACAACAGTTGGTACAGCTCTGGCCTATTATTTGGTTCCAATGAAATCACTTGGCCCGGATAGTTGGAAGATTGCAGCTGCTCTCATGGGAAGACATATCGGTGGAGGTAACAAAATATTCATATGTCTTTGAACATCTGCGAGACGCAATGATTTGTATCTTCCATTTTCTTGATACGCCAATCTTGTTCTCCTCCTTCTATAGTCACATGAAGTTGCATTTTGATTGTTGTTTGTCCAGCCGTCAACTATGTAGCTATAGCAAATGCTCTTGGAGTTACACCATCGGTTTTAGCTGCCGGACTGGCTGCTGATAATGTTATATGCGCTGTATATTTCACGACATTGTTTGCTTTGGGCTCCAAAATACCTGCGGAAGCTGTACCGCCACCGACTACTGGTAAGTCTGAATGTTGCTGTGATGTCCCGTTTTGTTTAATTTGGCTTCCTTTGTGGGAATAGATCATCAGGGATGTATATCTACAGTTAGGAAGTCACTTATATTGGATTAGATTTGCAGAGGAATATCTTCTGTTCCATTCTTTTTCATGTCTCTTCTGGCCAGTTTTTGCTCTATTGTTATGACCCTTTGAATTATGTGGATAGATTCAGTTTCTGAATTCTGACTAAAATGTTGCTCTACTATGGCAGATACAGAGGTGAACAAAGATTCTGAAACTAAAAACAAAATTCCAGTGCTACTGATAGCTACTGGAATTGCTGTGTCATTAGCTATATGCAAGGTCGGGGCTTTGCTAACAAAGTACTTCGGGATTTCGGGTGGTAGCTTACCAGCTATAACCGCGGTTGTTGTTATTTTAGCAACTGTGTTTCCCTCTCAGTTTGGTCGCCTTGCTCCATCTGGAGAAGCCATGGCTCTAATTCTGATGCAGGTGTGAGACAACTAGAAAAATTTCAACAACAATACAATCTTCCTAAAAAATATATATTAAACTAGCTTTCTCTCTATAAGGTGTTCTTCACTGTGATCGGTGCGAGTGGAAACATATGGAGTGTGATAAACACGGCTCCGAGCATATTCTTGTTTGCATTGGTCCAAATTGGGACGCATCTTGCTGTGATATTGGGAATAGGAAAGCTGATGAACATCGAGCTAAGGTTGCTGCTTCTAGCATCGAATGCTAATGTCGGAGGACCAACGACTGCAGCTGGAATGGCAACTGCAAAGGGATGGAACTCGTTGATAGTTCCCGGGATTCTCGCTGGAATATTTGGAATCGCCATTGCAACTTTCCTAGGGATTGCATTTGGAGTGAAAGTTCTCAAGTTCATGTGAAGATATGACTAAATTATGTGATTGGACTCTGCTCTCTCTATTTAGCTCTCTCTCTGTCTATGCATCCTTCATTTTAATAAAGAGAACAGTCTCTTCTCCAATCTCGGTTATGTTGATTTTGGTTGCAAAACCTATAAAATTTAGAGTTTGTATCTGCAACAGATGTTGAATTCTTCATAGCAATAATCTTGGTCGTGATAAAACGTCGTCGTTTTGAAATATCCTATTGGCATTGCTCATGTGGAGACAATAACATGCAAATTCATATGCTAGTAAGAAAAAAATTATAGTTGACTTTCATTTATTTTGATTCAACTGACTTAATCAAAATCACGGTAATATTTGTATTTAAGTGCTTCTTATTAATATATTTATCTAAATCACGGTAACATTCTTATTTGACTATTAAATATGCTTAATATTGTAACATTTTAATTATATAGTTGATTCTAGTTTATTTTGATTCTATTGACTTTATCAAAATCACGGTAATATTTGTATTTGATTGCTTAAGTATATTAATGTTTATCTATGATTTTATTGACTTAATCAAAATCACGGTAATATTTATATTTGATTGATTAACTATTAATGTTTATATACATCACGGTAACATTCTTATTTGACTATTAAATATGATTACTCTATTTATATGCATTTGAACTGTGTTTAATATCATATAATATTTATGTATGCATTTGGTAAGAAATTTTTTGTTTATTTTTACCTGTAAATCTATTGCAACCTATCATTAAAATATAGTCCATTCAAATCTAATTCATAATTTAAGTTTGAACATCCTTATCAACAATATTAGTACAAATATACAATTAATTATTAAATACTATGAAATCAGTCGATAAACTTGCACACTCATTATAGCATTTTAATTCTTGCAAAATGGTAATCTTAGATTTATTTGACTAATCAAAACTACAGATTTTGAGATATATATATATATATAAGCCCTCAAACTAGAGTGTGGGTTGGCCATACATACGTGCATTAGTGCGTATGTGTTGGTAAGAAATACGTTTTCTTTCTCAAGAAACCCTCTCCTTCTTCTTTTTAGTCTCCACATGATAATATTGTCAACAACTTATAATTCAATATAAAAGTGTCACATAGATGATTAATTTTTGTTATATATTTCTTTCTTCTAAATCTTTCAGATATTTGAAATTGGGAGAAAGAGAAAATATCACAAAACACCGCATATATAAAGGTAAACAAATATTTCTCTCATATTCAATCTAGTATTTTTTTATAAGTTGATGTTATACTTTTTTATTTGTAGATTTTACAGATTTTTATTAGATATATTTGTCTTAATTTGGTGTCATAATGATCAATATTTTACGTGTATATATAAAAATTTTCGATGAAAAAAAAGACTTTGATTATTTTTATATTATATTTATTTTATTTTATTTTATTTTATTGTCAAACCATTAATAGTTTCAGGAACCACAAATGATTTTGAAAATTTTATAACTGGTAAGAATTTATATACAAACAACGGAGCCTAAATATCTTAAAAATTTGAATTTATTTTAATTATTTTCATAAATTTTAACAGTTTTTCAATAAAATTATAACGAATATTTGACTAAAAACATATATAATTATTTATTATTTCAACCCAAATATTTCAGTTCATTTAACTTATATCAAACAAAACATTTAAATTTAACTTAAGCTGTTTTTACCTCCATTAACCTCAAAATCTTTTAGTTTTTAATGCTTGAATAAAAAACTTAGGGGTACAAATAGAAAAATCCAGAAAGTATAGGGACGAATACAAAGAACACCAAAAGTTTTCACTTTCACACGAAGCCGTGTCTCTCTGCTCTTCTTTGACCTTTGACTTTTTGTTTTGAGAGCGAGATAGAGATAGCTGTAATTAATTTTTATTAAATAATTTCCTGATCTTGAAAATGGCAAGATCGTAATAGAATAGCGTTCTAGAGGGTAAAAGCGTAGATTTATGGAGGATGATAAATACGTGGTGATAGGGCACCACAAAGCTCAATGTTGTTCATCCCAAAAAGCAAAGAAGAGAAAATTAGAAAACAAAAAAAGGATAATAAGTTAAAATATTCGTTTCTCTGTGAAGAAGACGACGACGACAGAAGAGCAGACCTAGCTTAGCCGCCTCTTTGATCTGCGATTCCTTTTTATTCTTTTAGTCTGAGATTTCTCCGGCGAGGAGACCTAGTTTCATCGATCTTCTTCCTGTGGCTTTTTAATCGCATAGACTACTGACTAAGCGCTGGATTTGAAATCGGAGAAGAGCCGTTTGATAAATTCGAATCGATTCGGGCGGTGGATAGTGAAATTACGGCGGAGGATTTGATCGGATCTCGATGGTGGTGGTGGTGTGTTTCTGTATTTGAGTGAGGAGAATATAAAGTAGGTGCTGGACTCAGCAGGTATATGAAATCCCTAAGTTCTTTGATTATTGCTCTTTGTTTTTGCTTCAATGAAGGAGAGATCCGTTTGCTTCTGGATGTTTGCTTCTGTCAATGTTGCCTGCAATACGCTTCGAATCTTCTTTGGCCATGGAAGAAGATCTTTTAGGTTTCGTTTTCGACCTGCAAATATTTGGGAGATCTAAATCATGAGACGAATCTCTTTATTCATCTTCCTCAGGAGAATCACGTTGATGTGGTCATGAACTTAGTGGACATGAGTCTAGCCTTTATCCTACGCTTTGCCCTCTGATATACGACCTTATATGATAGACTTAGGACACGATGATACTCTGATTTCGATGTGATTCAAGTTTTTGAGGGATGATCAAATGTGTTTAATGGATCTTGGCTTCACACGGCCATTCAAGTTTTTGAGAATCTTCGATATGGCCAAGGGCGTGCCGACAGTGATCTGGAGTCGGATTTAATCGGACTAAAACATGAAAATAAATGCTAGTTTTTGTTTGCTTTTAATGCCCCAAAAAAAAAACCTCTGGAGGTTTTTCCAGACTTCAAAAACTGTATAGCACAATCTGTTTTAAGGTAAAGGCTCATAGAGTCTTTAACTTGACTGTCTAGCTATAAAGTTTTTTGCTTTACTGGAAGTAGCCAATAGCTTTTGCTTATGTTTTGTGTTTTTTTTTTATGGTTTGCTAATGGAAGATCATTGCTTGCAGGTGCGGTAAACGTTCTTAAAACAAGTTTTGCGGGAGTGGATGGTAGTGCATTGAAGCATGACAAGCAATGACAGTGTAGAGCTTCCTTGGAAAACAGTGGCTAAAGGTAGGCGTAGCAAGAAACCAGTTGTACGTGTTGCAGCCTCAGGTATTGAGGCAGAAGCCAAGAGTTCAACAGGCACAGTATCTGGACAATCAAAGCCTGAAAAGGTTCCTCTTTTAATTTATGTTGCTTTCTTTCCTGATTTTAGAGTGAAATTTTCTGGCCTCTTGATTTTAATATTTGATCCTTTCTATATATGGCAGCTTGGCGTTTCTGTTCTAGGTCAGCATTTCGCTGAAAAAGTGGAGCATGTTCCGATAAAGAAACGGAGATTTATGGTTAGCCCCCCATCACCTTCAAAGAAGTCATCTGCTCAACTTGAAGGCTCAGTACATAAGGCGCTAATCAACCTTGCTTTGCCTGTTTCGAGATTAAACCCTAATTTAATCTCAGACGTCCGTGATGAAAAGCTTGATTGCAGTGGTCATGACTTTTCTGGTATAAAGATACTTGCCGATGTTGCTTGCAGTACTCATGTGAGTAATGATCATGCACCAGCTGTTGACTGTCTGCCTGCTGCTGAAGTATCTGTTGTTCAGCAACAAGAGGCCCAGACCCTTTCAACTCATGTTGAAGGTAACGATTCATCAGCTGGAACTGATGATGTCTCGCATACTGCGTTTGATTCCAGTGATCCAGCTGGGCAAGGCCAGAGCGATAATGTAGCGTCTCAAAAATCTCCTCTAAGAAATTTGTGCAGTGATTTGGCTGATGATCAGAGTGTAGGTCACAGCAGAGTGACCTATGGAGGGATGATAGCTCCTAAAAAAACCAGCATTACTCTTTCAGATGAATCCTCAACAGAAAGACCAAACGCTAATGTGGAAGCAAGTGAAAGTGAAGCTTTAGCACCTGATAGTGGAGCTGTTACGGTGTCAGAGAGATCACAGGACGATGTGCCCACTGAAAAGAAAAAGCAAGGCCCACAAGATGTTAGGTTGCACTGGGATTTAAATGTTCCAATGGATGCTTGGAATCAACCTTGTGATGTAGAAGATGTAGCCTCTGGAAGAGATGTAGAGGGAGAAATCACAGAGTCTAGTGCCCCTAAAGAGAGCGAACCTGGTAGTGGAAGTAAGGACCATATGGATGGGGTAATTGCATCAGATGGACATGAAAATTTTTCATCATCACCAGGGCCTAAGGCTGAAGCAGTTGCTACAGATGGCAAGGAGTGCGAATCTGGTTATGACTCTCAGTTTGAGGATGGAGAGTTGAGGGAACCATACCCTTGGGTAGAAAATGAGGGTGAAACAGGAGATGATGAACAGCTGGATTATGGGTCTGAGCCAGAGGATGAGAGATTTTACTCTACGGTTGAAAGTAATGACATCAAGATGGAAGATTTTGAGAAGGGAGTCTTGGGAGACAAGAATTTCAGACATGTTAAGTGTGAATCTGGTGATGCACCGAGAACTGGGGAAGCTAATGAAGGAAGTGACACAGAGAAGCAAGTTGTTGTTAAAATGAGTGATTCGCATCCTAAGAAGGGCTCTTCTTCTCCTTCAAGGAGTTTTGGGTCAAAACCATTTAAGGAGTTGCCTTCACATGATGCCATCCAGAGGAGAAGGCAAGTTTTTGCTTTCCCTAAGCCTTTTTCTTTTGGTCAAACACTTTTTTAATATTTTTTTTATTAACTGAGTAATGGTTCTTTTGTTTCAGGCCTGATAATTATGAAGAGTTGAGCACGGGTCCAGATAGGTTTGTTGGGAGAGACGACAGGTCAGGGATGCGTATGCGTAATAGGAGTCCTGGGAGAGGGTATATCAGTGGTTGGGATTCCAAGCAGCGCTTCTCCCCACCTAACTACAAACGCGGTTCCTATGGTTTCGGGCGCCCACGGCCTAAAAGCCTGGCAGATGATCGAGGTATGATGGACGGCTTTGATGAATCAGGACCAGGACCAGGACCAGGACCAGATGGTTATGTACGTAGGCAATTCTCAAATGGTGGATATCGAGGTCGGTTTAGGAGATTCCCAGATGGTGGGGATCGTGATTTCAGGGGCCCGCACGGTGATACCAACCAATGTCCTGGTCGGATGCACAACCGGATGAGTGGTAATAGGAGAGATAGAGGTAGGTCTCCGTACTTGAGGAGATTGCACTACCCGCAACCAGAGTCAGGATCCCGAAGCCGTTCTCCAGTCTCGTGGAATAGCCGAAACAGATCATCTCCTCCTCCTGGTGGGTTTAGAGGAGACGAGAGGATGATGGAAAGAGTGAGGTTGCCTTTTCAGAAACGGTTTCCTGCAGATCAGGAGATGGGTTACATGTCACCTCCAAGAAACCGAATGTCGTCCCCGAGGTTCTTTGAAGGGAGGAACAATGATGGTGGAGAGAATCAGAATAGCGGCTTCAGGGAAAGGAAATTCCGGCCTGGACAGAGGTTTGATGTCGGAAATTCTATGAGAAGACCGAATTCTGACAACAACAACAACCACTTTAGACCATTTATTCGGAACAGGAGATTTGACGGTGCAGAAGAGAACACTGGCGGGAACAGGTTTGAGATGGCTCAGCAGCAGCGGAATCGACGGTCTGAGGCCACAGAAGATGGCGGTGATGATATCCGACGATTCAGGTTTAAGAAAGAAGAGCCGGTGGTGGTAACCAACAACAACAACAACGACAAAGAGTCATTCTAACAGATAATGTAAGAGACTCATTTTGGTTGAATCTCTCTTATATTAGTTTAGTTTTGTTTTGTTTTGTTTGTTATCATATATAATCTTAAGACATCAGTTTAGGAAGAGGGAAGAAGAATGCCATGGCGTCATTTGTTGCTTTAGCGACTCTCTGGTTTTTTCCTTTCCTTTTTTTTTTTTGTTTTCTTTCTTCTCTTTAAATTTCTCATTTTCTTTCTACAGAGGGTTTTAGGGTTTTCTAGGTTTTTATAGCTGCTGCTTTCCTTTTCTGGAAATGATTTCTATATTTGTAGAAAACCAACAAAATGAAATCAATATCTTTTTTTTTTCTTACCATTTTGGAGTTTGAATGTTGCTTGTGATGTCCCGTTTCGTTTAGTTTGGCTTCCTTTGTAGGAATTGATCATCAGTGTTATGTATATCTTCAGTTAAGAAGTCACTTAAATTGGATTAGATTTGCAGAGGAATATCTTCTGTTCCATTCTTTTTCATGTCTCTTCTGGCCAGTTTTTGCTCTATTGTTATATGACCCTTTGAATTATGTGGATAGATTCAGTTTCTGAATTCTGACTAAAATGTTGCTAGTAGTAAGTTATAAAGTTGGGAGCCTTTTTCCTTCCAGCTAAGAAAGTGCTTTTATGAACATCACCAAGGAGGATGAAATTTGTTACCTGCAAGTAAAGGAAAAATTACACAGAAGAAAAATGATCTTCAGAGCTAAGCCAAGGAAGTAAAACGTACACAGCACTCGGCCAAGGAAGTAAAACGTACAATATCGGCAAAATGAGATATTGACATGACAGAAACTTGTAGACGATTCCACTAATATTTAGATGACAGAAACTTATCCAATTCTTTACGTTTCATTGGATTTTAACATCACATGAACTTGAGGACTTTAACTCCAAATGCAATTCCTAGGAAAGTTGCAATGGCAATGCCGAATATTCCGACAAGAATCCCGGGAACAATTAACGAGCTCCATCCTTTTTCCGTCGCCATTCCTGCAGCAGTTGTTGGTCCACCAACATTGGCATTTGATGCAAGAAGCAGAAGCCTTAGCTCTATCTTCATCACCTTCCCTATTACTAGTAACACCCCAAGATGTATCACTATTTGTAACAAAGCAAACATAAATATGCTTGGACCTGTGCTTATTACACTCCTTATGTTTCCACTTGCTCCCAACACTGCAAAGAACACCTGTTTCATCAAAAAATTTGTATTGCTCTTGATCAAACACATATAATAATAATGCAAATTAAATGGTGTAAATATATAAAACTATTGATCACATCATCTCACCTGCATCAGAACTAAAGCCATTGCTTCTCCAGACGGTGCGAGATGGTCGAATTGAGACGGAAATATAGTTGCTAAAACAACAACTATGGCAGTTATTGCTGGTAAGCTACCACCCGAAATTCCGAAATACTTTGTGAAAACAGTTGCAACTTTGCATATAGCTAAGGACACAACTATTCCTGTAGCCATTTGTATCACAGTAATTTTGTCTCTGCCTTTGTTCATCATCACATCATCTGCAATGAAAAACAAAATCAAATCAATGGAAAAAAATTTTGATATATAATTTAAAAAATGTGATCTGCTTACCACTAGTTTGTGGTGGTGCAGATTCAGCAGGTATTGTAGAAGCTATAGCAAACAAGGACATGAAATATAATGCACATATAACACTATCAGCAGCAAGTCCAGCAGCTATTACTGATGGCGAAACATCGAGAGCTTTCGCTATCGCAATGTAGTTTCCAGCTGCACAGAAACAACAACAAAATTGCAAAAACTCTTAACACAAAAAGATCTGATTATATGAATTTTTTTGTTACCTCCACCGATATGTCTTCCCATAAGAGCAGCTGCTATTTTCCAACTATCAGAACCAAGTGATTTCATCGGTACCAGCATGTAAGCCAAAACCGTACCAACCGTTGTAGCAACTGTTTTTTTTTTTTTATGAATATAAACAAAATGGCTTTAGATAAAACAGAGTCATCATGATGATCATGATCATGTAGATAACTGGAGGATAGATGAAGCATTGTTACATGATCCGATGAGGAAAGCGAATAGAAGTTTTCCTGTAGATTGAATCACACGGCGCAGATCTGCTCTAAACAAAAGCAGAGGAACAGCTAATGGAAGCAAGAAATTCATCATTACAGAAAATGCAGGAGCTTCTGAAGAAATGATGCCTAAATTGCTAGCTGCAAGTCCTATTAGAGTGCTCACTAGTGCACCGCTCATCGCGCTTCCGATTTTTGTCTTTTCCGACCTGTAAAATGTTCAAAACACACAAAACCAATTGACGATGAGTGGATTAACACGTATTCTTTACATATTAAAATTTATGCGTACCAGAGACCAAAAGCTCCAGTTGCGAAGAGAGCAGTCCACATTCCCCATTGATCATTGGGAGAAATGAGAGACGTGCTTAACTGTGATCTCACAGTAACCGATCGGATCGGATCCCGTCTGAGAAGTCTCTCGCTTCGGTTGCCAAGTTGTGAGAATAGAGATGAATGCGAAGAAGGAGAGGAGCTAAGGTGTGTAGAAGCTGCTTTAAAAGAGAAGTCAGGAGTGTTTAGGCGGGAAACAATGTGAGGTCGTCGGAGAAAGAGTTCCGGTGACGGAGATGGGAAGGAAGTTACATTCAGGAACGGGAAGCTCATCACCATTGTCGCAACCTCTGGTCTAGAAAGAGAAGAAGGAGACGGTATTTGTAGAGGTTGTGAGTGGAGAGTCTTTGCTTTTTGCAAAAGTAAGGTTAATCAATGACGAGAGTGGACCTGGCACTGTGTCGGAGTAATCACCGGAGATGAGAGAGAGAGAGAGAGAGAGAGAGAGAGAATGTTTGAATGAATTATAATGTTAGAAATCTAAAGCTTTCTTGTATGAGAATTCTCCAATCCTAAGTTATTCGAATATTTTGAGTTAGTTATTTAATTACCGGTGAGTTTTCCGGTTATTGGCATTGGTTTAACAATTAGTAAATTCACTGGTTAAGAGACGGTTTAGCTCAGACACAATTACTGGAACAATGGTGCTTCAAATTCATTGGGAATTAATTCTCTTTACTAGACCCCTATCAAATATAAAAGTAGCTATCCAAATATGGATTAGTAAATGATTGATTTCTATACGTCGTGACTTTTATAAATTCAATCTGAAAAGTCATTTTAAAACAAAGTTTCTATTATTTATTTATTTAATTTAATCCGAAAAGCCATTCCCACCAGTCCCACCACCATCCATCGATATGGATTATGGAAGTGCCATTAACACCTTTTTTTTTTTTTTTTTTTTTTTTTTTTTTTTTGGTAAAATGCCATTAACACTTTACCAAAACAAAAAACAAAAAATCAATTATTTTTCCTAAAGTAAAGCTAAGATTATGAAAATGACGTTTAGAGCATTACAAGCACAATCTTGCAATTGTGCAAAAAAAAAGGAAAAAAAAAAAGCACAATCTTGCAATCTTTTTTTGTTTGGGTTTTGGTTACTTTGTTACTTTCTTTCTTTTTGCTCTAACTTTATGTGGCAGCTATTCAAGATAGAAAAAGAATTATACTCCACCTATAGTTTTTTCCCTACTAGCATATGAATTCGCATGTTATATTGTCTCCACATGAGCAATGTCAATATGATATTTCAAAACGACGACGTTTTATCACGACCAAGATTATTGCTACGAAGAATTCAACATCTGTTGCAGATACAAACTCTAAATTTTATAGGTTTTGCAACCAAAATCAACATAACCGAGATTGGAGAAGAGACTGTTCTCTTTATTAGTGAAAGATGCATAGACAGAGAGAGAGCTAAATAGAGAGAGCAGAGTCCAATCCCATAATTTAGTCACATTACCATCTTCACATGAACTTGAGAACTTTCACTCCAAATGCAATCCCTAGGAAAGTTGCAATGGCGATTCCAAATATTCCGGCGAGAATCCCGGGAACTATCAACGAGTTCCATCCCTTTGCCGTTGCCATTCCAGCTGCAGTTGTGGGTCCTCCAACATTAGCATTTGATGCTAGAAGCAGCAATCTTAGCTCGATGTTCATCAGCTTTCCTATCCCCAATATCACAGCAAGATGTGTCCCAATTTGGACCAATGCAAACAAGAATATGCTCGGCGCCGTGTTTATTACACTCCATATGTTTCCACTCGCACCCACCACAGTGAAGAACACCTGAAAGGCTGAAATAGAGAAAACTTAGTTTAATATACTTAAGATTGCATTGTTGTTGAAATTTTTGGAGTTGTCTCACACCTGCATCAGAATTAGAGCCATGGCTTCTCCAGATGGAGCAAGGCGACCGAACTGAGAGGGAAACACAGCTGCTAAAATAACAACAACCGCGGTTATAGCTGGTAAGCTACCACCTGAAATCCCGAAGTACTTTGTTAGCAAAGCCCCGGCCTTGCATATAGCTAACGACACAGCAATTCCAGTAGCTATTTGTAGCACTGGAATTTTGTTTTTAGTTTCAGAATCTTTGTTCACCTCTGTATCTGCCATAGGAGAGCAACATTTTAGTCAGAATTCAGAAACTGAATCAATTTCAACAAAGAACTAAGTTAAAATTTCCGATGAGATCGTTTCATTGTTACTGGGACAAGTTTTTATCTCATTTGCGCTTTACGCTAATTGTTATTGGCACGATCAAATTCAAACTCCAAAATGGTAAGAAAAAAAAACAGATATTGATTTCATTTTGTTGGTTTTCTACAAATATAGAAATCATTTCCAGAAAAGGAAAGCAGCAGCTATAAAAACCTAGAAAACCCTAAAACCCTCTGTAGAAAGAAAATGAGAAATTTAAAGAGAAGAAAGAAAACAAAAAAAAAAAAGGAAAGGAAAAAACCAGAGAGTCGCTAAAGCAACAAATGACGCCATGGCATTCTTCTTCCCTCTTCCTAAACTGATGTCTTAAGATTATATATGATAACAAACAAAACAAAACAAAACTAAACTAATATAAGAGAGATTCAACCAAAATGAGTCTCTTACATTATCTGTTAGAATGACTCTTTGTCGTTGTTGTTGTTGTTGGTTACCACCACCGGCTCTTCTTTCTTAAACCTGAATCGTCGGATATCATCACCGCCATCTTCTGTGGCCTCAGACCGTCGATTCCGCTGCTGCTGAGCCATCTCAAACCTGTTCCCGCCAGTGTTCTCTTCTGCACCGTCAAATCTCCTGTTCCGAATAAATGGTCTAAAGTGGTTGTTGTTGTTGTCAGAATTCGGTCTTCTCATAGAATTTCCGACATCAAACCTCTGTCCAGGCCGGAATTTCCTTTCCCTGAAGCCGCTATTCTGATTCTCTCCACCATCATTGTTCCTCCCTTCAAAGAACCTCGGGGACGACATTCGGTTTCTTGGAGGTGACATGTAACCCATCTCCTGATCTGCAGGAAACCGTTTCTGAAAAGGCAACCTCACTCTTTCCATCATCCTCTCGTCTCCTCTAAACCCACCAGGAGGAGGAGATGATCTGTTTCGGCTATTCCACGAGACTGGAGAACGGCTTCGGGATCCTGACTCTGGTTGCGGGTAGTGCAATCTCCTCAAGTACGGAGACCTACCTCTATCTCTCCTATTACCACTCATCCGGTTGTGCATCCGACCAGGAAATTGGTTGGTATCACCGTGCGGGCCCCTGAAATCACGATCCCCACCATCTGGGAATCTCCTAAACCGACCTCGATATCCACCATTTGAGAATTGCCTACGTACATAACCATCTGGTCCTGGTCCTGGTCCTGGTCCTGATTCATCAAAGCCGTCCATCATACCTCGATCATCTGCCAGGCTTTTAGGCCGTGGGCGCCCGAAACCATAGGAACCGCGTTTGTAGTTAGGTGGGGAGAAGCGCTGCTTGGAATCCCAACCACTGATATACCCTCTCCCAGGACTCCTATTACGCATACGCATCCCTGACCTGTCGTCTCTCCCAACAAACCTATCTGGACCCGTGCTCAACTCTTCATAATTATCAGGCCTGAAACAAAAGAACCATTACTCAGTTAATAAAAAAAATATTAAAAAAGTGTTTGACCAAAAGAAAAAGGCTTAGGGAAAGCAAAAACTTGCCTTCTCCTCTGGATGGCATCATGTGAAGGCAACTCCTTAAATGGTTTTGACCCAAAACTCCTTGAAGGAGAAGAAGAGCCCTTCTTAGGATGCGAATCACTCATTTTAACAACAACTTGCTTCTCTGTGTCACTTCCTTCATTAGCTTCCCCAGTTCTCGGTGCATCACCAGATTCACACTTAACATGTCTGAAATTCTTGTCTCCCAAGACTCCCTTCTCAAAATCTTCCATCTTGATGTCATTACTTTCAACCGTAGAGTAAAATCTCTCATCCTCTGGCTCAGACCCATAATCCAGCTGTTCATCATCTCCTGTTTCACCCTCATTTTCTACCCAAGGGTATGGTTCCCTCAACTCTCCATCCTCAAACTGAGAGTCATAACCAGATTCGCACTCCTTGCCATCTGTAGCAACTGCTTCAGCCTTAGGCCCTGGTGATGATGAAAAATTTTCATGTCCATCTGATGCAATTACCCCATCCATATGGTCCTTACTTCCACTACCAGGTTCGCTCTCTTTAGGGGCACTAGACTCTGTGATTTCTCCCTCTACATCTCTTCCAGAGGCTACATCTTCTACATCACAAGGTTGATTCCAAGCATCCATTGGAACATTTAAATCCCAGTGCAACCTAACATCTTGTGGGCCTTGCTTTTTCTTTTCAGTGGGCACATCGTCCTGTGATCTCTCTGACACCGTAACAGCTCCACTATCAGGTGCTAAAGCTTCACTTTCACTTGCTTCCACATTAGCGTTTGGTCTTTCTGTTGAGGATTCATCTGAAAGAGTAATGCTGGTTTTTTTAGGAGCTATCATCCCTCCATAGGTCACTCTGCTGTGACCTACACTCTGATCATCAGCCAAATCACTGCACAAATTTCTTAGAGGAGATTTTTGAGACGCTACATTATCGCTCTGGCCTTGCCCAGCTGGATCACTGGAATCAAACGCAGTATGCGAGACATCATCAGTTCCAGCTGATGAATCGTTACCTTCAACATGAGTTGAAAGGGTCTGGGCCTCTTGTTGCTGAACAACAGATACTTCAGCAGCAGGCAGACAGTCAACAGCTGGTGCATGATCATTACTCACATGAGTACTGCAAGCAACATCGGCAAGTATCTTTATACCAGAAAAGTCATGACCACTGCAATCAAGCTTTTCATCACGGACTTCTGAGATTAAATTAGGATTTAATATCGAAACAGGCAAAGCAAGGTTGATCAGCGCCTGATGTACTGAGCCTTCACGTTGAGCAGATGACTTCTCTGAAGGTGATGGGGGGAGAACCATAAATCTCCGTTTCTTTATCGGAACATGCTCCACTTTTTCAGCAAACTGCTGACCTAGAACAGAAACGCCAAGCTGCTATATATAGAAAGGATCAATATTAAAATCAAGAGGCCAGCAATTTCCCTATAAAATCAGGAAAGAAAGCAACATAAACTAAAAGAGGAACCTTTTCAGGCTTTGATTGTCCTGCTATTGTGCCTGTTGAACTCTTATCTTCTGCCTCAATACCTGAGGCTGCAACACGTACAACTGGTTTCTTGCTACGCCTACCTTTAGCCACTGTTTTCCAAGGAAGCTCTACACTGTCATTGCTTGTCATGCTTCAATGCACTACCATCCACTCCCGCAAAACTTGTTTTATGAGCGTTTAACTCACCTGCAAGCAATGATCTTCCATTAGCAAACCATAAGAAGAAAAAACATAAAACATAAGCAAAAGCTATTGGCTAATTCCAGTATAGCAAGAAACTTTATAGCTAGACAGTCAAGTTAAAGACTCTATGAGCCTTTACCTTAAAACAGATTGTGCTATACAGTTTTTGAAGTCTGAAAAAACCTCCAGAGGTTTTTTTTTTGGGCATTAAAAGCAAACAAAAACTAGCATTTATTTTTATTGTTTTAGTCCGATTAAATCCGACTCCAGATCACTGTCGGCATGCCCTTGGCCATATCGAAGATTCTCAAAAACTTGAATGGCCGTGTGAGGCCAAGATCCATTAAACAGATTTGATCATCCCCCAAAAACTTGAATCACATCGAAATCAGAGTATCATGGTGTCCTAAGTCTATCATATAAGGTCGTATATCAGAGGAGATAAAGGCTAGACTCATGTCCACTAAGTTCATGACCACATCAAAGTGACTCTCCTGAGGAAGATGAGTAAAGAGATTTGTCTCATGATTTAGATCTCCCAAGAAATTTGCAGGTCGAAAACGAAACCTAAAGGATCTTCTTCCAGGCCCAAAGAAGATTCGAAGCGTATTGCAGGAAACATTGACAGAAGCAAACGCCCAGAAGCAAACGGATCTCTCCTTCATTGAAGCAAAAACAAAGAGCAATAATCAAAGAACTTAGGGTTTTCAATACCTGCTGAGTCCAGCACCTACTTTATATTCTCCTCACTCAAATACAGAAACACACCATCGAGATCCGATCAACTCCTCCGCCGTAAATTCTCACTATCCACCGCCCGAATCGATTCGAATTTATCAAACAGCTCTTCTCCGATTTTAAATCCAGCGCTAAGTCAGTAGTCTAGGCGATTAGAAAGCCACAGGAAGAAGATCGATGAAACTAGGTCTCCTCGCTGGAGAAATCTCAGACTAAAACAATAAAAAGGAATCGCCGATCAAAGAGGCGGCGAAGCTAGGTCTCCTCTTGCGTCGTCGTCTTCTTCACAGAGAAACGAATATTTTAATTTCCTTTTTTTGTTTTCTAATTTTCTCTTAGCTTTTTGGGATGAACAACATTGAGCTTTCTGGTGCCCTATCACCACGTATTTATCATCCTCTTTATACCTAAACTACCCTTGACTGTATCCTTATATTTACGCTTTTACCCTCTATGACGCTATTCTATTACGATCTTGCCATTTTCTAGATCGGGAAATTATTTAATAAAAAATTAATTAGACCTATCTCTATCTCTCTCTCAAAAAAAAAGTCAAAGGTCAAAGAAGAGCAGAGAGACATGGCTTCGTGTGAAAGTGAAAACTTTTGGTGTGGCTCCTCCTCAAATGGAGGACGTGGTGGTGTTCTTTGTGTTTGTGCCTAAACTTTGTGTTTGTTCTATTTTTTACCCCTAAGTTTTTTATTACAAGCACTAAAACCTAAAAGATTTTGATGTTAATGGAGGTAAAAACAGCTTAAATTAAATTTTAATGATTTGTTTTATAAAAGTTAAATGAACTGAAATATTTGGGTTGAAATGTAAAAATAAAAACAATATCAATGTATATTTAATTTTAATCAAGAATATAAGATATAAAAAATTATTAATGATCAGACTAAAATCCGCACGTACACGTTTTTTTAATAAAAATTTCCACGTGCGCCCTCTTTTGATAAAAATATATAAAGTAAGTAATTATTATGTTGTAAAAGTCAAATATCCGTTATAATTTTATTGAAAACCGGTTAAAATTTATGGAAACTATAGTTATTGCAAACTTTTATTGCAAACTTTTTATATATTTAGGCTCTCGGTGTTTGTAAATAAATTCTTACCAATTATAAATTTTTCAAAACCATTTATGGGTTCCCGAAAATATTAATGATTTGAGCTAATATTTTTATTGAAAAAAATAAAATTATATTTTTGAGATAAAATAATAATTTTAAAATTTATATTAAAAGTTTTTGTTACCGCAAAATCGAACGCTTAGAACCCAACTCTAATGACGGTATGTGAATAGATATCCAAAGTTGGATATTTGATTCTGGATAATGGTATTATAGATCCGGATCCGAACATTATAAAATTTTAAAATATTCAGATCGAGTAACATTGATCAATAGAATAAAATAAAATATAAAATATAATCAAAGATCTTATTTTATATATTTTTCTATCAAAAATTTACGTAAAATATTGATCATTATTACACCAAATAAGGCAAATATGTCTAATAAAAATCTGAGAAGTCTACAAATAAAACAAAATACAAGTTCTAATTATAAAAAAAAAAATACTAGATTGAATAAAGATAAAGATTTGTTTACCTTTATATATGCCGTCTTTTGTGATATTTTCTCTTTATCCAAACTTCAAATATCTAAAAGATGTAGAAGAAAGAAATATATATAACAAAAATTAATCATTTATTGTGACACTTTATATTGAATTATAAGTTGTTGACAATATTAACATGTGAAGACTAAAAAGAAGAAGGAGAGATTTCTTGAAGAAAGAAAACTTATTTTTTACCAACACATAAGCACTAATGCACGTATGTATGGCTAACCCACACTCTAGTTTGAGGGCTTATATATATCTCAAAATATGTAGTTTTGATTAGTCAAATAAATCTAACATTACCATTTTTCAAGAATTAAAATGCATGCTATAATGAGGGTATAAGTTTATCGACTAATTTTTAAGCTTTAATAGTATTTAATAATTAATCAATTAACATGACATATAGAATTGTACTAATCGTTGATAAGCATATTCAAACTTAAAAATTATGAATTATATTTGAATGGACTATATTTTAATGATAGGTTGCAGTAGATTTACAGGTAAAAATAAACAAGAAATTTCTTACCAAATGCAAACATAAATATGATATTAAACACAGTTTAAATGCATATATGTAAATATGAATAGAGTACCTCCCAAAAAAAATATGAATAGAGCAAGCATATTGAATAGTCAAATAAGAATATTACCGTGAGTTAGATAAACATTAATAGTTAAGCAATCAAATACAAATATTGCCGTGATTTTGATTAAGTCAATAAAATCAAAATAAACAAAAATCAACTATATAATTAAAATGTTACAATTATTAAGCATTTAATAGTCAAATAAGAATGTTACCGTGATTTAGATAAATATAAATAATAAGCAATTAAATACGAATATTACCGTGATTTTGATTAGATCAGTAAAATCAAAATAAATAAAAATCAACTATATAATTAAAATGTTACATTAATAGTCAAATAAGAATGTTACTGTGATTTAGATAAACATTAATAATTAAGCAATCAAGTATGAATTTTACCGTGGTTTTTATTAAATCAGTACTCAAAATAAATGAAAGTCAACTATATAATTAAAATGTTACAATATTTTGACAACATAACGAAGTTTTTGTTTTATCACATTTTGCAATTGTGAAAGAAAACAAATCACGAATTGGAATTGGAAAAGACTCATAGATAGCTTCCTCTATACGTAATACGGATGTGATTCCTCGGTTAATCATCAAAAGAACCTCCGACCAAAGTAAGCATCTCATTCGTACTAACAGTAACAACCAGAGAGGGTCCACAGATCCGACCAAAGGACTACAATCACTCCACTCCAATAGCCACGGAAACAGAATCTAATGTCACTTTTTTGACTCTTTTAATCAAAAGATTTTGATATGATTGGCGAATGCCTGGAAGGTGACGGACCTTCTTTAGTAAGACTTGGCAAAGATTGCAACTTCTTCTGCTGGATTTCCAGTCATTAGGCATGTTTTGGTCCCTTGCATTTGTTCAAACGGGAAACAGCGAATGGTTGCTCCGGTTTCTTCTTTTACCCTTTGCTCATCCGCGTCACTGGCTGACCACGGACCTCTTGCCCATTTCCCTGAAGAAATTGCGTCTTTGAGCTCATCGTATGAGTTCACATCCACAATGTTACTGCACAACCACAACAAAATGTGAGTGTGTGCTAATTAATGTCACAAAACATACGGAGAAATTTTGTTAGAGAAAGATAAACAAAAAAGATACCTATCCCTGAATGATATCGCCTTTTCTAGAAGTGATGATTGGATCTCATCCAACTTCTCCTTTACATACGCCACTAACGTTGATGCCTCCATTGATATTCCAAAAACTTTTCCTGCCTTTCCCGGTATATCCCTCCTCGAGACAACAACACTGTTACTAGACACATCGCGTGGACCAATTTCAATCCTTAGAGGGATCCCCTACAAACCCAAATAAAACTATCAGAACTTAAACTATTATGAAATTCTTTTCACCCCAGAAAATGATTATTGTGTTCTTCTAAGAGAGTAACAAACCTTCATTTCCCAGAAATTGAACTTCCATCCTGGGGTTCGCTGATCTGTATCATCCAGTTTAACTCTAACCCCAGCAGTCTGGAGAGCTTCCTTCACTGATGATGCAGCACTGAGAACTCCTGTTTTCTCAGAGTCCTTTTTCCAAATAGGTACAATTACTACCTTCAAAAGAAGAAAGAGAAGATTCAATCTCAACACTCGATCATCACTTCCAACCGAGTTACTGGTGGTATATAAAAAAATGATTTTTGCAAAAAGAAACAACTACAGTTCCCGATTCCCCCACACAAAAAATTCTCTTTAGCTAGCGAATGGAACTGCAGATATAAGCAAAAGAAACTGCTTATGAAATTCCCAAACGAAATTAGAAGATAAACCTGTATTGGAGCTATCTTGGGAGGAAGCATGAGACCAGTGTCATCTCCGTGAGTCATGATAATGCCACCAACAAAACGTGTACTGACTGCCCATGATGTCTGCCACACATGTTGCCTTTCTCCATTTTCATCTGCAAACTGGCATGGTCATATACATCATTTTAAACATTCTTTCATGATGAAGGTGCAAAACAAAGCATACATGAACCAGTAGGAACCAATGATGTCGTCATTAAATAAAAAAGTGAGAGAACTAAAGTCCAAACAAATTCAAATGTCGGTACGAGCATGACATACTTCTAAGACAATAGGTCTGTACCTGAGTTCCAAAGGCACGAGAAAAGTTTTGCCCTAGATTGTGGCTGGTACCAGCTTGCAATGCCTTCCGATCTCCCATCATAGCCTCAATAGTATAGGTTGTATCAGCACCAGCAAAAGTCTCTAATTTAGATTTTCGACCTGGAATAACAGGTATTGCAGTTTGCTCGAAAGCAAATCTGGTGTAGATCTCGATCATCTGTTTTGCCTGCAACACAACACTAAAAATCTGTCACAAGGAGAGTACCACAAAAAAGACTCCGCAAGTTTACCACAAGAAAATAGAGAACAAACCTCCTTCTCTGCCTCCTCAGGAGTTGCATGAGCAGTATGACCCTCTTGCCATAGAAATTCAAGAGTCCTAATAAATGGTTTTGTCCGCATCTCCCATCTAGTGACATTGGCCCACTAAACCGCAGAAAGAAGAAATTTAACCAGGAGCAGTGGTAAGTGCCAGATTTTTAATACAAAGAATGATATACAATTGAGACGTCTGTCCACACCTGATTGATCATGAGAGGAAGATCACGATAGCTTTGAATCCATTGGGTAAACATGTGATTCACTATGGTTTCACTGGTAGGCCGAACCTGCCACAACCTCAACAAGTGCAACAATCAAAGCCAAAACTTAAGTAATGAATTTTCACACTTGTAGCTTTGTAGTAAAACATAGTAACGCCGGAAAAATGCCTACCACAAGCTTCTCCTCAAGTTCCTTTCCTCCTCCTACAGTGACAAGGGCTAGTTCAGGACTAAATCCCTCAACATGTGAAGCTTCTTTCTCAATAAACGAGTATGGTATAAACTGCACAATAGACCAAACCATCACTATAAACCCCAATGTAACATAAAAACATAAGAATTCAATTATGATCAATCTATAATTAATCCAGAACACAAGTGTTTCATCAGTCTTATACAAACTCTATGCTAAATTCTAAAATGAATTAACTAAATTTTCAAAGTTCCAACTTCAAACTATACCTGTGGGAAGTACATGTTACTATGACCAGTCTCTTTGAACTTCACATTCAAATACTCCTGCAAATCAACAATCACACCATATAAAACCAATCGCTTAAACAAAGAACATTAACATTCAAAAATCAATTCAAATCCACAATTTGAACAACAAACCTGAATCGCTTCCCAGATCGCATAACCATACGGACGAATAACCATAGTACCACGAACAGGACCATAATCCGCGAGTTCAGCACTGGCTATAACATCTAGATACCAAGCATTGAAGTCCTGTGAGCGAGGCGTAACGGCTCGGTCCGACCTAAGCCGGTCGACCTCCGCCGAAGACTTGGTTTCCGGCGAAGCAGTGCTATTCGGCGCCGTCGCGAATCCAGAAGCAGGTCTGTTCCGTAGACATAGGGAGGTTCGTCGGAGAGTTGCTGGATAACGAGTTGTGGCGGGAAATAGAAGGGAAGTGAGAGAAGGGAGTCTCAGAGACGCCACCATTTATCCTCCTTTTCAGAGAGAGGTTTTGTGGTTTTTGCTGCTTAAGGTCAGAGTTTAGTCATTCTCTTTGGAGATGATGACGACTGAGGAAACTTCTCCGTCTCTGTTCGTAAACTCTTTTGTGGATAAGCCCATGAAGAAGCTTTAATATGAACTCATAGGCCCAATAAGTCTCATACTTTTTGAATTTTTCTCAAAAGTAATGAGAAGTTTTTGCCCTCCGCACCAGACTACACTGCCAACCTTTCTCAGGTTGTGATGGGAGTTGGAGTATTTGGATTTTGCATTTAATGTTAATACTTACTGATTTTGGTTTTTAAGCAAATCTATTTTTGACTCTTGCAGCCTGGCTATGTACCGTATCCTCAAGCTCCGGTAATTGGATTATATTGTGCACTAAAAATAGTCACTGTTTATGTGATTGTGGTTTTTAAAGGACTCAGATTTTGACTCTTACAGGATGGCTACGCACCGTATCCTCTTCCTCTCTCTACCACCAAGTCTTGGTCTCGGGCTGAGAGTGGCCCTTTTGACTGGAAGCAACAAGCTCGGGCTCAGGTAAAATTGGATTTTTATTGTGCGTAACACTGATTTCTGTTTATGTGAATGTGGTTTTTTTAAGGACTCGAGATTTTTTTTTTTTACTCTTACAATCAGGAATTTATACTGTCTGGTGAAGTAGAGCTCTTTGGTAAAGTTGGACTTCATTGCTACAATCTGCAAAAGGTAAAAATAACTACTATCTTTTGTTTTATGTTTTTTCTTTTTACTAATTAACTTTTGCTTCTGTCTACTATTGGTTTGTATATCATACAAGTTCTAGTGATTTAAGTGAACTTTGTCTTGTCTTGCTTTGTTCGGTTTGGTTCTCACCATATGCTTCTCTTGATCTTGCAGGGAACGAACCTCCAATTTTTGGCTGTACATGAGTATCACTCATGGTTTACCTCAATTCTTTCTTACAATATAACATTGGAGGCAGTGGATCCAATGAGCAACTCCAGTTGCGAGTTCGAAACATCGGCTAGGTATGCGATTGAGAATAAAGAATGCTTGAGTGCAATTGTAACAAATTGTGGAATAAAGCCGCAAAATCCAGGTAAATGTAAATGGGTATTAATGCACGGTCTTAGTATATTTTGTTTTATTATTGTGTTTAGTGGTCCGTCTTAGATGCCACTATTTTCACTTGGCTTTAATTTATATGAGTATCTCAGACTCAGAGGAAAGATGCGGCTATAATCCCTTTGACAAAGCTCTCGTGGATGATTTCTTCAAAGGTGAGATGCCTGATTGGATGCGGGACGGTGCGCTAACGGGAAGTAATAAGCTGCAATACTACGAGGTGAGCGTTTTTCAGTCTTAAAAGATTAAGAGAAGCGTTTCCTTTTCAGTTTCTCTTAAATGGAATATTTACGCGAATGAAAAAAGATAATGTGATGTTGTTGTTGACATGATTTTGCAGATGAAAGAATCAGGGTGGAAGAAGAGAAGGAATGGCTTCATCTATACGCGGAACTCGCATTGTTGTCCTTGCCCATGTCTGAATTTGTGAGGATTATATTTGATTTGAAACTAAGAGAGGAATTTGTGTTGGTAATAAATTAATAATGATCTCTTGGTGTGGTATTGTGTTGTGTTGCAGAAAAAAATAGAGGATGTAAAAATAAAACCATTCGAGCTGAGAAAGATAGTTGTAAGAACAAAAGAAGATGTGGAATCGAAGAAAAAGGTGAAGGCGGAGAATGCAATCTTCTACATTAGCTTCAAAACCCGTGGTCGAGATTTCAATGTTATCGTGAGGAAAACAACAGATGCATGGATTGCCACAGCATCTTTCGCTTGAAGTCAAGTGTTTTTGATGTGCGAGTCTCATAATGGTCTTATCGAAGATGTGTGATGTGTTGCTTTTGAATGTTATGTTTCTCTCTCTCTAAATGCTCAACAAAACTATATATGCTCTTAGTTTCTTGAACATATTATTAGGAGGTTTGACAGCAGTTTATTACAAATGACTTGGCGTTTGTCTTATGTTTACGGTGTTGCATTTTCATTTTATTTTCATTTTCATTTTATTGTGACTATGATTTTGTCATGGAGATATACCAGCTTGTTAAGCATTTTGTTAACCCTGCTCTTTTACACCTGTGGCTAATAGCATGAGTTACACAATTAGAATACCTTAACAGTTTGCCAAATCTAAGTGATAAATAAAGTTGGGCTCCTCCAACCAATTTGAAGATGGCTAGAAACAACTATGGACTCATGATTTAAGTTTTATTGATAATAGTAACTGAAAATAGTGTAAACAAAAGTGAAAAAGATAACTATTAAATAAGTGTAAGACCTTACTTTGATTTGGCCACATTAGTTATTCTTATTATCTAAACCAATATGAAAAACACATCATTAAAAAAAGACATAACAACTTCTCGTAAATTTCTTTATTTCTTCTTGAAATAAAACTAAATCACGGATTTAGTTTCAAAAGCCGGCATACTTGGAATCATTGGCATCTTCTGCAGTGTTTCTCCATTTGGATGGAAAATTGGCATGCACGCAGAAACTGGATGTTCTTTTAACACCTCAAAAGCTTGTTCAACTGAATTTCGTCGCACCACCTCGCCAATCTAGCCATGGTTTGAAGGCATGTGTGGGGGTACAGATTTGTTGCAAGTGCCATCAAATGGCCGAGACTCTTCTCTTTCGATCTCAACTCTTTCGGTCTCAGCTCCATTGATCTTCAGTTAATGATTACGGCACAAGCTAAAGTAAAAACTAAGCCATCACGCTTGATAAGCTTCCAAAGTGCAAACAGAGTACATAGAATGATTTTTTGATTGGCTCACACAAAGAATGACTGTGACGTCGGTGTCTGGTACTGTTGACAACACTGATGCCAACTTGTAGGCTGGGACATACCTAAGATTTGATGAACAACTTCCCATAAGTCTTATGTCAGGCTGTCCATATATAGTTTCTTCCATGGTACCATAGAGACAGGATATAGCTCAGTACGAATGGTAAGAAGTTCTTGTATACAAAGAATAAAAAGATTAAACTTATTTTATTGTTTTATTTCCATAGAACAACTCCCCAACATATATTTTCAAAATAAAAGAAAAGAAATGTTAACAATTTTATTTTTCAATAAAATACAAATCATTTCACAAATATTATGGAGCTCTCCTTGTATATGTCATTTGCTTACATGTCATCTTTTCAATTTACTCTTTTTCTATTATTTTTATTTTAAATTCCCTTTTTAATAAAATGCAAGTTATTTCACAAATTTTTTTTAACTCTTTCTTTCACCATGTGTTTTTTTTCTTTTTCTTATTAAAATAGTTTGTTAAATTTTTCCTTCACTTTGTCTCAAATTTTCCTTCACTTTGTCTTGAATTTTTCTTTATGTTTTATTATTTTAATTTTCCTTCATTTTATTAATTTTGAGTAATGATTTACAAATCATCTTCTCAATTGTTTTTATCAAATTGAGTCTAAATAGTTTATTAAATTTTTATACATTTTTTTATTTTTCAGTAAATTTAGTAAACTTGAAAACTCATAGCAAGCAATTTCAAAAAATCATAAAAGTAAGTTTTTGGATTTCATTTAAGAAGTTTTAAAATTTTTGTAAAATTCTCATAAAATTGATCTGACAGCTAAATAGTTTTTTAAAAAATCAAAAACCAAGAAACCATGGTAAAAACTACTATCTTTCAAGACTTTTATCTTTTAGAAAAAAATTTATGATCACTAATCAGAACCTTAATGGTACATATGTTAAACCAATTATATGCATGTTAAACCAATTTTGTTGACTTAACACAAAATATTTCATCAGAATTTACTATATTAATTTTAATCAAGATGAATATAAGTTATTATATTATAAAACTTCCAAAAAATATACTTCTCCACCCGTACTCTTAAAAATAGTATATATATATACATAAAATCAGAAATTAATGTTAACCCAAGCGATCTAATGTTGAAATCGTTTGGAAAAACGAATAAAAAGTGGATGAGAATACCAACTCTATATATAGTTTGTGCAAAAGAAAGCAAATGTGTAGGATTTTGTTTCTAGACATATGTCTCATCTTCAGTTTGAATAGCCAGATCAGGTTCTTGAATACCAGAAAAAAATAAATTGGAAAACAAAAAATGGCGATGATAATAAAGAAACATGGGATGATGGGAATATATCTGTTTGTGTGAAAGTGAATGATGCGTGAGATATTTTTTTATATCCTCCTTTGATCTTGTTAGTTGTTATCATAATATTTGTATTATTGTATCTATATATTAAAAAGAACAGTTGAATTTTTTTTTTCCATAGCTTTTTAAGCAACAATATTGAGTATTATGGTATATGTTGTTGCTTGATCACTTTGAAAAAAGAAAAAAAAAATTGTTTTTCGAATTATCTCTCTGTAATTTATTACAAGAAGAACCACACCAAATCATAAAAAGAATATATCACATAATAAATCAATAGTAACGTAGTGGTCCAGTATAATGCACTAGGCCTACATGCACGACTCTAACCATCTTACATTTATTGCAAACGTGTGTAAGCCTTTTGTTACTTTCTTTTCTTGTAGGTTCACTCTTCACTTCAGATCAAGTGAAAGATATACCAACGTCAACTGCATAAGATGTGTGAGTTGTCATAAATGAATTTCTTCAGTTATTTTCAAAATTTTCATTATAATTCTCTAACTAAATGAATATAAAGTTCAGTCTTCATTTATTTCATATGAATGTATAATGTAATGTCGTCATCGGGAAAGTTGGTTACATCACAATTCAGATAGGACCAGGAAGTATTAAGACCTCATGGCATTTGGAATGAATAAATGAAAATTCGTTTTTTTCCCATTTATGATAAAACAACACACTTATTTACTCGGTTGGAGTTATAGAAGATAGCAGCAAACTGACAATTTCCTTCAGATTACGATAAATTTCTGATAAACGAAAGACTAACGTATGGATTTTCTTTCTTTTAGTTTTGTAATAATTGGGGGTTTTTTTTTCTTTCTAATATGCATTGGTGTAGGGAATTTGTAGTGTAATCTTAAACTATGGCTCAAATTTTATCTATGTGATATTGTCGGCAAAAAAAAAATCTAAGAATCCAATCAAACACTCAACACGGTTTTTAGTTGCGTATATTAAAAAGAAATCATCTTAATTAACGAACAAGAGATTAAGAAGAGAAGTCTTTCAAAAGATTTTGCATAATTTTAGCCGCAAACAGCTTGCACCAAACAATAATAATATTATCTTTTCTAGTGACCAGGTTTGTACTTTATATACTATATTTCAATTTCATAAGCATGAATTAAATATTCCAAGGACACGGAATTTACAAGTCTCGCGTAAAGATGGATGGATAGTTATAAGAAATTCCAATAAAAATATTATAATATAAGAACATCGAATGCCATGGGAGATGGACCCATCCAACGCCAACTTTTTATTAGTGTTAAAATAATTGAACTATGAGGTCCATGACCATAAAAGTCACCATATCACATATTTTTCCTCTAATTTCCAAAAAAAAAAAAAATATTCTGTTCTCACCAACATATTCACTCACGTTAAAACTAAGTCCAATCATAATTTTCATACGGATATATACATGTATGTTTGTAACTTGTAAGAAAGAATTTTATATCCAGCATGACAAGTTTAATTTATCATATGATCTATACCGTGTTGGTAGTAATTGCTTCAATACAAAAATTAAAATGACATGAGAATGTTAAGTGATTTAATGCAGCTTGTTAATAACTTGTAGACTCCTAAATATTGCCTATTGGAAAAGAAAAAAACGGTCTAATAAATAATTAGTACGTATGATTTATTTCTAAGAAACATTATTTGTCAAGTTGTTATTGCTACACCTGCGAGATTCTAGTAGGAAATTTCCTCAGATTTTAGCTTTGTAGGGCATAAATTCTGTAATATCTTAGTGATTGTAAGATATTGTAGTAGATATATTACAATAATAGAATATAAAAGAACCTTAAAGAAATTCCCTAAAACCCAATCACTCTTTCTTTTATTATTAATAAAATATAAAAGTCTTTTTTCTTTGTTACATAAGATTCCTACCTTCCCTTTCTCTCCTCCGATCCTCCATTTTTTTTTAATATATTATTACAACTTTTCGAAATGGAAAATCACAATGATAATAATAATATCAGAATATCATCAAAATTAATAGCAACAACAATATTAATATGGTAACAATAATAAGAAGAAAAACAAAAGTGTGTGAAGTTAACGCCAAGCGGATGCGACAGCGAGTGTCCGTCCCATCCAACCAAAGCACACACCTCCGTTATCTTCTTTAACGGTAAAATCCGGGTGAACTCGGTTTCCGTTACTATTTCGACTCTTCATCGACTCAGCTATTTTCTCACTTAACGGCATCAACTCAAACCCCGCCATGCTCATCCGCATTCGCCATTTCCCGAACACCTCGCACCGCTCGATCCGATCGATCCCTTCGCACGCCACCGCGTTTATTAGTTTTCGGCCAATCCCTTCCTCAACTTTGGCCCGGTCCAAATTCGAACTAGGAACGGTCGACTCGACCGAGTCAAGCAATGCACCGTAAGACGCGCACGACTCGCTCACTCGTCCCAAAAACGGCGCCGTATTAGAATTCATCTCTTGCTCCACAATAGTCACCACGCGCGGCTTAAGTCCCTTCACGCGCCGGAGAAGCTCGTCTCTCGGATTCTCCGTGCATACGCTTTCGTCAGGAACACGATAAAGCTTAAAAGCTAAGTTCACAGCCAAAGGCTCGTCGGGATCACATCCTAACGATTCACGGCTCAGATCACCTAGGCGTAAATTCGCCACCACGTTGAACTTCACGGAGATACCGAGTCGATCACCGACTTGACTCAGCAGATCTCCGACGGCTTTCAACCTCTCTTCTCCATTGTCGCCGACCACAAACCCGTCGCTGTTGTTCGTCACAGCCGTGATCTTAACCATTTGAGGATTAGTATTCTGATTCTGATTCTTAACGTTCCTACGCGTGGAGAGCGCGTGGAGAAGTTTAACGTACTGTCCACCTTCTCCGATGTCGAAATCTATAACGTGCAGCATCATTCCGCCGTCGTTGCTTCCGACGGCGTCGAGAATAGCGAGATTAGCCGCCATGAAACCGAGTTTGAAACAAGGAGAGAGCTGGTAGAGTAATTGAGTCGAGATCAAATGCTCCTTCCCATACAATTCCGTCGCCGGAGAAGCTAAACTCTCAGCCGGATTAATCCGCGATCGAAGCGCCGTCAACATGAAATCCACAAGCTTCTCCTCCGAGTTCCTCTTGAGATTCGGCGTTTGAGAAACACGCGCTAATATCTCCGACGCAATCTCCGTCTTCCCTTCCGCGATCGCCGTCGCAATTTCCATAACCGTTTGCCTCGAACATACAGATATCGTCGTCGAAGCTGTAGAAGGCGAAGAAGACGAAGAAGAAGAGCTAGGTGAAGAGGACAAAACCGGGTTCGGGTTCGGATTCGGAGTCGGAGTCCCGAGATTTTGAATCCAATCGCTATTTGAATTTGTGATAACAGACACGTCATCATCACCACATCCTTGAGCATCACTCTCATCGTCATCATCATCTAAAAGCTGTTTCTCAAGCTCTCTTAAACTATTCAACATGTTCTCCGATTCACGAACCCGGTTTTGCTGAACCGGTTCAATACACGGAACGCCGGTTAACGTCAGGTTATTATTATTGTTACCCGACCCGAATCCCATTCGGATCCCACCATATAAACCTAAATCCGGTTGCTGCTGCGTCTGAGACCTGAGAAGCGGTAAGCCGTAACGCTGAGACGAACCAGAACCACCGAACAAACTCATATCGTTCACAGATGTGAGATCGATCATCGGCGACTGCGACGGAGATTGAAGATTCTGGTAATTTCTAGGCTTCACGGACCTTAAAAGAAAAGCGTTGAGAGCTGCTTGATTATAAAACGGTTGTTGTTGTTGTTGCTGCTGATGTTGCTGAGCCGCCTGAAAATCTGCTAAAGTTCGTTTTCCGGTGAATCCATTACCGGTGGCAACTCTGTTTCCGATCTGATCGAGAAAAATTCCGGGAATCTGATTCCTATACGTCGGCTGAGAATTATTGTTACCGGCGTTGATGACAGTTCCAAGACCTCTAGGTATAGATCTACCACCGCCGCCGTAAAACTCCGGCCCACCATCACCGCCGGAAAATCCAGATGCCATTGTTTTATTCTTTTTCTCTCTCTCTCTCTCAAAAGCTTAGAAAGAAATAAAGAAGGAGATAGTTTTTGAAAAATTACTGAATTTTGATCAAACGCATGATAATATTGAAAGAGAAAGAAAGAGAGAGAGATTAGATACTCTGAAAAATAAATCTAGAGAGAAAAAAACTGGCTGGATGATGAAAAACAAAAGAGAGAAATAGAGAGTTGCAGAGAATTGGAGAAGAAGAAGTAAAGGAGACAGAGAGAGAAATTTTTTTATTATATAAGAAAAAAGTTAATATCAGCTATAGTTTTTAAAATATTTCAAAAAAATAAAAAATGAAGATGGGAATTTAAACGTAATACTGTAAAAGTTAAGTTATGTTGCACAAACAATATTATTATATCAAAAATAAATCAATCGAATAAGATCTAACGGTTTTTTGAACTATATGAAAAAGTAAGAAATTTTTACAACCGTCTGATTACATAATTAAATTTGCATCTGTCTTGTTTCGACGGCAATATCTTTTTCACCGTTTTCTAATCGAATGTTTTCTGTCATTTACGAAACCACGAGACTAAACCTGAGCTATGATTACGACACGTGTCTGCTTTTAGAAGATCTGTGGCGTTAGATTGTAATCACAGTCTGTTACGTTATAAACTGTGTGTTAGTTGAGTTTGGTCTTTCAAAAATTTCCAATACGTGGGGCTTCGACATACCCTTTGTTTCCTTTTTTAAACTCTTTTTGTGTAATTTACTTAACATGATTATCGAGTAATTTGGTTAGGATCATCCGCCACGTGTTGGTCTCTTACTTGCATTTGCGTTTGAAAATTTTCATTTTTTTTTTATATTTTAAACCCTGACAGGTTTGTGGATATTTTTGTTACTGTAATTGAATTCGAGTTACAGTTTTCTATATTACGTTTACATTAATAATCATTATGAAGAAATTAATAAAGATTCAGTAACTGTTCTAATTACATTTGAGTAAAATTAGTCGTCATTACGGTAATAAATATTCTCTACGATATTTACAATTAGTGAAAATTACATTTTTTTTGTTTAAAACAAATATATTTTGAAAAAAAAAATTTCTTAAAAATATGTCATAAAATGCTAACGTGAAATTGTATTAGTGGCTAAATTCAGGTAAGCTGAAAATCTAAGCATCTAAAAAATCATAAATTCAAAATTTATGTTGGGAAGGATAATTTATTAAATATTGGTTCCAGTTTTGGAAATGTACTAACCTAGACGTGGAAGTTCCAAATTATTAAAAACAATTTTTAAAATATCCATTTCTTTGAAAGAATTATAGTATCAATTATCACAAATTTTGAATTAACAAAAATTTGTTTGAATGTGACAATAAAATAGACGGTAAGAAACATGAGACTAAATCAGATCAAGCGAATTAAATGTGATGACAACGTTAAGTGAATCGAATAAAACAAAAATTAAATGACGACTATGATAAATTTCGTGTGAAAATAATAATTATGAAACTTTGATTTATTTTTTATTTTTACAAAATTCAAGTGACTGAAATAATTATTTTCGAATATAAATGTATTAATCGACAAAACTAATTCATACAATTGTTTTGAACCGTCCTAATTTGAATAATACAAACATGACAAATAAATATTTGTATTGCAACTAAACCGTACATCCACGTTAAGCACCACTTCAAAAAAATTAAAAAAAAAATTTGAATGATTATAAAAGCGGATAATATAGATAGACCACATTTCAACGCATTTTACATGTCACCATTCATAACCTAAAATACTATATTTCGTATTGTATTTTGATAGCTATATTCGAATTGGCTAATCCAAATTATCACTAAACTACTTATATAATACTGTAATAATATTTTCAGTCATATTCAAATTTTAAATATAAGTGTACATAGCATAAAATTAATCAATTTTTAAAAACAGAAATAAGAATTATTTAATATTTATTCTTCTTCAATTCTATTGATTTATAAATTTAATATTTTTATTATCTTAAAATATTATTGTTCAATTCTATTTATGAAATAAGGAAATTTAAAAATTATTATTTCATTTATTATTTTTTATTTTTTTGGCAACCACACATCACTATGATAATAGAAAGAAAAAAAAAAATTGGATCTGATCCAATCTAAATGAGTTTACAAAATAAAAATCAACAAATCTAACTCTAGCATAACATTACATTAAAACTAATCTACTAGTATAATAATACATATTTTTTACCAAAAAAATAATACATATTTTTAGGAATTTTTTTTTTTTTAATGTTGGTGTATCCTTTGAACTTTATTTAAATAAATCCCCAAAAAATAGGACAAAATAACAAAACATGCCACTTGGGTTTCAAAGTAGCATCAGATTTTCACATGCAAGTGCGATGTTTCCGTTTCGTACCCTTCTCTTTTACCTCTTCCGATAAAACATAAAAACACTGTTACAATGCAACTTTATAATTCTAGGAAGGAAATAGACTTTAGACTACTTATTCTATAAAGAAAATTCTTGAGTCATAGATAATATATACAGTATTGGAAAATTGGTGTTATATATATATGCAATTATACGTTCATAATCAGGTTGACCTTAAAGAAAAAAGAATCGCCGGCAATATAGTATATATTATTAATATTTATGTACCACGCTATCTCGAATTTTATAAAGCTTTCATTTTTTTCACTCTTTTTAAAACAATAATTGGTTTTATATAGCCCTACCTTCCATAACCAAAGTCTTTAAAATGTGTATATACACGGTCACAGAAGAAAATGGATGAAAATGTAAAATATAATATGTTTCAAATTGCCTATGAGAACGAGGGACCCTCCAAACTTGTAGAAGCAAATTGCCACTTTAAACAACTAGTTGGCCCTATCGAAAATCCAAAAGCTACTTATTTAGTATTAAAAGGAAATATTTCAGAAACAAGAATTAAAAATATGATTTATTGGGAACTAAGAGTTATGGGTTTGTTTATGCACTTTCTAAGAAAAGGTTTGAACCACAAACCTGGTTTTATCTGTCTCCACATGTAAAACTATAATTTACAATTAATTGTGGTACTTAATTTGATGTACACATTTTGACAGATATTAATTAACATCGAGATGCTCTTGATGTAAATACTTCAATCAGTGTCTCAGATATTTGTCATATATCTTCTATGTTTTTGTATTTATATATGCAACGTATTATGTATTTATGTTGTTGAATGTTGATCCATAGATTTTGTATATATAATTCATAATTCAATCTAGATGATCATATACGGGTAGATATTGACTTTTAAATTAAGGCGTAGTTTAATTTATAAATTTCTATTGTTGGTATAAGAAAATTATGTAGTTTATTGCCAAATATAAATTGAATATTCGTATAATGCATAGCTGTTGGAGAGAGAAGATGATCTTTTTCTAAGGGTGTCAAAATGAGTCAAATCTTATGGGTCGACTCAACCCGACTCAACTCATCAACTCTAATGGTTTGAACATTTGAGTCATAATAAGTTAATGAGTTAAATGAGTTGTTAGGTTAAATGAGTAATGAGTTAAATGAGCTGTGTCCTAATGAGTTAATGAATTAAATGAGTTGGATCCTAATGGGTTAATCAATTATAATGGTTAACCATTAACCCATCAATTTATTCATTATCAACATAATATTATCATTAATTCATAAATTTTTCCGCCAAAATATAAATTAGCAAATTTCCCGCCAAAAACGAAAAATTCACAAATTTCTCGCCAAAAAAGAAAATCTGCAAATTTCCCGCCAAAAACGGAAATCCGCAAATTTCTCGCCAAAGACAAAAAAAATCCGCAAATTTCCCGCCAAAAACGGAAAATCCGCAAATTTCCCGCCAAAAACGAAAATTTCGTAAATTTCCCGCCAAAAACTAAAAATTCACAAATTTCCCGCCAAAAACGGAAATCCGCAAATTTCCCGCCAAAAACGGAAATTCTCAAATTTCCCGCCAAAAACGAAAAATCCGCAAATTTCCCGTCAAAAATGAAAAACCGTAAATTTCCCGCCAAAAACGAAAAATTCACAAATTTCCCGCCAAAAACGGAAATTCTCAAATTTCCCGCCAAAAACGATAATCCGCAAATTTTCCGCCAAAAACGAAAAATCCACAAATTTCACGCCAAAAACAAAAATCCACAAAATTCTCGCTGAAAACGTGAGTTCGCAAATTTCCCGCCAAAAATGGTGATGCTGATGGTGATGATGATGCTAATGATGACAATGAGAATATTATTAATTAATTTATAATTTAATTATTGAGTTAATGAGTCAACTCATTTAACCACTTAACCCATCAAATTAATTGAGTTAATGGGTTGACTCAACTCATCCAAATTAATTGAGTTGATGGGTTGACTCAACTCATTTGCTAAATGAGTTGAGTTAACTCACAATTCATTTTACTCTTAACTCATTGGGTAATAAGTTGAGTTGAGTTGAATTACTCATTTTGACACCTCTATGACTTTTTCTATTTAATTGGTCGTTAAACTTTTAGCTTTCATTAATTTAACGTTTCAACAGTGATTTTTGTTAACAGCTCTTCATTTTTTTTTAATTAAGTATTACGGAGTATTTAATTTCATTGAGTTGAAACAGTAAGAAAATAAGCCGTCAAAAAAAAAAGTAAGAAAATAAATATGCTCGTGTTTTGTGAAAATAGGGAAAATAATGAGATTTGGTAAAGACCAAACAAAAAAGAGAATTATCGTCAGATTTGATTCTATTAATAATGCAAATTCTATTGCATTTACGTTAAACTCTTGTCTGCCATGAGAGATACTTATAAATTGGTCCTTAATGTTAACTTGTAAAATTAAACAATCATCCCAAGCTCTCCTAGAATTCTGAATTAACCACATAAAATAAACAGACAACATAAAGTTTTTGACATTTCTTGGTAGGTTGCGTGAAGGCAAAAACCTAATGAGTAAAAATTCGCTTAGCAACTATATCATCCATAATACTTTCCACCTTAATTTTATATTTTAAATCTTGACTACTTTAGTTTATTTTCTTTAATTTAACATAGTTTCATCACGAACGTGTCCTACTTATGCCTTGCCTAACTCGACTCTTCTCCACCATATATAATAAGGGGTTGTTAACACAAATACGGAGTTCCAACCATTTTTCCTGTTATAAAGAAGTTCCAGCTTTATTAGTTGTATTCGTGTATAACGTAATCTTCTTCATGCATGTTAAGTTTAATATTGGTTGGTTAAGATATGTAGACAAATTTATCATTATAATATGCGAGCAACAATTAAAGCATGTAGGTTAAAAATAAAACAAAAGAGAGAGAGACAATTTAAGCATGTAGATGTTTGGCCTATCACCCAAAATTAAGAGCAAACCACACAATAGAAAATTGGAAATAAAACATTATTCCACGAAAGAAAAGTTTTGGACTTGGGACTTGGGAGTTGTAAGGTTTTCTTTTTTATACGAGAGAAAAGTATTTTAAAACAATAATGGCTAAATGATATGATTATTAGAGAAATATATAGAATAGTAGTACTTTTCTGTAAGGGCCGAAAAGAAACTCAAAAGTGAAGTTGACCAGTTGAGGGCATTTACAAAAACTTTCAAAAAGCAAAAATAAAAGAGTGGGTAGGTCCCGATTTGGTGGTCGACTGTTCGTGCTAACCGGAAATTACCGGTTATAATCAATGAAAAACAAACAACTTTTAACTTTTTAATCAACGAAACTGATAAAAATATATATATGTTGTTTATTCTATTTACCATAAAAATTAAAATTGCCCCACTACTTTTTAAAAATGATAAATATAAAATTTTTTTATAATTAATAGCAAAACCTAGTTAAATCTCATGAAAGCATTTGAATATGACATTAACAGGCTCTATTTGTGTTTTTTTTCATGATTTTTGGCGTTAAAATAGAGTGAACACGATGACATTTTAATTTTCCAAAAGAAAAAAAAAAGAAGATATTGCATGTGATGTACTAATAGTCTAAAACTGACATTTTCTCGTAAGTTAAAATTTTCTTCTTATTGCAAAATGAGAAATCAAAGAGAAGAGACTAGTCAGTTTGAACAGTATAGGTTTGGAATTTATTACGGTTAGTTATCGTTCTCTTTCTAAATTTACCAAATTGTTAGTATTTTTTTAGAACAAATAATTGGTGAACATGTTACATGTGTTAACCCAAAAAAGAAAATGTTGTAAATGAAAATTTATAAGAGAGCCACGCACTTCTCGATGGTGGAGTTGATAAAAGATTTACCGTCGCCACACGAAATCCACACATTTCCTTTGTTTGATATCTCTTGTTTAATTTCTTTCCTTTGCAAATTGGTTTCAACGTATCGAACCATTTGTTATCTTTTCTTGTCAGTGCTACAGCAAAAAACCTATTACGGAGTAGCTAGCTATATGCTATGTGGAGCACCACTTTTTTTGTTTATTATTCTTTCAATTTCACATTTTATTTACTAACAAACCTCTCTACTCATAACAGTATAATACTAAAGTACATAACCACAATTATAAGTGGATTTAGTTTTCTAAATATTTTCTCAGATAGTTTTTATTTCTTTGCTTTTTTCTATTTTATAACTTGTAAGCAAAATATATGAATGGATTTTTTAATATTATGTCAACTAGAATAGATAAACCGAAATATGAGACGAGACTTTGTGGAAACAAGAATTCAAAAATAAAATCATGGAAATTAAGTTCTAAAAAAATAAAAAAATAAAAATAAAATCATTTGTCCTATTTTAGTCTTCAATTTTGAGACATGCCGAGAGTGGGTCTTGACATGATGAGAACGAAAATTTTCGGAACTAAAAACATATATCTTTAGAAATTCCTATATTATAAAAAAGTAAAAGTTTTAATTATGGACAAACAAAAAAGGGACATCAATCATGCCATTAAATTTGAAACAACGAAACAAAACATACAAAATATGCAGTTAACGTAAAAAAATACTACAGAATATGACTCGACTTACAAAAGTCTGGAAAGTATTTTCATATGCATATATAAGCGGAGAAGATATTTAGTTAATGTTTAATAATTCGTGTTTGTTATGTTAAATCTTGTAGTTATGAGTTCAAAACACTATACTTCCTCTGTTTTTTAAAAGTTGTCGTTGTAACTGTATTTAGACAAATTAAGAAAAAGTATACAATGACTATATTAACCTCATAAAAATGACAAGTAATTATTTACAAATAATTTGTGTTTAATAAAATGAAGGTAATTTGGATAGTTATTGATATAAGTTACATTATTACATTAAAACGACAACTAATTTAAAACAAAAAAAAAGCTTTAAAACGAAAACTATTCAAAAACGGAATACTATATTGGAGTATTTTATTTTGTCCCAAATGCATTTCCGGAAATTTGGGATCGGGGCGGAACATCATGTTGTTTGGGTCAAATCTTCTGGGAAGTTCGTTACTAAAACATCATCTTGTAATTTTTTTTCTTGGAAGATTCAGTTGTATGGGCCTTTTGTAGGCCTGTTTAAAGCCCATTTTGTTCCTCGTTAAGATTTCAACTTAATTTTCTCCTGATTAATAGCATTTTTATGTGTACTTAGTAGTAAGCAATTCACCTGATACATTTAGCCAATAAATTTATTTTAAATGTCAAGGGTAAAATTTACAAGACTTAAAACTATAAAGTATTACAACAGCCTTGACAAAAAAAAAAGTATTACAACAGCCAGTATATATCTTTTTACTAATGATGATAACATAACAAACAAAACTCTTTAAGAATACAAAGACCTCATAAATTAGTCTCTTTATAGATTCTCCTTGGGAGCTCCAATGCTATGTAGTTCTTATTAACATGTTAAGGAGAAAATGAAATTGTGCATATTCGTAATCGTACGTAGTTCGTGTTATCTCATGATACTTAATTAATTTTAAATAATCAATTATCAAATAGTCAGGGTGGCCGAGTGGTCTAAGGCGCCAGACTCAAGTTCTGGTCCTTGTAAGAGGGCGTGGGTTTATTCTGTAGAAAATTGTGAAATCGGACAACCTAAGATCGTGTTCAAGGGAAAACAAAAATAAAACAAAAAATGTGGAGCGTGGGAGACACGCGATAGGCGAGAGAGTGGTCTTTTTTTGTTTCCTAATTTTTCCAAAGAGGAAGTTCATGAAAAAGTTTAAAATTTGATGACATATTTGCACAATGTGAGTTTTTCAAAAACAAATAATAAATAAAGAAGAGATAAGTTAACACATTCTATAGTTCTTCGCCGATTATTTTTCTCTTTGTCATCAACACAATACATAATGTCTAACTAACGAAAAATAGATAGATAAACAGCAGATTCTCACTTACTGTTTACAATTTTAAAATTACACCTCCACAAAATCATATGATTGGTAATAAACTTTTATAGTCACATTGCAAATTTCAAATCACAATTCACAAGTCAATGTGACGTTGTCAAAGTGAGTTCCACATTCGATAAAACAACCAAAATATAAAATCAAATCCAACTCAAATGTATTTATAACGTTTCCAGCAAAACTCCCCTTCTCAAAACTCAACCTAGTTAGAAGAAAATTTAACAAAAAAAAAAACACCTGATAAAGCCTCATGAATGTGTGTGGTAAATCTCATAATAATCACAATTTAAGTAAAGAGATTAGATTTCCTAATTAAATAGCAGTATCAGCTTTTTGCTTCCTAGACAAGCGATATCCACCAAAAACACAAGCATGATCACTCTCATAAGGCTCAAGAGGCAATATCTCAGTTGGTCTCAACTCTTCTATTTGCAGCTTCACCACTTCGTTCTGATACACTGTTTCTGCTGCTAACTTTGAGTCTATACAACTCGCCTGAAACAAAGAACTTACAGTTAAACAAACCATACACATTAAAAAGAGAATGATTTGATTCGAATCCAATGGTTGAAATTTTGTTACAAACCTTTATAGAGATCATAAAGTGACCTCCAGGTTTAAGGAAATATGACGCATTGTGAGCTATTATCTTAGCTTGATCTGGTTGATTAATATCAGAGAATATGATATCAACCATGCCTACAAGCATTCTATATTTAGCAGGATGTCTAGCATCTTCAATGATTGGTATAACATTAGTTCTCTTCTCAGCCATGTTCACTAACTCTTTACCACATATATGAGAATGCTCAACAGCGTAAACACATCCCTCCTACCAATCAAAAAAGCAAATATAAGTAACATACAGAGAAAAAAACACACAACCGAAAAGGTTAGTAGGGTTTAGGGTTTACTTACAGGACCAACAATATCAGAGACATGAGATACAGTGTATCCGGAGGAAGCACCAAGGTAAAGAACTTTAACACCAGGTTTCTACAATTTCAAGAAAAGAAGTGTTTGTTAGTTTCAAGAGCAGAAGAATAAAAGAGATTGTTACTTGATGTTTAAGGGACTTACGATCAAAATGTTATCAACACCAATGTTAATAGCAGCAGCTAACTTAGATCTATAAGGGTTCCAAACTCTGTATTCAACTGTAGATCGGTCTTCGTTCTGAACAGAGATTCTCTTCTCATTGTAAACGGTTTCACCAGGAACTAAGTTCTTAGTGACAAGAGCATCTCCTTTACTCTTGGCAATGAACACTCCTGCGTGTCTATGTGGCGTCACTAACACTTTGCTTCCTCCCTTAATTCCTCCGCCGGATTCGGTTTCACGACCTTTTACTCCTTTAGGCCCTCTTCCACCGCCACCGCCACCACCACATCCTGAGCATAATCATATATTTATAAAACCGAAAATTAACTACTCAGAACTAAGATTGAAGCAGTGAAGACTCAAAACAGTTTACGTAACAAGCAATTCAGCTATAGATATTGTGATAAAAAAACGTTTTGGAGTAAACGCAACCCTAAATTTTAGGTCGAACAGAGAAATAAGTAGAGATAAAACGGCGTTTAGGGTATGTACCTCTTTGGGGAGGTCTCATCTTTGCTATAGAGCGAGAGCTAAGAGACACAACAAAGAAGCGAAAGCAACAAAGAGAAGATTGATGGCGATGTTGCAGCTACGGTGATATTGGATTTTTATTGAGACTTTGATAGGGTTTATTGCTAGGTTTAAGAATGTTTATCTATTGGAATTAGAGTTGTAGTTTGGAATCGGAATAGGAATTGGAAAGGTTCTATTTATTTAATTTCCCATAAATTTGGAAAGTTTATATTTATCAATATTGTATTACATTTAATCTATTGTGCATTTGACTTCTTGTAGGAGGATTAGGATCTTCTCGTACCTTTTTTTTCTATCGAATTTACTTCCGTCGCAAGTTTGAGAGTTCAAACTTTGTTGAACTAGTGTTCAACATTTTAAATGCATTATATTTCTGCAGTGTTCAATAATGTTTATTGGTGGTATATCTTCTGCGAGTAACTCATGATCAAGTCTTAGTGTTTTTTTTTAGTTAACTCCACATAGACTATGATTCTAAAGTTTGATTAAGTACTAGGAAAGATTCTTTAATGAAAAGTTTGCAATTTATTGTTGTCCTTATAAGACAATAGATCTAGATATAACTCTAGATTGCAACTATTTGCAGATCAAGTAATCTGAGACACCTTGGAATAAGGTGAACTGGAATTTTCGAAGCAGTAGTAAGATTCAGATCTTAACAATGGTAGTTCTTCTATAATATATCAATGGATTGCAGTTCTTCTGAATATATATAAATCAAGGACTTGAACACATACGAAAATGTTGCATAATATTGGTGTTTCTTTATCAAAAGATGAAATATCCAAACGAGACATAAAAGCATAACCATCTCTAGCTTTAATACAACAAGAAACCAAAACAAAAAAAACCGGCAAAAGGATTTTCATTTTTGGTCAAACTGTCCACAACTCATCTATGTGGCTGCAGCCTTTTGTTTCTTGGGCATGCGGTAACCACCAACAACACATGCATGGTCACGCTCAAACGGCTCAAGAGTAACCTGTTCAGCTGGCCTAAACTGCTCCTGCTGCAGCTTCTTCACCTCGCTCTGGAACACTGCTTCTGCTGGAACTGTAGAGTCGATACAGTTGGCCTGAGGGAACATGTTTATTTAGTATCGGACATACAAGTTGATGTATAAAAACAAGAGAACTTTCTTAAATTTGATTTTGTGATGTGAGGAGATTAAGGATAAGAGTACTGACCTTGATTGAGATAACAAAGTGTCCTCCAGTTTTGAGGAAAAATGAAGCATTCAGGGCCACGATTCTTGCCTTCAAGAGTTAGGCAAATAGATGGGTTTCAATTTAAAAAACATAAACACAGAACCAAAATAAGAGTAAACAGAAACATTTAAGGTTTCATTGCAGATTTCTTGGAACTCTTTCTGAAAGCTCACTCAATACTGCTACAACAATTGAGTCTCTAACTTCAATCATAACATAAAACTTCAAAACCGATTGAAAATGCAATATTGATAACCATAAGAATCATAGAGACCTTCTTTCAAAAAGAAAACATTTATAAAATGAAGATAAAATATAAAATTAAAAACAAATTGGCAAGTTCAGAACAGCCAACTTGGTGGCCGAACACAAACCGAAAACAAGGTAAAAAGTTTCAAAGTAGCATCAGAAGCTTGGAGTTTGCAACACCCATAATGTTCTGAAGGGGAATCCAAGTAAACTCATCATCTGCCGATTTCAATGTACTGAATTTTTTCGAAAGCAAAAGATGCAATGAAATGTAAATTTAACTTTATGAACTTTATGGATATAAAAGTATAAAAGCGAATTTGAACATTCATAGTAAGAAATATAGAAGAAGAACCAAACCTGATCTGGCTGAGCAACATCAGAGAATATAACATCAACCATGCCTACAAGCATTCTGTACTTAGAAGGATGTCTAGCATCTTCAATGATAGGAATAACATTAGTCCTCTTCTTTGCCATGTTCACCAAATCTCTACCACTTCTATGAGAAAACTCAACAGCGTAAACGCATCCCTCCTGCAAATCATAATGCAATAGAGTAAAGACAAGTCACAAACAAAGGATCTGGAAACTAAATTAGCAGTAAAAGCACTTAACTTACAGGTCCAACAAGATCAGACACATGAGAAACAGTTGTTCCAGAAGCAGCACCAAGGTAAAGAACTTTAGCACCAGGTTTCTACAAAGTATTAAAATAAAACCAATTTAAGAACAAACTCTTTCATTGTGTTATGAGTATACATAAGACTTACAATCCAAATGTTATCAACACCACCAAGAATTGCAGCAGCTAACTTAGATCTAAAAGGATTCCAAACTCTGTACTCAATCTTAGTTCCATCTTCATTCTGCAAAATTGAAGTAACTATACAATAAGATTCCAATAATTCGATTTTAACACATTGAAACCATCAATCCTCAAAACTTGGTACCTGAACAGAGATTCTCTTTTCATTGTAAACAGCTTCACCAGGAACTAAATTCTTAGTGACAAGAGCATCTTCTTTACCCTTAGCAATAAACACTCCTGCGTGTCTGTGAGGCTCAACAATCACTTTACTTCCTCCTTTCATTCCTCCACGTCCTGCTGCTCTTCCACCACCACGACCTCTGTCACCACGTCCTCGGCCACGAGGACCACCACGGCCTCTATCACCACGTCCTCCTCCAAAACCTCGTCCACCTCTGAACCCTCCACCACCACCATCTCTTCCACCCCTGAATCCTCCACGTCCTCCTGATGAAATCAAAACAGAGTGTAATTAAAAATATCTACTTTTTCCCTTAAAACTTGATTGCAACACTTCAGACACAAAAGGGTCAAGATTACAAAACCTAAAAACCAATTTAAACTACAGATATTCAGATTTGAGACACAATCATAATTTTGAAGCATACATAAGAAGAAAGATGTAGACTTTTAAATTAGGGTTCTAACCTGTAAGTGGTGGTCTCATATTTGCTAGACTAAAAAAACGAAGGAGATGAAACAAAAGACGAGAAAAGAGAAACGAAGGCAAAGTAAAGAGATGTGCGGTGGTGGCGCTTGTTGTAGCCTCTGTGAGTGGCTTTTATACAAAAGCTTTTAGGGCTTTTAGGGTTTATGCTTGATAAAATTTCTCAATTGGTCCTTGTATTTTGTGTATCCTCAATAATTTGTATTTCTATAACTACATTGATCAAGATGGTCCAAATTTAAGGGTTGGGTTTGGATCCGTATTGGGTCTATGAGACGCGAATAGCATGATGATGATTTTATTTAGATTCTCTAGTGGGCCGGTCTTTTCGGCCCAAAATACGGGTTAATAATTCTCATTTCTCACAGTAACTAGAAATAACAAATGTATCTAGGGTTTTTGATGATCATCTAAAGTTTTTAGGTTAAGCATGTTCCTCCTCGTCGTCTCTGCTTACCTATGTTTGTAATCTTTTATCACAAACGATCTTAGCTAGCAATGTCATTACTAGAGGCCGAACGTTGCCGTAAAAAGGTAGTTGCTTCTATTGACAGGATCAGTTCGTTACCAAACGATTTGCTCATCCAGATTTTGTCGCTTGTTTCGACCAAAGATGCAGTGGCCACCATGTTTTTGTCAAAACGCTGGCGTTTTATCTGGACCTTGGTGCCTAAAATCGAGTACAAAGACAATGGCGTTGAATCCCAAACCGTTTGGAAGTTTCTTGACAAGATATTGGAACTTAACAAGGCTCCTGTATTAGAACATTTGTGTATCCAACTCGGTCAAAACAGTTTTCATGTAAATGTTGGGAAATTTATTGTAAATGGAATTGATCGATTTTTGCGCAAGCTAGAGTTGGAGCTCCGCTGGACCGGAGGGCCTACCTGCTTGCCTAAAAGACTTTACACATGCAAAACGCTTGTGGAATTGACTCTTCTGAACGGGATTCTTGTGGTTGTTCCTTCTTCGGTTTGCCTCCCGTCTCTCAAAATATTGCGCCTTATTTATGTGGTTTTCAGTGACCAAGTTTCTCTCAAGAGGCTTGTATCAAGTTGCTCAGTTCTTGATCAATCATTAGTGTGCCTCACCATCACTGATGATTGGGTATACAAGATGGTGAATAAGTCTCGCTCTGATGAGCCACATATCGACGTTGTGTGTAATATTCAAGACAAGTTTCTCAGAGCTATTTCCTTGTTCACGTCTCTTGTTTTACGTTTGAAAGATCCAATGGTATAAATCTCTCTAGCTTTCTCTCTCCCTCTCTCTTTCTTTCTCTTGGTTGTTAGTTTGATGATCACATTGCTTTTATTTTGTTTGTTGGTTTTAGTCATTCCTGGCTCTGATGAATTTTAGTGGCGTTAGCCGCATTACCTTCCCTCGACTTCGACGGTTTGTGATATGTCCACGTGGCCATTTCTGGTTGAATCTACTTCTACAAATTCTCAAATACTCTCCTATACTAAGTTTTCTATGTATCACTTCTGTAAGTAACAAGTAACATGCAAGGCAATATCTTTTTTTTTTGTATAAACTCTTTCTTTGATTCCATCTCATTAAATTTTGATGTACTTGCATCCAAGTTAATGGATATCGACCCGGAAAACTCCCAGAGTCATGGTACGAACCAAGTTTTGTTCCCGAATGCTTGTCGTATCGTCTAGAGGAGTTTAAGTGGATTGGATATACAGGAAACAAAGAAGAGAAGCGGATCTTGAGATACATACTTAAAAACTCAAAGTGTTTAAAGAAAGTGACAATCATCTTGGCTGATACCTTCAGTTTTGAAGAGAAAGAGATGATAAAAACAAAGTTGAAATCCATTCGTAGAGTTTCAGCAATGTCTAAGCTTTTTCTTTTTTAATGAAATGTATTATATCCTCTTACCATTAATGGTAGAGAATCACATCTATATCAATGACCATATACAATTTGATCTAGATATTGTTTTCTGATTGTTTTTAGTTAGTTATTTGCAAGTCTACAAACTGCTCTGTTTTTACAAAACCCATACAGAATAGAAAGGTGTCATTTACGTTGTCCAAAAACATGTTGTAATTTGAGAAACCGTCAAACACAAGTTGACAGAGATACCTTGGTCTTGGTTCAATCTTGGTTCACTTCCTATAAGGTACCTTGGTCTCCATCTTATGCACAGGAAATTGAGAATCTCGGATTATAGGCCTTTGATTGATAAGCTAACAACCAGATTCTCCTCATGGTCTGCTAGAGCTCTCTCTTATGCGGGTAGGAAAGAACTAATTTCCTCAGTTATCTATGGCACAATAAATTTCTGGATCTCTGCATTTATTCTGCCTAAAGGATGTTTGAATGAAATTCAGAGCTTGTGCACAAGTTTTCTGTGGAATGGTGATATTACAAAGAAAGGGGGTGCAAAAGTGGCTTGGAAAACACTATGCTTGCCAAAGGAAGAAGATGGGCTGGGTTTTAGATGCTTCAGCCTATGGAACAAAACTTTGTGCCTGAAGTTGATATGGAGACTGTTTTCAGCAAATGACTCTCTCTGGGCAGATTGGTTAAGAAAGTACAGACTTAAAGACGGAGTCTTCTGGTCTCTTGATGAGAAAAAACAATCTTCATGGACATGGAAATCTCTGCTTCACCTGCGACCTCTTGCTATTAACTTTCTGAGGGGAAAGTTGGGTAATGGCAAGGCTTTGAGCTTCTGGTTTTGATTGGTGGACGCCGCTAGGACCGCTTCTAAAATTCATGGGACCAGTAGGCCCACCAGTAGGCCCGTCACAAACAGGTATCCCATTAAATGCAACTGTTGATGCTGCTTGCTGCTCCACGGGATGGAAGTTAAGACCAGCAAGATCTTCTCAGGCTGAAATGCTACACATCCAATTATCCTCAATACCACCTCCTATTTTTTCTCATGAGATAGATTCTTTTGTCTGGTGGATTGAAAATGCAGAGCTTCAATTCTTTAGCACAAAGAGAACCTGGCAACTGCTGAGACCGAGAGAACCCACATTGCCTTGGACTGAACATGTCTGGTTTAAAGGAGCAATACCAAGATATGCTTTCATAATGTGGCTTACGCACTTACACCGCTTACCCACAAGGGACAGACTTGCAAGCTGGGGCTTACAAATTGAGACATCTTGCTGCCTTTGTGGTTTGTTTACAGAAACTAGAGATCATGCCTTTCTCCATTGTAAAGTTAGCCAAGATCTCTGGACCACAGCAACAAGAAGACTGGGATACAACCCTTTTGTTTTTCACACCTGGGATGCTTTCTCAGCTTGGTTGAATCACAAGGACACAACCTCACCTCGACCCCTCAGGAGACTCGTTGCTCAGGTACTCATCTATTCCATCTGGCGAGAGAGAAACAACAGGTTCCATAACAACAACTCTACGGAGACTCAGGTTTTGTTCAAGGCAATAGACAGGGAGATCAGGGACGCAATCCTCGCGAAGAAAAATCGCAAGGCTTTCAAGAATCTTATGCAAATTTGGCTAAAGTATGACTAGATTTGCTCTGCTCATGCTGATTTCTTAACAGATCCTTCTTTGTTTTTATCTTTTTTTGGCAAAGACTATTATAGCTTCTACAATCTTTTCATTTATATGAAATTCACATACTTATCAAAAAAAAAGTTGACAGAGATTCTACCTTTTTGAGCATATGATGTTTCCCTGTAGGTTTTGAAGAGAATTGGTCGTCATCCTGAAATGAGAAATAATATGGAATCTGAAATTAAAGTAAAACACAGAGAGTATTATTAAGTGTAGACAACAATGAGTATTTATTGAGAGCAATCAAAACAAAACACAAAGAGATAGATGTCGGCTGTTATTGAAGATTGAAGAATATATTTTGTATTCTGCAACAAACTCTTTCTAGAATCTTTCTATTATAAATATATGCTCACATTGTTTAGAGAGCTCATGCCGATTGATGTATCAAATCTCTCATGTGAGATTGTCGTTGAGCGCTTGAGCTATAAAAGATGATGTTCTAGACTCTCTCATATATGTACTCTTGAGGTTAAGGAATAAAGGGAATCTGAGTATCGTTTCTTATTAACATCTGGTTCGATCGTTCTAGCCGTAGGACTTTAGGAGACCGACTGCAACATGCTCAACCATTACGATGTTTTGACTTTTCTTATTAGATATGTGGCTAGAGAAGTAAACGAGCCTAACCAAGTCAGTCTAGGAATATGACTTTTTCAAAGGGATTTAAAGTTTCAATCGGTTTGTTGGTTTTTTCTTTTATCTCAATTGGTTTGATTAGGAATAGGCTTCGCTTTCTCGGTTATTAGAAGAAAAGGTATAAATCATTGTAGCGAAATTAAAATTTACTATTAGGTTTGAGTATACATACGCTTTGACAAATTAGTTTAGGGAAACTTAAAAAAGAAGATAATTAGGCAAGTGTTTTTTTCTTTTTCTTTTCGGGTGCGTATATAAATAACACAAACGGATTTTAAGGTTTTTAGTTTTTGTGAATTGTGAGACAGAAATTTTAGGGTTCATGAACCTACTCCTCTTCGTCTACATATGTACGATCTCTAAACTATTCACATATATTTTGGTAATATAAATCACGAACTCTTAACACTTTGTTGTCATCACGAGAAGCCAAACTTTGTGAAAGAATTGAAGGGGTTGACGTTGCTTCTAGAGACATGATCAGTTCGTTGCCAAACGATTTGCTCATCCAGATTTTGTCGCTTGTCTCGACCAGAGATGCGGTGAGCACTATGTTTTTGTCAAAACGATGGCGTTTTATCTGGACTTTGGTGCCTAAACTCGAGTCCAAAGACACTGGTGATCATGAATGCGAAAGCGTTTGGAAGTTTGACAAGTTTTTGGAACTTCACAAGGCTCCTGTATTAGAAACTTTGTCAATCCAACTAAGTAATAAACGTCCTATTGATGTAGATATCGGGAAAGTGGTTGCAAATGCGGTTGATCGCTTTGTGCGCAAGCTAGAGTTGGAGCTCCTCTGGACTGCAGAGCCTACTAGATTGCCTGAGAGCCTTTACACATGCAAAACGCTTGTGGAATTGACTCTTTTGAACAAGATTCTTGTGGATGTTCCTTCTTCGGCTTGCCTCCCGTCTCTCAAAATATTGCGACTTTATGTTGTGGTCTTCAAAGACGAAGATTCTCTCTACAGGCTTGTATCAAGTTGCTCTGTTCTTGCTCGATCGAGAGTAAACCTTGTCATCAGTGATTCCTGGAGAAACCCTTTCCTCTGGATGAATAAGATTCGCTCTAATGATAAGCCACATATCGACGTTTTATGTCATACTGATGACAAGTTTCTCAGAGTTACTTCCTTGGCCACGTCTCTTTTTTTAGCTTTGAAAGATCAAATGGTATGGATTCAATTTCTAGCTTTATCACTGTCTCTCCCTATATTAGTTGTTAGTTTGAACATGCACGTTGCTTTATATTGTTTGTTTCTTTAGTCATTTCAGGCTCTAGACTTTAGTGGCATTACCTTCTCTAGACTTGAACGGTTTATGTTGTACGCACTTGGCCATCTCTCGTTGGATTTACTTCCAGTGATTCTCAACAACTCTCCTAAACTGGGATCTCTATATATCGGTGGTGTAAGTAACAACTCAATAATCCTTGGTTATATAAACTGATTCTTTGGTCCCAACTTTTAAATGTTGATGTGCTTGCATCCAGGTTAATGGATATTCACCCGGAATTAATCTCTCATCGTCTTGGAACCAACCAAGATTAGTTCCTAAATGCTTGACGTCTCATCTTGTGTACTTTGAGTGGAAAGGATATAGAGGAAACGAAAAAGAGAAACAAGTTATGAGATACATACTTGCAAACTCAAAGTGTTTAGAGATAGTGAAAATCACCTTGACATCATCAGCCTTTAATCATGAAGAGAAAGAGGTGACAAAAAAGGAGATAAAATCTATGCCTAGAGTTTCAACATCTGAGCTTCTATTTATATGAAGAATGTATTCTCTTTGGTACAAAATCACATCTATATGGGAACATTTTCTAACTTCTTGATTGGACACATTGTTTATGAGATGCATAACATTATACCGTTGGAATACCGTCCGAAAACTGAAGAAAAAAACAAATTTACAAGGAAACTGAATACTACATATATACCAACTTAAACATGAGAATTTGAAGTTTTGAAGCGTCGTTAAGTAGATTACACCACTCGGTAGAACATGTACACAGCTCTAGATGTTCAAGAAATAAGAAAATCTATATGGAATCTGCATTTGAAGCAAACACACAAAGAGTATATCTTTAAACACAATAGGGGTAACATCTTTGACATTTTTAGATTTAATTTTTCCAAATTAAAACAAAGCATTATCTTTAAAGTTATAGAAGACAAAGCTGAAATTTGTTTATAAAACGGAACAATATTTATCAAATCTATATATTTTATTTGCTAAAGTTTTCTGGATCCAACCCGCTCTGGTATGCGACTGCCATTAAATATTTTAAAAGGAATAAACTCCATTTAATTTTCGTTATTAGCCACGTAGAAACCTGTAAGTCACTAATGTATAACTCTATTTATAAAGTGAACAAATAAAAAGTACTAATCCCCACACACCACATATCACACATCAATAGGGACAGAGAGAGGAGAGAGACCGGGACCAAAACACAAAAGACCTTAAAGAGAGGAACATCGTTACTTGTTCTTTGCTATTTCTCAAAAAAAAAAAAATGAGGGAAGATAAAGAAAGAGGAGAAGATGAATTGACATGGCCTTTGATCGGAGAGAAAAGTTGTGTTAAGGAAGAAGTGAAGAAGCAGCTATGGCTGTCAGGCCCACTCATCGCCGTGAGTCTTCTTCAGTTTTGTCTACAAGTTATCTCCGTCATGTTTGTCGGCCATCTTGGCTCTCTTCCTCTCTCTGCCGCCTCTATCGCCACCTCTTTCGCCTCCGTCACCGGTTTCAGCTTCCTCGTTAGTTTTCCTCACTCTCTCTATACATATCTCATACTCATTTTCTTTTCTTTTTTGTTAAATATATCCATTTTTATCTTAAGCATGTATCTTAATTTTCTTCTAAAAAATTACATGGGAAATTAGGATTAAAATGTCTGAATTTGAAACTTAATTCCTTTTTTTTTTTTCTTCTATATTAGAATCCTGGGATTTTTCTTCTACTGTATATGGCTTTAAACCTTTAAGAGAAAAGAGAAATAATAGTAATTTATCCCTTTATATAATCATTGAAAAGAACTGTATATTATTATTTTGACCAAAAAAAAAAAAAAGAACTGTATATTATTCACCAATGATGGACTTATCAGGCCACAGGCCACCATGTTTGAATATCCAAGTTGCGTAAGCATCTTTTCTGCCACTCATACAGATTTAACAGCACCCAAAGACATTTTGTCATTTTACGGACAAAACGTGAAAAACGCCAAAATAACAAAATAAAGCAAAATTTTTTTTTTTCTTTTTTTCATACTTAAACTTGAAACCCACTTGTCGAACAGTGAACGGTGAGTGATGTCAACATATCTAAAACAAAGTTTATAAAATTCGTTGAACGTTTACTTGTGAAGCAAGGAACTTCACTGATTCACTTTTTCTTTTTTTTTCCAATTTCCTCGAACAGATGGGAACAGCAAGTGCCTTAGATACACTTTGTGGCCAATCATACGGAGCAAAGAAGTACGGAATGTTAGGAATACAAATGCAAAGAGCAATGTTTGTTCTTACACTAGCTTCTATTCCTCTCTCCATTATCTGGGCTAACACAGAGCATCTTCTCGTCTTCTTCGGACAAAACAAGTCCATTGCTGCACTCGCTGGCTCCTACGCAAAATTCATGATCCCAAGCATCTTCGCCTACGGTCTCCTTCAATGTTTTAACAGGTTTTTGCAGGCTCAAAACAATGTGTTTCCTGTGGTTTTCTGCTCTGGAGTCACCACTTCTCTTCATGTCATCCTTTGTTGGGTCTTGGTTTTCAAATCTGGTTTAGGGTTTCAAGGAGCTGCTCTTGCCAACTCCATCTCGTATTGGCTTAATGTCATTCTCTTGTTCTGTTACGTTAAGTTTTCTCCGTCTTGCTCACTGACTTGGACCGGTTTCTCTAAGGAGGCTCTACGCGATGTCATCCCATTTTTGAGACTAGCTATTCCTTCTGCACTTATGGTCTGGTAATACATATATGAATTAATGAATCAAATACATGGATCTCTTAATTAGCTATCTTGATTTTTAATATAATGTTGTTTGAGTGCAGCTTAGAGATGTGGTCCTTTGAACTTTTAGTTCTCTTATCAGGACTTCTTCCAAATCCGGTTCTAGAAACTTCTGTTCTCTCAATTTGGTAAGAATAATACATATGAATAATTGTGTAATTCCCTAATTCAAGAGTATTTAATTAATCATGTTCTTGAGTGTAAATTGACTATAGTAAGAAAATATTTGCAGCCTTAATACATCAGGAACAATGTGGATGATCCCATTTGGTCTCAGTGGCGCTGCAAGGTAAACATATATAACTTGAATCATGTAACCTTACATCAAACTCATTATATAGACCATTGAGTACTATACTTTAAAACCGGTGCAGCACGAGGGTGTCAAATGAGTTAGGAGCGGGTAATCCGAAAGTAGCTAAGCTTGCGGTGCGTGTGGTCTTATGGATTGCAATCGCAGAAAGTATAGTGATCGGATTGGGTTTGATATTGATAAGGAATATATGGGGAATGGCTTACAGTAGTGAACCGGAAGTAGTCAGCTACGTAGCCTCAATGATGCCGATTCTCGCCTTAGGCAATTTTCTAGACAGTCTTCAATGTGTTCTCTCAGGTTCTTTTCCTTTCTTTGCTTGCAAGTAAAGTCTCTTAAAAAACACCCTAATCATGAGGAACTTTTGTTAAGTCCGGTTATGTTTGTTTAATTTTCCGGTTAATAGGTGTTGCTAGAGGATGTGGATGGCAAAAGATAGGAGCATTCATTAATCTTGGATCATATTATCTTGTTGGAGTTCCTTCAGGCTTGTTACTTGCTTTTCACTTTCACGTTGGTGGTCGGGTAAATTAAACTAACCCAAATTATTCAATTTCTATTTCGATTTAACTGATTCTAATGTGAATGTTAAACATATCAATAATGTTTAATTTTTTGAAGGGGCTTTGGCTTGGAATCATATGTGCCCTCGTTGTTCAAGTTTTTGGTCTTGCCCTCGTCACCATCTTCACAAATTGGGATGAAGAGGTAAAAAAACTTTGTTATAACATTTCTTAATCTTAATTTTTATTTCGTCTTATACTATTCATGCGGCTGTCATTATGATTAATGTTTTCTTCCTTTATTTTAATGGATAGGCCAAGAAAGCTACAAACAGAGTTGAGTCTTCTTCATATGTGAAGGATTCTGCAATGGACGACGGGTCAATAGTTGTATTTTGAGAGCCATTTTGTTTTCTTTGTTTTTTTTGGTCTTAGCAACAAAAGCACTCTTTCATTGATAGTAAAATTTTGTATTTTACTTCATCAATTAACCAACATGGAAGAGAACTGGTAATAAAATTTTAGATCGATTTTTTCGAGCTCTGCTCTGACTTTACTGCCTGTGGCTCTCTGTGTGTAATTCTTCATTTTCCTTGTGTGAAATTTACAAGAGCCAATAATTTATACTCATTTCATTATTTATCAAGCTTTTATCTAATAAACTCAATTATCATTAAAGAAATAAACTAATGGAACATAAATACACAACTGAGATATATTCTGATATTTTCAGTTCATCAAGATGCACATAATGCTTTGTGAGAATGTCCTGAGAGCTAATAGCTTCTTCTCTTTTACCACATCAAAAAATCACTCTGCGGCTTATGCTTTTAACACTACAAGTCAAATATTTTTAATCATGCCTTGGAGGAGCTGAAGCTGTTGTTTCTCTCTCTGTACCTGCAACAAACCAGTTTAGACAACTTTGAAGATGATGAAGGATTCTTGATTTGCTGATCAAACAGTAATCATGGATTAAATCCGACAGATGAAAGGCTAACCATTGGGCTGGCTTTCACCGGTAGGTGTTTGTACAGTTGTGGGTTGTAGTGGTTCTTGACTCTGAGTTTGATCCTCTGTTTGGATTTCACCGGGTGATGAAGCTTTTAGCTGCTCTTCAGTGATCTTGAGGTAATCCTCGGTTGTGTAAGCTTTTGGTGATTGAGCATCATCTACTTATTTCAATAAAGATATCATCTTAGCTTAGCTTCACTGATCCATTCATGAATATAAATATAGCAAACATCAAAACGATAACAATCGGTTACGGATTAGCCAATGCTTGAGGAGCTCATGGTCTAGACTAGACGAATCAAACTACTTTCCAATATGCCTAATCAAATGCCTAGTATGCTTCCATTTTGTTTAGCAAATCGAATCTGTATATATTTCCAGAACCAAATGGCAGTATCTATCTTTGTTAACCTGGTTTGGTGTCAATTTGGTGAAAGATGAAGAAGAACAAAAGCATATGTGCATAGTAAAGTTAGACCACTCACTGGGATCGTTTGCAGTCACAGGATCTTCAGTGCTAGGAACTGATGGTGGTGGTGGAGGAGGAGGAGGTTGAACAGTATTCATTCTGTTTTGATTGTACACGTTGATTTCATCGAGGCCAATTTCACGCTCAAGGGTACTTTTGAAATCTCTTGAAACATCCTAACAAAAAGAAGAAATGTAAGCAATCAACAATAGTTGGCACATATACAAAACCAACTAATCCCAAAGTGTTCAATATAAAAAGTAAACCTGTAGCTCTCTAATCGTCGGCTGAAATGTACGCAGAGTTTTTCCAAGATTCCGAGCAACCTGCACGGATAAGTAAAACGCTTCTTCAAAGATCCAAAACAACTGCTAAAGACTATCTGGAGAAGAAACAGTGATCTCTGGTTCACATTTCTCTTCTCATTACCAAGGATCAGACTCTCAAACGCTCGGTAATGGAGTTGTCGAACGACTGAATAAAGAAACGTGTTCCCAACTAAGAATTTCAAATAAAGATTCCGGTTTTATAATCCACAGAGATTCAAACTCAATTAAGCTTATCCATCTTCTAGCCTAATCTATACTCCAATTCTCATAAGACAAACTAAACAGTACCAATTCATAAGTTGCTTAAGCCCTAAAAAGCTATGAATCCAAATCAATCATCAAGAAATTGGCCACACACAAGACACTAACCTCAGCAAGGCCTTTAGGACCAAAGACTAACAAAGCAACAACACCAATAACTAAAGCCTCAGGTGCTCCAACACCAAACAGAGACGCACGAATCACCATACCCTTACATCTTCTCTTCCTCCTCTCTGTACAAAAAACCACCCAAACTTCAGAAAATTGAACAGCTTTACAAATACCCAGAAGCAAAAAAGAATCAATTTTTTTGTGAAATCAAGACCTGGGTTTGAAGATTTGGGAGAGATTGAGATGCCTAGATGCTTTAAACCAATGTAAGGAGAGAAACGAGAAGAACCCATGAGAGAAAACCATGAGGAGAGGTTAGGCTTCGAAGCTTTATAACAAGATTGCAGAGGAGGATAAGAGTGAAAGTGAGATTTTGTAATCGTTGGAGATAAAGAAGAAGAAGAAGCGATAATTTGAAAGGCCATGGCCATGGGCAGCTTCGAAACTGTATTATAGTTTTGTGTGTAAGCTTCGAAGAACCTAAGCCATAAGTCACTTCCTTACCTTCATCACCAATCAATGTCCGTAAGCTAGAATATGAAATAACGCTCAGAGAAAAAGATAAAATTATCCTTTGGAAAATCTGAATGAGATAGTCGCAAACACAGAAATATTGATTTTGTTTTTTCTTTAGGAAGACAAAATGGGCCGTTAAAATGGTATGATATTTTATTTGGGCTCACTGTTTGGGCCTTAGCTGATTCGAGGATGCTTTGCAGTTACTAATTAAAATGTATACTTCGTTTTCAACAAACTCTGTATTATTAGAGCTTATAATTCTTCCTCAAATGTCAAATCATAGGGATAATCTCTACAACAACAACTTTTTCAATTGAAAATTTTTCTTTAGAAGTTTTAATTCGATAATGATACACTAACACAGCCAAGAAGGTTGAATTTTAGAAAGAATACACAACCAAACAAGTTGAATTTTATAAAGATACACAACCAAAATTTAATTAATGTCTTCATTGATATTTTTTATAAAGTAGAGAAGAGAAAAGTTGAATTTCAGTTTGATCATTTCAATGTAGTTCAGATCCTAAAAAGTAAAAACAAAAGAGTAATTTAGTTTTCCTTTGTAGAGAGTGAAAAAGGAAGAAAGAAACAAAAGTGGAAAAGGTAAAAAAGATAAGAAAGGTAAGGAGTGGCAGTCGTACGCACGCACGAGGGTTTGCTCAAAAAGCCATCAAAGATTCACACACCAATGAATATGGTGTGCGCACGTGCGCTTTCTCCACTTTTTTTAATCTTTATTTTATTTTATTACCTATCATTCTATGAGCAAACAATTTATCAAACGATAAAAACACTATTGTGAATAAAAACGAATATTTATGTTTAGAGAATAGTTTAGAAACAGTATACAAGAAAAAATCAAAACGAGGTAACAAATTAAGATTTTACATTTTCTTCGCATTAAATAAAGTGACACTCGTTATTAATTATAAAAAGATTAAAGTAACTAAAACTTGAGATGAGTCACATGGGACATTCCAATGATGAAGCGGCTATTATATTACTTACCTCACTTATTGATCGGTCCCCATATCATATGCATACATACGCCTATGGGTCAACTCTTAGCACGGTCCAATTTTTTCTTCTTTCCTTTAATTGACTACTAGAATCATCCATTTTTATAGATATGTTTTAAGAACAATGATTTAAAGAAAAAAAAAACCTACATATAGACATTGCCCAACGTTAGTATTTTACGATACTAGTGTATACACAACTTATAGACACCCTTTTACCATTTTTGACTCAATATTGACCAAATTTATAATATATACATACATGCTCTCAGGATGCCAATTATAAGATCAAAATCACACACCTTAAATATTAACTAGATAGGTAAAACTTAAATTTAATTTTTCTATGGTTTGAACCAAAAGTGATATATGAAACCGTTATTTACCCTCCCAAAATTATGTGACTAATCAACATCATAAGTTGATAATTAAATAATTTAACTTTAACTGAAGCGCGTCTATTAAATGATGACGTGGCAATAGCTCGTGGTGAAATTGAATGAAAAAGCTGGACTAGATAACGACCGGAGAGAGATAGAGAGAGAGATAATAGAGTGAGGTTAGAGAGAGAGAATTCAATCTATCATTACGCATAGCTTTTGATTTTATCTTTCTGATTAATTTTCCTATTTTGATTTTCTCGGGAAAATCTCTCTTGATAGATAGATCCGAGTGGTGTATGTGTGTTGTTGAGTAGTAGTAGTAGTAGCGAATCTGGATGTTATTTGTAGGTGTGAATCTGAGTTTGAAAGATGAGGAACGTTAATAATAGCGTTGAGACTGTTAACGCCGCCGCTACTGCCATCGTCACCGCCGAGTCGAGAGTACAGCCGTCGTCTGTTCAGGTAACCACGAGCTTTTAATTCTGAGGTTTAAATGTGTTTTTTTTTTTCATAGATCAGTATTGTTACTTGTTTCTTTTAGATCTTGATTCAAAGATTTGTAGCTTTATGTTTAATTTGCTGTGAAAATGATCAGTGATTAGTTTGAATTTTGGGATTTTTTGGTGTTTTGATTTGGATTAAAGGTACGAAACTGAAGTGATTGTGATTAAGATTTCGAGATTTTAGATAAACATTTCAGTTCTAATCATTCATATTGCTTAAATTACGACGAAAGAGATTGAAGATTGATTTACGAATGAAGGATTCAAATTTAGATCCAACTTTCTAATTTTGGGGTTTTTTTTTGCTCTGTACAGTTACGAATTTATAAAGATTTATGCAATTGATGATCTTAGTTCTTGATTTCAAGACTTTGATGGTTAATTCTTGCTTTTTGAGTCTAGATTACATTTTGGTCTCAAAAAGGTATAAAAGAAGAATTGTTTGCTTGATAAAGAATATGTTGCTTTTTCAATCTTATTGTGGTTTTGGCTTTACAAGTCATAATAGCATTCATGATTAAAAGGTTAAAGCGTTTTTTATTTCAGTTTATGTTTTGGTTAATTTTTCCACAGATAGTATAATTTCTCCAAAAGTGAACTACAAACATTTAGGTGATTACTGATGTTCTTTGTTACTTTATTTCAAAAGCTTTTACTTTGAGAAAGTTTTGGTGAAACAGTTCTTTATGTCATTAGAAAAGGGATCATGATTCAAAGACTGTTTATTTATAGCTTATGAATCTAATTTTATGTGTTTTGACTGTATTAGAAGAAAAGGTGGGGAAACTGTTGGAGCTTAAACTCTTGTTTTGGATCCCAAAAGAACAACAAACGGATTGTTAATGCTGTGCTTGTACCTGAACCGGTTGCATCTGGAGTTCCGGTGGTTACAGTTCAAAACTCTGCTACTTCAACTTCGATTGTTCTTCCGTTTATAGCTCCTCCTTCATCTCCAGCTTCGTTTCTTCAATCTGATCCTTCTTCCGTCTCTCATTCGCCTGGTGGTCAACTTTCTCTTACTAGCAATACTTTCTCGCCTAAGGAACCTCAATCGGTCTTTACCGTTGGACCATATGCTAATGAAACTCAACCCGTCACTCCTCCTGTATTCTCGGCTTTTATAACCGAGCCATCCACTGCACCGTATACACCACCTCCCGAATCATCAGTCCATATAACTACACCTTCTTCACCTGAAGTGCCTTTTGCTCAGTTGCTTACATCTTCGTTGGAGCTAACTCGGAGGGATAGTAGCGGGACGAATCAGAAGTTCTCATCTTCACACTATGAGTTTCGGTCTAATCAGGTGTGTCCGGGAAGTCCTGGTGGTGGTAATCTAATCTCTCCCGGGTCAGTGATTTCAAACTCTGGTACATCTTCTCCTTACCCGGGTAAATCACCCATGGTCGAGTTTCGAATAGGCGAGCCTCCAAAGTTCCTCGGTTTTGAGCACTTCACAGCCCGTAAATGGGGATCGAGGTTTGGATCTGGATCAATCACACCTGTTGGGCACGGTTCAGGATTGGCTTCAGGCGCTCTGACACCAAATGGTCCAGAGATAGTATCTGGAAACCTAACACCCAACAACACCACATGGCCTCTTCAGAATCAGATCTCTGAGGTCGCGTCTCTAGCCAATTCGGATCACGGCTCTGAAGTCATTGTAGCCGATCACAGAGTTTCGTTTGAGTTAACAGGTGAAGACGTTGCACGTTGTCTTGCAAGCAAGCTAAATCGATCACACGACAGAATGAACAACAATGACCGGATTGAGACAGACGAGAGAACAGGAAACAACTTCCAAAAGGGTGGCAGTAAAGATAAAGGGTCAGGAGATAGAGAGACTGAACAACAGAGAATTCAAAACCTGAGTTCGTCTTCGATTGGATCAAGCAAAGAATTCAAATTCGACAACACGAAAGAAGAGAATATCGAGAAGGTTGCAGGAAACAGCTGGAGTTTCTTCCCTGGGTTACGATCTGGAGTCAGCTAACAACATAAAAGAAGACGTCTCTTCTTCTTCTTCATTACCAAAGACGAAATAAAAACCCTTTAACAAACCTTAAACATGGATCGTGAAAAATGGTAAGAAATGGGTTCTAACAACTTATACACATCTAATCTTTTTACATTGATATAGCAGTAATGCCTTGTGAAATAAATTTGTATTTTTCTTTTTTTTTTTACTATATCAAACATACACTTTGCCGGAAGTGTTTGAACTGAAATGGTTGAACAGTATTTAGTCTTAAAAAACATTTTCATTTTTCTTCATTTAGCTGATCAATCTTTTAAAACATAGGTTGTGTGTTATTAAAACGTCGAAACAACATAAACTGGATTTGGTCAACGAAAACATCAAAATAATATACGTTACGAAGAAAAGAAACACATCTAGATCACGATTAATCCTAAAACCAAACCGGACCGATTAAACTAAAAGGCAACAAAAGAAACACAACAAGAGCTGCGAAGTACTGAGAAGAAACTAAACCGGGTTTAATCCTCCTTGTCGGAACCGTAATACCTCTTAAAAGCCCTGGGTAGATAAACCGGAATCAAAACACCAAAGAGATTAAACGACCAAATCCCTAAATTCACAGCCGCCAAAACTTTTCCGGCATACAACCTCCTCGCCGAAACAGTCCCCGTACCATACTCCCTCGAGAACTCACTCATAATCCACTCAACAAGACTCAAAACCCTCCTCGCGTTATAAACAATCGGAACAAGAATCCTCGCCGGAGCAGAGAAACCAAAACTCGCCGCTAATCCCTCCATAAAAACCTGACTCGCTAAAAGAAACACATGAGGTGCAGCAGCACTCACACCGTTCTTATCATCCTCCACGATTCCTTCAAAGATGTAACAGATCGGAATTATAAGTCCGACGATCCCAGCCGATGTTACATAGATACTGAAGATTTTGTTTGTGGAGCTTGTGAGAGGAGCGTCACGGTTTGGATTGTTGTGTGGAGGGAAGATTAGTTTAGAGAGGAAGAAGAAGTAGATGAGTGTGAGGATTGTGAATATGAAATCTTCTATTGTTACGAGTCCACTTGCAGAGAGAACTAAGATTATTGCGAGGATGTTTAGTTGTCGGAATGAGAAGAATCCGGCGGTTTTTCCGGTGGATACTGTTGAGGTTTGAGTTTGTTGTTGTTGTGGTTCTTCTTCTTTTGGTAAGGTTATGTCGTTGTACGTTGCACCGACACCTCCAGACATTGTTTTGGGTTTTTTTTTTTTTTTTGTGTGTAAGGGTTTTGTGAGAGGAGATTGTGTTTTTTGTTTTCTCAGGAAAATGTGGTGAGAAAATTTTTGGGTGGAGACTGGAGAGAGGTAAGATAAAAGAGAGTGATGAAGTGGACACGTGGCGGAGGGAGAAGAGTTTGAATGGAAGAGGTTAGAAGACGTGGAAGATTTACAGAACTAGAGTTTTTGTTAGTTTTAGAGGTTATATTTCTATGTTTAAGGATAGGATCAAAATTAGTCGTTTTAGGGGTGAAGGATGGTGAAATGGGAAATTAATTTATTATTGCACAAGAATCTAAAGAGAATCCTTTTTGAGTTTCAATAAAAAAAGATAAACCAGAAAAACCAAGAATTTGGGAATACAGATATTACGTTTTCCCATTTCCAAATATTCAAAATCATATGCAGATTACTTCTACATAAAGAAGGAAATTTTATCAAAGGGTTTGATTTTTTTTTTTTTTTTCGACCCACTTATTATGAGTTGCTTAGTCACCTTAGAATGTTAAAAAAAAATTTTCACTTTTTAAAAGAAATTGTTTTACAACAATTCAAAATAGAGGTTAGTATATATATTCATTTGCTTGAACCACAAATTAATTTCCAAATACAATCCTTAGCAAAATAAATTATAGTTCTGAGTTTTATGTAGTGAAAAGGAAAAGAAAAGGGAACTTATATTTACAAGAACCGAATCGATCAAATGTTTTCTTACGAAAAATAAAGGTTAGGCAAACGGCAGTCCTACTTAAATTTTCATAAGACACATATAAATCTACGTGCTGCTTAAGGAACTTGATTATTTGGGCTTGTGGACTTGCATTAGGCTTTGTAGTTAGAATTAAAAACGATAAAACTGTTCACCGAACCGTGAATTAAACTAGAAATGATTTAACTAAAAACGAATTCAACAATAATTAAGAATCGTATAAAACAATGCATTGTATCACACGGTACTTAGCTTGTAGTAGAATATGGAAGATTGTTGATAATTGATATACTAAAAGAAGAGATAATTAGATCATGGGTGAGAATACTTGGTTGCAGAAATAGCTTTCAATTCGACCTTCAATGTCAAAGTGTCCTTGTCCAAGTAACTCTGCCCAAGAATGGTTTTAGACACAAATTGTTTCCAACCCCACCCATGGCCTGATTTTTTGTACCAGCGTTTAACTGCAAGAAATATAAATATATGTAAGCATATTGAAAACTTAATTTAGTTAAGACTTAAAAAACTACTAGTCGAATGAGTTAGGACATTCTATTTCGTATTTCCATCACAAGTTAAGAAAGTTGAAAACCGCATCAGCATCTAAGAGCATCTCCAATCCTCATTTTTGATAGAAGAGAGAGTGTTTCTGCAAAACACATTTTAGACTCTCTCTCTCTCTTCCTTAAGACACTCACTCTTTTGGTTTTTTTTTTTTTTGTTTTTTGTTTTTTTAAGATCTCCATCCCAAAGATGAAGGATGGAGATGATTTAAGAGCTTTGATTCTATTAAAGTAAATTTAAATATATAAAAAATTGTGTTTTAAGACGTACATTCGTGTGTGGTGTGAGTGTAGTGTCCACGTGGGTCTAATACTCGGAGATTAACATGCACGTAAATCTTCTCATCCTTCGATAGGGTTTCACTATCAGCTAAATGCATAAAGACGGACAACCAATTGCCATCTGCTTTAGAACTTCCATTTGGATACAACTTTAAAACCCTATAAATCACATTATTGTATACACACTTGTTAGCATACATAGACGTCTACCTATATATATACACACTAAGATTTTATAGCCTCACCATTCCTTTCCTCCAAAGGAAAAAGTGTTTGTTACAAAAACATGACTTTTCAATGCGGAGAAATCCTTGAGACTAAAGGAAAATATGGGATTCGAGGGTTTCTCATTCAAAGAGAAGACTTCCCAATTGGTAAGGGGTGGAACAACCATGACTTCAACACCAAACTCGCATTTATGCCCCTCGAAGAGATATTCACTTTTTGGATAATTGAATAAATCGAGAGGAAGCACTTGAGAGAATCCCCTTACCATTCTTAAAGCATTGAAACGCTGCGCTTCAGTATCTATAAGAAAAATGGTGCAATTAATTCAACGTGACATATATATGACAATTAAATGAACAAGTCTTATAGTTAGTTCTTTCTTTTACCTTTCTCTCTATCCACAGATGTCTAGCCCTGAATTTAATGTATAAATAATTGAATAATATACATATGAATTCGTACAAACCTTGAATAGTAAAGTACTTTTGCGCTTTCTTGTTGTAGATGAAGAACTTGACATATGCAAAAACTTCAGATGTGCTGTCTATTTCCACGTACATTGAAATAAAACCGCTTCCGTTGTCCTCCTCGTTCCCTTTTGGATATATAATCAATCACCTGATGAAGTTTTTAACAGAATAATTATTGCATAAGTAAGAAAGATTGAAGTTCTTTTCTTATGATGAACATTTAACCCTTCGGGAGCTTATGTAATCATATAGTAAAATCATGTTCTACATATGTCTCACAAAACACGTATGATAAGGTGAAAAAGTCGATTACATCTAAGGTTAGATTCCAGATACATACCAGTCATATCCGCCTACCGTGAAACGACGAGATTGGTATTTTTCACCGTCAAGTTGTGTGAGATTCTCAATCTTGACGGAATAGGAAGAAGGAGGATGTTCTGTGAAGCTTTTCATAATTGTAGAAATTGAGTTTGAGCATGTTGTTGCATTCGAAATTGTGTTGCCCATTATATTCCTTCATGAACCTTAGAAAGCATGAAGAATGTTAATAGATATAGAGATATATAGAAGAAACAAAATCTCGTATAACTCGATTTCCAACTTCTTATTGTGATTTAATCAAAGATTCATCTTTATCACATCTTCGTTTATAATTATTGTTTTTTATTCCTCTACTTAATATATGGTAAACATAATATCTCATCATATCTACTTAACTTATTGCCGTTGAAGAAGAATAATATATGATTACTGCCAAGATTTTGTTAACTAACTTAACCATGTTCACATATTAAAATATTTAATCAAAGTAAACTTAAAATCCTATCAAGATTTTAAGTTGATCCAACGGTAGGAAGTATGTCATCCAATTCCATACTATCTAAGTTGGGGCTATTGCTAGCTTCCAGTGTTTTATACATTAAGACGATTCATTTTTCTGCTTCTTTGTCTGACAAATCTCTTAAGTTTCTCAACCAAACCGCAAACCTACTTCGACTTGAATTTCTCGCTGAGTTTCCCGACTCTGTCCTTAAACTCTTCTGCAGTCTCTTTAGCCTTCACTATAGAGATATTTCTGATCTCATCAACTTTGAAGCTCGTTTGTCTCCACACTTCCTCTGCGTTTGACTTGGTTTTCATTTTCAGGGCTTTAGCTTTGTTCTCCATGCCATGAACTTGTTCTTTCAAGGCTGATATCAGAAGGCTTATCTTCTCTATGATCAAGTTGATTACTTCTTTGGATTTCTCTCCTACATCTTTCGCCATCTTCTTGAGCTTAGCAATCAGATTTCCAGCTCTTTTCATGGTTCCTTCTACAGGATTTTGCTTTCTTGCGTTCAGCCAAGTAGATTCGGTTGTTGTTGTTTGTTCATGGAGGTCACTGTCAACAATCACTTTTAGGCCATACTTCTCCCAACGTCCTCTAGCTTCTTCTAGCACTTTTGCTTGTTCTCTTGCTCTTCTCGCTTCATCCTTAGCCCAATCCCTGCAAAAACAAATCTCAAACCCGTTAACGACTTGAAGAACTTTCTTCTGTCTCTATCTAGAGCAAAACCTGTAGTCCATTCCTCTTTTGCTTCTATCTCACTGTGTAAGCTCTTATTCATGCTCATTTGATATTTGCTTGGTAAAGAAAAGAAAAAAAAGAAATTCAAGATGATATATTCAATACCTGGCTATGGATAAAGCGTTCTTTTCAACTTTAAGCTCATTTTGCAACCGGAGTATCTCTTGGTTCTCATCCTCCACTTGCTTTTGAATTCTATCAAACTTCTCCTTCTCATACGACATCTCTGCCTTGTTACTCACAAGGCTTTGAAGTTGTTCCTCAAGCTCATTTCGTACCCTTGCAAGAGCCTCCATTTCTGTTTCAATCGATGTGCGTTCTTTCTCCAATGCAAGAGTCTCTTCTTCTTTCTCAAGTCTAAGTCTCGCCAGCTCTGACTTTGCTTCTTCTGCCAATTTCTCCACTGCATCTACTATTTCTTTTTCTCTTAAAAGTTCTTTCTCGAAGCTAGCATTAATATCCTTCTCAACCTGAGCAACCAGTGCGTTATGTGCAGAAACCACATTTTCAGCCATAGCCTCTGCTTCGATACGAGCTAGCTCCTCACCAACTACTTCAAAAGCTTCGCCAGTTGCAAGAGACACAGCTGTTTGGGCTTTTGTAACTGCTTTAGACGGCTGAAACAATCTGGTACGCCCTAGAGGGACAAAGACTTTTCAAAAAGAGATCTTGTTGTGGCAACTCTAATGATATGATTACTTCAAGAATCTAACTCACCAAAAGCAAGTGCTGTTATTCCGTGTTCTCCAGCAGATAAGTCAGCTATAAGCGCAGGCCATGCTTCTGGGTTTATTTTATCAATGTCAAGAAAACCAGAGAGTTGGTACAACTTCTGAAATAGGAAAAGTGAATTGTGTAAGGTTTAGAACGTTCTAACGACTAAATGTGGCAAAGGCGAAAGAACGGAATAGACAAAAAACCTTGCTATCAGCTTCTGGGAGCTGTCGGAATTCCAAAGCCATCTTCCAGCTCAAAAGATCCTGACGTGTTAAAGGGCTGCAGAGAAAAAGAGATATAAGAAGATTGGATATCGCATAGGAATATGCTTGGATGAAAATATATAGCACGTCAACCTTTCTGGGGAGAATGTAAACCAACTGCTCTCAGCAGAAGGCATGCTGTGGTTAGAGAGTTTACTTGAGATTAGCCCTGCTTCTGCCAAACCTATAATTGCCAGTGAAAAATGACGAAAACAGATTAAACAAAACTTCATTGATTCAGCATGAGTGTAAAAGAAAAATACAATGATCACCTTGAATGAATGGAAAATCCGGATCTTCAGGTGTGACATCATCAAATGCAAGTTCAGTAACATTCTCTATGTACATGGCAGGATATACTTTTGATGCTGAGTTCCTATAACCGATGAAGGTATTTTCACGATGTGAGGCAGTGAAATATTTAACAATGTTTCAAGAGTAGGAGAGAAACTATTTGATAATTACCTTGATAAAGCATTGCTTGCAGAAACCACCCAACGAGCGAATTCACGGCGTGTACATAAATCATAAGGCAGAGCATCAGATTCAATAACCTGAAAATTAAATAGGTTCGCAATCAATTCATAACAAATCATACAATTGTTGCATTGCTAAGTAGTTCACAATAATCTGAAAGTTAAAAGCAGTACCTTTAAGGCTTGTAAAGCTGAAAACATTTGACTTTGAACTGGATCCACAACTGTTGGAAAAATAGGTTTTAAGGGATTTAGTTGTGGAACTGTGGAAGGAGCAGGTATTCCTGTATAACGGCGAGTTTTCTGCATTTCATTTGGGATTTGAGAGGTATGTGTATCTACTCCATCAAACTCTGTCGATGATGTGTATCTCTCAGCTGAGCTTTCTGACGCTTTGTTTGCCTCGTGATATACTTCGCTTGTAGACGCGGCTTTCGACACCACATCTATGTCACCCCGAGATAAAACTGGAGAATCTAAACTAACATCCATAAAAGGGAACGCTTGTTAAACAGGCAAGTACCATTGACAGGTAATATGATGAAGAAACTGAGAAAACACAGATGACATATAGGACGTTGCTCTAAAATCTCGCACTAAAGAACTTAACAAAGAACTCATATCATTAGAGCATATGCAGTAACCTAGATTCATATCGCCACTATTGGTTGTAACATCTATCAAACTTGGTATGATGAATGCCTAAAGATGAGAAGACGTTAAAAGGTTCGTGTCCACACCTCTATAGCTTTCCTGGTTATCTTGATCCGTCGCACCAGCCGTGCTGATTTGATCACTTGAACTCTCCGCAATCATAGTCACCACTTGTACTTTGGGTTCTAACATTCACCAAAATTTGATAACTAATTCACTAAATCAATTACATTGTATCAATTACTCACAGTATATGAAGATTGAAACACATACTTAATATATTGCGCTTGAGAGATAAAGCTGCGTAAGTTAGCCCAACGAACAGAACCATTCCAGCTACTCCAGATAACAAGGTTCCTGAAAAAATCAAATTCCTTCAACAAATTCATCAACCCAAATAAAAAAAGATACAAAATTGCAGAAAATTATAACCAAATTCTAATCAAATTCTGTACCTTTAAACCAATCGCTACCGCGAGAATCAGTACCATTCTCTTCGTCTCCTGAATCAGACCAGCCACGAAATCGATCCGACTCATTCCTCTCACCCAAATCACGACCCGATTCTGCGTTCTGCGCAACGCATGATATCCGGAGACGGCGAGTGAGCTTCGTAATCTTAACTCTCGCCGGAGCTTTGAAGCTTCCGTAATTTAGGGCAATTCTGAGCTGGAGAGAGCTTGGTGTCCATGTCGTCGCCATAGTAGACGCCATAGTTCAGCAAAAATCGCATGAACTGATTTGGTTTCACAGACGAAATCACATTTTACGCTTTTCTTTTTGGTTCGTTGCTTCAAAGACGAGAACAAGAAACTTTCGTATAATTTTAAATAAGGGCCTTGTATTATCTCATTTTTTAACTTTTACCACGTAAATAAACCTTTTTAACAATTGTTATCCTCAATTCTACACACGTAAAAAAAAAGTGATTAGAGAGAATTTCTTGTTAATTGATACATATAGAGAATTTCTTGTTAAACATACAAGACGAATCAAACAATAAATGAAAAAAAAAACTAAATAATAACACAGACTAACACATAAAGAGACACATAAAGATAAGAACTCATCTGGTTAGATATCATACAACTAAATTAATTATGCATACATTAAAGAAAAAACTCCACAAAAATTAATTTATATTGAGCAACCTCTTTACATCAATTTATGTTGGCAACTTCTCAATCCTCAATCGTTTCGTGTTTCTTATGCTTGTTAAACGAGCATAAGAGATTCACCTGAATTAGTCTACATGACAAATGTAATTTCCAAATCAATAGTTCTTCCACATCACTGTCATAATGTAGCAATTAAGGAATCACCTTATTTCTTGTGGTTCCACTGTAAGCTAATGCTAGAGCGTATATGGTGAGAGCTATGCATAGAACCAATCCCCTAAAAACGCATACTCCATGTTAATTAGTGAACCGCTAATGAAAATACCATGCACCCTTCACATCGAGCAAATATTGTACAATTATATTTCTATGAATTGATTATAAATAAAAGATTTTGAACATAAAAAAAAAAATTCACATAAGATTAAAAATGTAAATGAATAGATATTCTCTATTAAATCAACCTTGTTCCCAACTGCTGAAAGATTCGCCAAATTTATAAAAAGCTTAAACAAAAAAGTTATAGTAATCATAGGGTCTATTAATGAATTATCGTTAATAGCTATACATACTAATCATGGGTCTATTTTCATTTTTGATGTAAAAAAAAAACGATGGTTTTACTTTTACCGAAACAAGTTTATAAGATAATGAAATTTAGCATACAATCTTTATCTATATTTTAACAAGAAAGAAAAAAAACACACACAATCGTTATCTGAAAATCGTATATTGCATTAATTAATCAGTGAAATTACAGAAAAATAAAAGATGTATTCCGTATCCGGAAAAACAAGACACATGTATACAAATATACTACTAAAAATTCAAGAACTTGAATTTTGATGATTTGATCTGCCGACCAAAAAAAAATTATCCTAAACTTGAAAATAAAAACTTCGGAATTTGTGTGTTAATGCAAAAGTGGTCGCACAATTAGAGGCAAACCGTAACCCGGTCTAAGAGAGAGCATATACGTTGGCGAATGGCGATAACCGGGCGAAACCGAGATTTCGAACCGGGACAAAACCAGTGACAAGACAATCTTGTACTCCATGGTGGTCAAATTCCGACCGATACACATTCTCCCTCCGAATCCAAACGGCATAAAACCCATCTTATTCTTACAACCACCGTACAAATCGCCATCAAATCTCTCCGGCTTAAACTCGTTGACGTCATCTCCCCACAACTTGACGTCGTGGTGCATCGCCACCACGTCGATCCAAATGTTTGTTCCGTTTGGAATCACCCGACCGTTTACATCAATGTCTCTCCGAGCTTGCCGTTGTGCGTTCGGTGCCGGCGGATATAGCCGGAGTACCTCGTTCATCACCCAACTCATCTGCATTAACGATCACAAGTTTTTTATTCGTTAATATACAATTTTCAATAGGTATAGTGATTTTTTTAAGTACATTAATGACACTATAGTGTGTCACACGTTTTAGTCATGGATTAAAAAACAAAACAGATAGAATATGCATTATGAGTAGATACTGCCACGTGACATTGGATTTATCAGTTTGGAGATTCCGTGGCGCGTCAGTTATTGGTCAGCGCAGTCGTTGACGCGCCTCCTCTATTGCTTTGATCAATTGTTATCGTACGTTACTACGTTTTACAAATTTGACTTCTTTGTGACCATTGACTTTGACCACAGTGATCAGATGTATATTAATTAGGTGTAAATTATAAAGCCCCTAAATTATATTTAAGGTTTTTTTTTTTTTTTTAATGAAACCTTTTGTATACTATCAGGCTTACATTATATTCTCATTTTACGTGCATTAACTCTATTTTTTCTAAGAAAATGTGAACGTGCCAAAATGTAAACTATTTTGTGAACGCGTCCAAATATAATTTATGCATGCATATAATTAAGCACGTGGATTGTTGTGTACTATGTTTGGTAACGTACCTTCTTTAGTCCGGCAAGTTTGTTATATTCAATCTTGGAATCTCCGATGACTTGTTTAATCTCTTCCCTGATCGTGTCTTGCCACTCGGGATGGATCGCAAGTAGCATGAACGTCCACGTCAGAGCTAAAGCCGTCGTCTCGTGGCCAGCGAAGAAGAACGTCTTGCATTCGTCCACAAGCTCTTTTGCCGTAAAATTCCCTTTACGATCCGCCTTTAGCAACATTCCGAGAAGATCGTGGCCTTGGTCGTCTCCTTCGACCAAAGATCTCTTCCGTTCGTTTATGAACGACAACAGAAGACCATCGATCTCTCGACCTAGCTCCTTCGCTTTAACGGTTTGCTTGAAATTCAAAATGTTGCTGAACGGTACGCCTACGTAGCGATTTGAATTGAATAGAGCGAATTGCACGGCTCTTAGGTTTTTGAGGACTTGAGTTCCGTTTTCTCCCGTGACCCCGAAGCTTGTCTTGGCGATTATCTCACCGGCTGTTCCTATGATCTCGCTCTCCATGTCGAATTCGGAATTGCCGGAGTTGATCTGTGTGGCCCATCGGTCCAACATGTTGGAGGTTGATTCCACCATCATATTTGTCATAGCCTATTATTATTCAAATATGATCAATAAAAAGTAGTGAGTAAAAAGAGAAATATTCTAGTATGAAGATTTGAATAGAGAATGAGTCTAATATGTTTTTATGTAGTCTTTTCAACACCATAAGACCTTGAAATTTCTTTGTCATGAAAAACGGTGGCTCATGCATGCCTTTTGGGAAAGGACTATAAAGTCTAATTGTTGAATTAGATTAGTCACCCTATTAATTTTCTACAATTTGGACTCTTGCCAATGTATGAAAACGAGTTAAATTATTGTAATTATATATACCTTAAGATTAAGAGGGGCAAATGCAGGAGTGATGATGTGGCGATGTCGTGTCCAATCATCGCCTTCGACCATAACCAAACCGGTACCAAACATTGGCTCTCTGTCTTTCTTGAAAACATTTGGTTTCCCCCAGCTCTTCCCCAATACACCTTTCGACATAACACTCAAGAATTCAGGATCCGCCACGTACACGAACGGCTCTATCCCTAGCCAGTACACAAACACTTTCCCTGAGTCACAAAACACGTAACCATTAATATATGTTAATGTAGTTTTTTTTTTTTTGAACACCATATGTTAAAATGTAGTTACATATAGTTATCAAAATGTTGATAGATAAACCAATTATATGGTTCAAATGTTCGGAACTTAAATATGAGAACTGAGATTTATAGGTACCGTATTGTTGTTGCCACCGAGCGAAATGTGGAAGTGCAATGGAATGTATGTCATGATTGATTATGATGGAAGATTTGCTCTTCTCCACCATTACCCCGGCTGTCTTCAGCTTCTTCATGTCATTAAGGTTTCCTAATGGAAAACTAGGAGGTGGACCGAAAAATCCGTTTTCTCTAAGCTTCTTCTGAGCTCGAACCGGAAATATCCAGCAACGTAGAAAAAGCTTCAAGAACGTAAGGCAAAGAACTACGACAAAAACGTTGAAGAACATGTACCAAACTCGAGGCATCTCAAGAAACTCCATCCCAATCTCTCTAAATAAATTAAATATGTATATGAGAACTAATAATATGTGTGTGTATTTATTGTTGTATATGAGGAAGTGATATTGTGGTGCAATATGGGTTGTTGTATTGGAAATGTTTGCAAGTGAAATATGGGAATGAACCAAATGAGGTATTTATAGATGTTTTCTAGGCCCGGGTTTAGAAGAATGTCAGACTTTGACCAAAGAGACTCTCTTCTATCTATTATTTAGTGTATTATTGTAATTTATTTTAGTTTATGTTAGTACATAACATAACGTTTCTTTACCATTTTTTGGTCAAACATTATCGGCATTTAGCCTCCCTTGTCTTTTTCCATTTCTCCATAGTGTTTTACACAGTTTTTATCTCCGGCTGCTTTTTTGAATAAAAATGAAAGTGATGTGAATGTAAGGATGTTGTCTTTTAATCCGTATTGGCAAAAAGGGTAAACACAATAACTTTTTCTTCTTTTTTTAACTAGAAAAATTAATTATATTCTTTTTCAATGAATAAATTATTTACGTTATAATACTCGTATACGCTAATTACACGTTTGTTTTTATAGTTTTCCTCAATCCTTAATTTTGTAATTCATATTGTTTCGTATTAAGTTTAGAACCTATAAAAAGTAAAAATTGACGGTATAGATTCTCTTAATCAAATATCTTATACTTTCTCTGTTTCTAATGAATTGATGTTTTGAATTTTTATTTTGTTTTTCAAAAATTTAAAAATTTATATTAAAAGTAAAATAGTTTTTTTTGTTTTAAGATTTTTGCTATATATTATAGTAGATAATAGTATATACCGTATTTTTTCTTTCTACTTATACAACAATGTTAAATTAATTAATAATTAAAATTTTATTATCTTTTATAGTATGTGTGAAAATTCTAAAACATTAATCTATTAGAAACAGAGATAAAAATGTTTTTCTCAGTAAAAATAAAAACAAAGAAGACTTTAATTTAACGAAGTCTTACTGCATTCCACCACAAACGTCTCCGTTCTATATATATGTGTGCAAGTATGTGAAATTAAAATAAAACTAAATTTGTTAGATAAAACTAAAAAGTTCAAATTTAAGAAAAAGAAACTTTCGGTTTCTAGTTCTAAGCAGAATATAAAATGACGCGTTCCATCACAATCAAGTATATAATTACATGTGAAATGCTCTAGTTTTAGACCCAATATGTGAAATCGATCACTGTCACTACCTAATTGTAATAATGAAAAAGAATAATCTTAAATGTTCTAACAGTTGAATGTGAAAACCCTTAGGCTTCAATCGAGTTGCCTAAAATAGATCAAACCACACATCAATTTACAACTTATTATTTAAACCACATAACATTGTAATATCTGGCATGGACCACCGGATCTCTTTAGGACATTTATCCTCGTCGTCTTTTGTCCTTTTTCCAATATTTTGGAGTTTCAGAGTTTTTTAAAAAGGGCACATGTGCGTTATATAATAAATAGGGATTAGTTAGGGAAAGTATAAATTTATTGTTATTCAAATATTATATAATATATAAGTTCAAGTAAAGTGTTTAAAGAGCAATAGTCAAAGGTCTCGCGTATGAACTACTATGAACCATTTTTTAATCACACGCGTAGAGCTCCTACGACTTCTACTAAGAACACGAGATCTGACAAAATACGAAATAAGGTCATCTTTAAACAACTTTATTTTTTCTCCAACAAACTACTACTTTTAAATTTTGGTTAGTAGATTGAAAATTCCATTTGCTCGTCTACTTTTAGAGTCTGATTTTCGTACCAATACCATGGCACACCAATAACACAATAAGTGGTGAAATTCACTAGTACGTACCATCAATCATTTGAAAGCTTCGACTGTTTTAAACATAAGATATCCGTTTACATGAGAAATAAATTAATTTTTTTTGAAACAAATGCTAATTCGAGCGCCATACAAAAACGAAAGATTTGTCTTCCCTTTCATGTCTAACGTGAATTAACTGTAATAAATTTTGTTTAAAATACTTATAAATATTGTGATTTGTGAGTTCATTTGAAAATAGTATATGCACTAAATATAGACGTAGATAGAAACACAAATGCAAACAGACAAACGAGATCTAAATTCGTAGGATTACTATGGATCCGAGGAGAAAGAGAAAAGAGGAAAAGAAATGAGAAGAAAAGAAAAGTAAAAGTTAGAGTAAAGTAGAAAACTTTTTTTTTTTTTAAAAGAAAACTTTTTTCTTTTGTAAATATAATTGGAAATCTAACCTTTTGCTTTTCTTAACAAAAAAAATATAATTGGAAATATTCACCTACTTTTCTCCACTCTTAGAGGAATTGAGGGTAACAAATAGTTTAGTAAATATTAAGGTTATCTAGATATCCAAGTAACCTTGTTAATGAATAAAATTTCATTCTCAAAATATGCAGTATGCTTCTTCATTTTAAAGGCAATATGTTTTTTTATTTAATTAAACTAAACTTCAATAAATTACAAAACTTTTTTTTTTTACAAAACTTTCTTTGGTAAACCGTAAACAAGTATTAATTTATTAATTAAATAATAGTTTTAAATAAAAATATGATCCCCAAATTTTAATTCATAGATATTTTCAACAAATATTTTTTTATATAGATGTTTTAGCTTTTTTTTTTTTTTGTCAACAGATGTTTTAGCTTTGTATAATATATTATATATTTTATTGTTTGATCCATACTATATATGTTTTGATGTTACTTTATTATTTTGTTTTTATTAAAGGTATTTTATTATTTTGTAATATATACTCGATGTAGTAATCAATCTTTCAAAGATATAAATAATCTAAATTTGTATATACAACTTAAATTCCGATTAAACGTTCTATATAAAGCACTGTTGTCTCACTAACACTTAATCTTTCTTTTCTTTTTTTGTTAAAAAACTAATTATACTTTGTCATTTTCTATTTAACGGACTAGCGATCTATTTCAATCAGCGACAAACATGTGACATAACTTGTCGTATACTTAGATTTAACCACAAAAACTCATGTGAACGAAACGAGAAGTTGTTTGTTTGTGTTCTTGAGGAGTGTATGTTTATGGGTCCACTAAACATCTCAACATCGATATTAAATTATAATTACGCCATAAAATTCAACATCGCAATTCATCACCCAATGTGTAACAAATATTTTGTTATAATACCGTAATAAATTTACCTTTTGACTCTATTTGTAAGATTTCTTATTAACAAAAACTTCAACTCAATGATCATATTTGACATTTTCCAAAACATCATTTTTATTTGCAATCAATACTAGTCCATTAAGCTATATCTGTAACATTCAATTGTGCTCAAATAAAATTTCAACAACCCTAATTTTGGAAGACTTCTATCAAGTTCTCATACTATTTCTTTTCTGAAAATAGCTAAAAAATAGGTAAACTTTTTTTTGATGTTTTCAAACATTCGTATGATTATTATTAAGTAAATGTATATGTAAGTATTTTATATCTATCTATCTAAACTAGGTTACTAATTATTTACATTTGTAATAAATAAAATTTCCAATAATTAATGTTAAGGTGAGGTGTATGGGTTTTTTTTTAACTCCCAAAATTTCAAAAAGCATGTCTTTAATTTGGGTTTAATTAATAACAGTACCTTTTTTGGTATAATTAAAAGTGTGGTAAAAAAAAAGTAAAAATTAAAAAGACAACAAAAATAACATTGGTCGGGTGGAAAGACGACCGACCAATTTTTTAAGGCCAAGAATTAAATCCGGTCGTCTTTTCACCCAACCCATGTTATTTTTGTTGCCTTTTTAATTTTTACTTTTTCTTTTTTACCACACTTTTAATTGCACCACTTACGTAATTACATATATCCACAAATTCAACTATTGCCGACATAAGGAAGGAAAGGGCCGGTTATTCGCAAGAAAGTTATTTATCTCGTGTGATTTTACCATGGATGGCAAAACTGTAAATCCATGCTTCGGTGCTTGTTCACCACTTGGAGAAAAAGAATCAAATCAAGAGTGGCCGGCGAAGTTATAAGGGTTTCCGGATTATCGTACGTAACTTTGAACTTTCATTCATTTTAAATTGGGAGTCAAACTCTATAAGCTAGAATAAAAGCAAATATATAGACATAATTAGTAATCACTAATCGGGATGGAAGTCAAACTCTATAAGCTAGAATGAAAGCACATTTATATACATAATTAGTTATATTATATGTTCCTTAAGTTTCCCCAAACCACATCTCCATACCAAAGTTATAACATTTTTTAATCGTTTTGGGTTCCTATAACGCATACGTATACGTTGTCTCCTCCTTCGTTTGCCCACGTGCATCACGTTACTATAGATGATTTTCAATTCTATATACACATACTACGGATATATATATATATGAAGATGAGTTTAATATAATTTCTACCTTTATTTAATAGAAAACGTACTTACTATATTGATAATCTATAATAATCTATACCGTTTAAAGCTGGTATATGTGACTCGTGATCCTCCCAATTTAAAACTTTTGGCTCCTTAATTTTTTTTTCTTTTTTTTTTTCAGTTGGATTATGTTAGATAAAACATTTTGGGGTTACATGGACCACTTAAATCATATATAATGGATATTGAAAACCATTAGAAGAAACGTTGACATAATTTTTCATCTTTATGTCGCCAGTATATTTCTAAAACTTGCATTTCCCACACGAAAGTCTTTTTATGTCGTCGAACATTATGGTTTGTAAGTTTAATGTGTCTCCTGACTTTTCATAAAATGTTACCAGTTCTTGGCAATATCTCTTTAACAGTACTAAACCTTTGAGAATCCTAATGGTTGTTGGCTTAGTTAATTTCACTCTTTTTTCTTTGGTGATTTCAGATTGGAAAAGGATGTTCTTGATGTGATGACTTTGATACTTGTGTCAATTTATATATAATCATAATTAAAAGTTTTAATTAATTCATTAACACCAAGAAAATATCAGAAAATGTCCTTGGTACTCCGAAAAACTTCAATACAAAGAAAATATCGAAGTATTTCTATAGTCTTTATATAAGAGCAACAGTTGATATCATTTTAAAACTTGATGATAGTTGAAGAATCGTTCCCACTGAAGATAAGATTGTTTATATAGACAAGAACATAAAACTCAACAGTTCCATTGCACCAACGAGAATAAGGAATAATCATACGCGAATTGCTTAGTATCGTAACGATGGAGAGGAGCCTAGAAATTTGACGCATCCCATATTAAAGAGTTGTAAATTTTGCAAAATTTTGTATTGGAGGATGAGAGACCCTTCTGAGAACTCATGTATAGTTATTCTTCAAGTGTTCATGTAGATAGACAATGAGAACATCCATCTGACTTTCAGTTTCTTTGAGAGATAATACTGAAGAAGCAACAAACTGTTGTCATCTTTGAAACTAGGGCAAAGGTTTCAGTATATTCAAAATGAGAGCTTAGGATTTTACTTAATTATTTACTATATTGTAAGTGCACAGTAAAATTACTATGAATCTATGAGAACAAAAAATTCATATAAAAGTCTTTGGGAGAAAAAATTAACTAAGAAGAAAAATGTTAATGATCGATTTCATACGCTAAACAAAAAGTAACTAAAGTGAATAAAATGAGAAAATTGGAAGTTGGGCCATTTTGAGTCGGGATCGATCGATTTGTTTTAGTCTGTCATAATTGTGTGTGCCTTCATGAGTGACGTTGGATCAATATATATATATATATATCCTTTTTTATATGCCAAAGGCCAAAGCTGTTACATATAAGATGTAAATCGACCGATCCTTTTTAAAAATGTGCCAATCTTTGCATACGACATCTATAATAGGGATTGATCGATCTACAAGTGGGATCAATCGGCTCATTCTTCTGCTTCAGGTTTCTTCTTCATTATATTTATTTTATGCGAATTTTATCCAAAATCTCTAGTTTTTAACTTTTTAATAAAATAATATGCAATCTTGAGAAATATGATAGCTAATAAAAAGTAAAAAAACGTAATTTAATTCGATAAAATATCGAAAAACAACGACCAATACATTAGTTAAAAACGCACATATCAAAGAGTTTTTGTCGACAATTTCTAAGAATCACTGCCGAGCTTTATTGTATTCAACTATGGCACCAGAGTTGTACCTAATGTGAAATACCAATCAGTAACTTTCTATACAACTTAGTAAATCAATCAAGGTTCATGTCTCATAATTCTCTAAAGCCTGGATCTTGGTGGCCAAATTGATTAGGAAAGTGGAGTACTTGTTTAGAATGTCCCTTATATAAATATATTCTAAACTATAAAGTCATTTTTAAAAAAAAAATTGATATGACATATATAATTTTATTTTTACGGATCCATATACCGGAAAATATCATAAGATTTGGAACTAGATAGTTGTTTCTCATGGTTGACGAATCTAAATTTGAATCTGAATACTTTTCAATTCTATGGTACGGTGTTCGTATCCACTCAAAATGGATATAGACCATTTATTACCAATATCTTACAATTTGTCCTTAAAAGCTTCCATCCACATAGTACTAGATCCATGTATCTATCTGTCGTTTCATGATTTAACCAACATGTTACTCGTTTGGGTTGATGGAAAAGATTAAATCATCAGTGCTGACGCAATAACTTTTGTCGGCATCCTTTTGGCGTTTCATATGTACCAAAACAAATGTTTTTTGTTTTCTTTTGATTATTAAAAAAAAAAAAAAAAAACAAATGTTATAGGAAACTACTTAAATTTTTATTCAACAAACTAATGATACATTAACTTTATAACTAAGGGCTGTATCAACCCAATATTTTAAATGATTTGAGTATTAAGTTTTTAGATAATTTTTATGATTTTAGGTGAATTTAAAAAGTTGTTATGTTTTGTTGTAAAATCTCTTTTAACCAATTTAACCAAAACTTTTTTATAGGAGTACTTTATAATAACACTTCAGGTGAATTTAGGAAGTTGTTAATTTGTTATAAAGATTTTTTAAAATTTTAAAGATTCTTAGACCAAAAATCTTAAAATGTTTAAAAGAAGTAGAAACATTTTAGAGGAAAAAGAAAAAAAGCGGTCCACATTATAGAATTGTGATTCGATACTACAATTTTTTTTTTTTCTTTTGTGAAGGATCCGATACTACAATTATGCTGCGATTAATGGAAACAAACAGAGTTATTTATTATTGTAAAGAAATTAAGGGCAAGCCAATAAATAGAAAAAGCAATCAAAATCTCAAATATAGAACTAAAAAGGCACTATATTTTAAACGATAACATATATGATTTATATTTGAATCCTTGTTGTGGAGGTTAGAGATGGGGTTGCTTTCCTTCCTTGTTCTTTATCCAATTTGTATGAAGATTGATCTCTTTAGATTTCTCTAAGAATCTGCTAATTAGAAACCAAAATGGAAATTTAGTTATGACAACTCTATAAAAAATCTTGGGACTTCAGTGAAGATCCTTGCACTGGAAAAGGGAGTTGGATCTATAGACACTCCATTAATCCACTTAAAGAGAGCAGTCTCACTTGCAATTGCTCTTTTCATTCTCCCAACTCATCGTGTCATATAGAGATGTTATCATGGACATATGGTAATTGGACATAAACGGGCCTTTATAAAATTTTGAACCCGTTTAGTGTCCATGTCCGCTTTAAAAATATCGGACATAAATAGACAAACCCATTTACGTCCGTCTAATAAACGGGCTCTAAGAAAATTAGATGGACAGCCCATTAAACTTCATTAAAAGCAAAAACGACGACGTAAACCTTCGTCTCTTCTTCGACCCAAATCGGCTTCATCATTTCTTCGACCTTCGTCTCTTCTTCGACCCAAATCAAAATTATGAAACCGCATTTTTGGCGGAAAAAATTTATGAAATCGCGTTTTTGGCGGGAAAAATTACGAAAACGCGTTTTTTGGCGGAAAAAAATTATGAAACCGCGTTTTTGGCGGGAACAATTTGTTAAACTGCGTTTTTGGCGGGAAAATTTTGTGAAAACGCGTTTTTGGCGGGAAAATTTTGTGAAAACCGTTTTTTTGGCGGGAAAATTTACGAAATAACATTTTTGGCGGGAAAATTTGTGAAAACGCGTTTTTGGCGGGAAAATTTTGTGAAAACCGTTTTTTGGCGGGAAAATTTACGAAATAACATTTTTGGCGGGAAAATTTGTGAAAACGCGTTTTTGGCGGGAAAATTTGTGAAAACACGTTTTTGGCGGGAAAATTAAACGGTTAAAAATCAACATACATGGACATAAATGGGCTTTAGTGTCCGACGGGTTTTAAATGGACGGACATAAACGGACTAAAACTTAAACGGACATAAACGGACACGGACGTAAACGGGCCGGGCAAGCCCATGATAACACCTCTAGTGTCATATAACCAAAATGTGAGTCAATGGACGGCGAGTCAACCAACTACATCAACGGAGTAGAAGAATTAGCTTTCAACCGGATACTCCTGTAAAACCTATAAACTTCATGTTTTTTTTTAATTCATATAAAATGCCCAAAATAATAGAATCGATAATTTTTGTTTGATAAAATTTTTACACATTTTTAAATTAGCCTCATAACTTTATTTTAATTTTGATGTGGGTGGCTGTTTTAATTGCTTGTATAGAATAGACATTAAACTTTCTCAAATAACCAAAAAAAAAGAAGCAAAATATAAGAAAAAAAAGAGCAAAAGTTAAGCAAAACATAAGCAAAAAATATGAAAAAAAATATAAAAAAATGTTGGACAAATCATGTTAACAATGATTTTTTGAACACACTAATTGTTATTTCAAAAATTAACAATAACTTTTGATTGTTATGATAATATAGTATGTTATCAGATATATGAATAACACATCACAAATATATTGAACAAAACCTATAATAAACGTGTGACACTCAAAGGTAGAACAAATCGACGAATTCAGCCTAGGCCAAATTTGGCTCGTCTGAGGTTCTTATAACAACAATGTTATATGAATAACATCGAGACCGAATGGTAGGTTAGTTTTTAGTTAGTTAAAACAATTTTATACGTATGATCCCACACACTTTACTTTGAAGATCATGCAAAGCACAAAAAGATCGAAAAGAATTTTTATCAAAAACAAAAAGATCGAAAAGAATTTTTTGAAAAAATTATTGATAATCGTCAAAACTACCGTAATTGGTTATTTAATGAAGTAATGAACTATATCAAATCACAGTTATTTTTTCTATCCAATGTACTTGTATTTTATCTGGCCATCACATTGCCTTGCCTTCTCATCGGCCAACATACCAATTTAGGAATAATATTTCAGTTTTTACTGAAAACTTGTTATTGGATTGGATGGGCTATTGAACTATTAAGTCTTCGGACCAACATACCGGCCCATGGTTTGTTTGTTGTTATAATATATTGCGTGAAATATTGTGTGTGGGAGTGGCAACTACAAAGAACACGCTGGATAACGTCATTTTACTAAAGTTAGTTCGTAAACCGACGTAAAAAAATTTACCTGCAAGGAATTTGACGTCGGTTAGCAAACCGACTATAATATTGGTTATCAATATTTGCGTTTTATTTTTTCGAGATATCAAAATTTGTTAATGAATTATATAAAGGCCCATTAAAAAAGGTCTACTACATATATTCCGTTTAAAATGTTTTTTTGGTTTATTTTCTTGTGTTACATGACATATGAATTTCGTAATAACGTAAAGTTAGAGAATATTAACATCATACAATATTAAGTCGGTATCCAAACCGACGGTACTAGTTTTGAATCATTTTTTAACTGACGTTACATACATAATAAACGACGTAATTTGCCGTGTTTTTTGTAGTGTGGGGCACTGTGAATATATTAATTGATATATATATATATATATATCAGTATATATATAGTTCTCAACATTTTAAATCGATCAGATCCGATAAAGAGTCCAATTCCAAATTTTTTTTTTGGACTAGGAGTAGTATTTTACAGAGAAACACGGCTTACACTAAAAAACACTTTTATAGGATTAATATACATTGTCATTATATAACAGTTTTTTTCTGTCGCAATCACGTTTTCATTGTTAAGTTCATAAATAAATAAAAAAGAGAGTTGTGTAGCAGTAGCATTGGTGAAGTGACACGATAGATCGGCTAGTGAGACTTTAGTAAACTACTAACCACATCGAACATGTAGGACTGTCTTTTTAATAAAGACGCAGAGGTTGGGAACATGGAAGTTTTTTTCTCTGTCGAGGAAAAACATAGAAGTTTCAACTGTTAAAAAAGTCACGACATACATTATTAATCTCCTAATTCTAAAGTGACACGTAACAAATAACAGAGTTTACAAAATTTATGGGGAATCATTGACCCCTATCAATATAGTGCCTCTGCCAAATGTGAATTTTGTGGATATATGTAAATTGATTGAAAGCTCGGAAACTACAGCTTCCAGTTTTGTGGATATTTAATTGTTTGAAGGTCCGGAAGCCACAACTTCCATTACCCTAACAAAAGATGAATTACATGTTTTTCTCCAACCTGAAGAGCCGGTACATCGCGGTTTCTAGAGCCATTATCAAACAGAATAAGAGTCATCACATTATGATCTTCTAGGATATCAAAGCGCCCGACGACCTTCTCCACCTTTTTATAAGTGAATAGTGATCATATAAAAATACCTCTAAAAGAGTTTGTCACCGAATCATGCATAGAAGTAAAGAACCTTAAAAGAGACAAACTGGCTTTGGAACTGGTTGGGTTTATGGAACCATATTTCACGTAAATTTAATGTAACTAGTAGAATTAGCTGAATGATGTCAAAAAATAAAAGAAGTTATAAATTAGCTGAACAACAGAATTTTGGATCTATTTTTTTTTTTTTTTTTTTTTTTTTTTTTTTTTTGAACACCAGGATCTATTTGTTTATAATAAATATCTAATTAATAAGGACAGCTTGTGACGGTCCTTACATTAAGTTTCACTGTCGAAAGAGCATAGTACAAAACTTGGCATTAATCTACAAGTCTCAAGTATATGCCGTCATTTACGGAGAAAGAACATCTCATCTGTTTCATTTTTCCATCCAAACTACTTTTCTCACCTTGTTATATACGTAATTATTTATTATTCATCAGAATCCCCTATAAATTATTTTTCAGAAACACAAAATAAAAGCCTACACACGACTTTATATATATACATCTATTGGTTCCTTGGTCTATATATATATTTAAAACTGAGTAAAAAAGACTCAATAGTCCACACAAATTATGACCTAAGGAGAAGATGGTTTTCTGCCAGATTTTAGGAAAAGTGAGTCAAGGTTTCACATCGCGACTTTGACTGCATAATCTTCGCCATTAACAACGGAATTATATATGTCAAGCCAATTTCCCACGTTAGAATCAGAAAGATACATATTGTTTTGTTGATAAATCAAAGTGTTTGCCTAACTAATATAACTACGTACGCGTCTCGAGTCATCCATGTAAACTCTTCCTAGTGTTTCATTTGTCAACAGTAATGTCGTTACTCATTGAAATTAAGGAAACAATATAAAATTGTATAATTTTCTAAAACTTTTTTAATTAACTTTATTGATTTATTACCCCTCTATAAATAGGCTATCGCTCCAACACCTATAACCACACTCAAAAGAAAATCTCCTCTTCGTTAGGCAACTTTGCTCTCAACGTTTCCTTTATCTTTCTCTTTGTGTCTCCACTTCACATCACAACATGGCTTTGAAGACAATCTTTGTTGCTTCTATGCTTCTCCTTACCATCTATTCGCAGACGACGCTTGGTAAGTTACTTTGCAAATTATTAATCGCAATTAATTTTCACTAGTATATTCGAAAATATCTACAAGTATACAAACTACTCCATAACTCAATTGTAAAACAAGTTAAACTTTTTTTTTAAAAAGACGTTGAATTTGCATCGTTAAACTTAACAAAGCTACATTAGCTTTTTCGATTAAATATGTTCAGCTTAACGGAGAACATTTTCATTTGGTCTGGTCCGTCTGGAGGATATAACAGTTGCAAGAAGATATTATTGTAATGTTGTTGGTGCATATACAAATTGTTAATTAGCATTGGAAATAATTTGGTAGGGCATGAAGTCAAGTGCGAGAATCTGGACGAAGACACGTGCGCCTTCGCGGTTTCGTCGAAAGGAAAACGCTGCGTTTTGGAGAAGAACGTGAAGAGGAGTGGAATCGAGGCGTACACGTGTCGATCATCGGAGATAGAAGCGGACAAGGTCACGAACATTATTGAATCAGACGAGTGCATTAAAGCGTGTGGTCTAGACCGGAAATCGTTGGGTATATCTTCTGACGCATTGTTGGAATCCCGGTTTACCCAGAAACTCTGCTCGGTTAAATGCTTAAACCAATGCCCTAACGTCGTCGATCTCTTCTTTAACCTTGCTGCTGGAGAAGGTACGGTTTTAGGGAGACCGGTTTGGTTTAAATTACTCTTTTCTCTAATATATATTTTGGTTTAACTTTTTTTTTTTTGGTTTACGATAGGAGTGTTTTTGCCAAAGCTATGTGAATCACAAGAAGGTAAGCCAAGAAGAGAAATGTCGGAAATTAGAAGCTCGGGAATTGTAATGGACACTCTTGGACCAGTTGGACCGGTCAGGTTGGGAGAGATGGCACCGGAGCCGGCTACTTCAATGGACTACATGCCTAACGTGCCAGCACCATCACCGTATTAATTAAGGCAACGGAAAATGGAGAGAACACGTACCATGTCATGAGATTTCGACGAGAATGATTAAGAGATTTATGTTTAGTTTGATGGTTTTATTACATGTATCGTTTAATGCTTACTTATATATGTATTTCATAAAACACACCACGAGGCATACGAGATGGTGAGAGTAGGATGCGTTCTTGTGTAACTTATATACGAGTAACGTCTTATATTATATGTACGATCCAATAATATGTTTTGAGTTTTTTGTCAAAAGAAAAAAAAAATTGAGTTTATTGATACTAGTGTGGACATGGGTCGAGATTTAGAGCAATGATATAAAGAAAAGGCAAGAACACAATTCGAGAATCGAGCTAAGGAAACTCAATCGACACTTCGACAGCCAGAAATTGAAAATCTAATGCCCTAACCCCTAATACGCCTAATGTCCATAAATCCTTAAGTGTATAGTCCATATTTTTTGGATATTCGAACCGATACACACGGGAAAACATATATAAGAACCAATAAGGTAAAATACCAATAACTGAATCTGCCCCGAACCGGGTTTTTGGGTCGGTTCCGGTTCGGGTACTTGGTCCGGTTTTTTTGCCTAAGGCTAGTCGAGAATCTATAAATGATGGGTTTTGGATGTACTTGAATGATAATTGATTTCAATGAAATATTCCATTCCAAAGTTTGGGTAGCCGATCCGTATTTCGGGTAACCGAAAAATTAAGACCTACAGTACAGAAGTTAAACTATAAAGTCTAGACCCAAATCCAAACCACATTTTTAAGCTTTTAACAAGTCAACTGATCTACACACGTCTGTTTTGTCCAATATTGTGGACTTTAATGTCTCTAAATCGCACCCGCCGACTCAAAACTTTTATGATGTTCCAACCCCTCAAAATTAATGAGAAATTTTGACCTCTTTAGTTCTCCACATCCTTAAGTCAATGTTAAGTAAACAAAAATAAGATAACTTTTCTTAATGTAGAAAGTATAGAAACTTTTAATATAAAGAGTTTAAATTATCAATATTAATCCATGATCGACCTCATATATTTATTATTTAGGGAATATTCATGTATATAATTTTGTAAAACTTTTTATTTAAATTTTATAGTTTTTCTATTTACTACTGCTACAAAGAAGATTTGGGCCTAGTTAAGTTTGGGCCAGATGTAACCAAGCCTGTTAAAAAAAGAACACAACATCCCCTAACAAGAGCTTCTTCCTTGTCTCTCAACGAACAAAGAAACTCGTGTGTCTTTCTCTTCTTCACTGCCCCCTTATCGCCGCCGGCGAAATCAATCGTCTCTCTCTATCTCTCGTAGTAGACAATGACGAACCAAAGGCGAAGACTTGCGCAGAAGAGATACAAGGAAGCTCATCCAGAGCTGTTTCCAAAAGCAGAACCAACACCACCAAAAGACCCTGATAAGAAGAAGAAGAAGAAGAGCTTGTTCAAGAAAAAGAAACCTGGATCTTCTTCTACTGATAGAACCCATAGAAAAGGCTCGTCGACGAGACATCCTCTCCGAGTTCCTGGTATGAAACCTGGAGAAGGTTGTTTTATCTGTCACTCCAAAACTCATATTGCTAAACTCTGCCCTGAAAAATCTGAGTGGGAGAGAAACAAGGTTTGTTCTTTTTCTTGATTTTGTCTTCTTTAATCATTGGTTTTGGGATTAGGGTTCTTGTTCAATTTGGTTTTAGATTTCGGTAGGTTTTTGGCAGCTGTTGTTAGAATCAATTGAGGGTTTAATTGAGCTGAAAGTTTTGATTTTGTTGTTTCTTTGACAAAATTGTGTGTGTTTAGTTACTATGAACTCAAAAGATGAATCTTTTCATTGTTAGGTTTTTGTATCATTTGTACCTTTCTTAGAGCCAAGAAACTGTATGTTGTTACTTTGATGATTACTCTACTTGATGTTAGTTGCTAGAAAGTGAATGTTTTTGTTGTATTGCTTGTAGATATGCTTGCAATGTAGGAGGAGAGGGCATAGTCTTAAAAACTGCCCAGACAAAACCGATGAGAGCTTCGAGAAGAAGATTTGTTACAACTGTGGAGATGCTGGCCATTCACTTTCTCATTGTCCTTACCCTTTGGAAGATGGTAAGTCTGTCCCTTTATCTTCACTTGTCAGCTATTATGTGTTGAATCCGGATCCGGAAGATTTATTACAAGATTTAAAGAAAAGTAGCATCAAGAGTTGTTGAATTTAGGCCTCAATACACATAAATGAGTGGGTATCTGAAGTGTATTTCATGTTGTTTGGAGAGTTAACAGTACTTTCTCGTAAAATCGTATCTGAGGCTCTACTATATTCATTTTGTGTGTTAAAAGTCACTAAGATTATTTGCTTGCTGTTTTGATAATTTTGTAGGAGGGACCAAATTCGCAAGTTGTTTCATATGCAAGGGACAAGGGCACATAAGCAAGAACTGCCCTCAGAACAAGCATGGAATCTACCCAATGGTACAATGCTCAATTTTTTTTTTGATTTTTTTTTTTCCCCTCATAGTGGATGATTGTGATATGTTTAACAATGAATTTGGTGGGCTTGCTAATGCAGGGCGGGTGTTGTAAAGTGTGCGGGAGTGTGGCGCATCTCGTTAAAGACTGCCCCGATAAACTCAACCAAGAGTCGTCCCAACCAAAGAAGTTTTCAAGTAACATTTTCTTTTGTTTCTCACTCTTTCAATTCTTGAGCTTCTAATTTGTGATTAGTCAAGTAGTTTCTCACTCATTTGAACTGCCTGTCAAGTGATTCGGGACAGTAAATGCAATGCTTTTTTTTTGTATCTTATAAAGAGACCATAACTTTATCCCTACCTTAAACAACAGGATTTGATGCTACACCAAGAGGGAAGCTCACTAAGCTTAGTGGGGATGATCTTGAGGACGACTTCACTGAAGAGCCCATAAGCACTAAGAAGATCAAGATCTCTGATGATTCAGATCAGAAGACCATCGAAATGAAGAACCCTATAAAGAAACAAGGTCCAAAGATAGTCAATTTCGTTGGATGATCACAAATTGAAACAAGAGGATCTAAAAGGGTCATCAATTTTGTAGGAAAGATCTTTTTTTTTTTTGTTCTCTATCTGCCTCTAGAGTGTGTAAGAACAAGTTGTTATTTAAGATTCAGAACAATGTTTTTGTAATGGCACCAGAGAGTCAATTCTGTTTCATATATCTTCTAAACCGAACAAATCAAACTGTAAACCGATTTGTCAATCAAATGCTAGACATAGTCCCGGATAAGATAATAATATGCTAAATTTAGAGTAGAAAAAAGTCCGCAAAGAAAGGATGGTTAGGCGAATTTGAAGGATAGAGAGGAAAAAAAGGTGTGGTTTGATGTTAAAAGAGGGAGAGTCATTAATGGTTGTCCGAGTTCGTCTCCATTGGCCTCTTCAAATCAAATTAAGAATCTCTTATTCCTCCAAATTTTCCATTTCTCTTTTTCTTCATTCTTCATCTCTCCTCCCACAAAAGAGGACAAAACCAAAAAAAAACAAGAAGTCCCCGTTTCTCTATTTTCTCTTTGTTGTCTTAGGTTTACCTTCATCAACCAAACGCAATGGTGTGTTCTCTATTCTCTTCTTCCTCTTGCGTTTTAGATGTTTTAACGTTGTTTCTTGTTATGCCTCGATTGTTTGTCTTTGTTTGTTTTCTTATTTCCTTACGTTTACATATTTTTATGGTGTTTTTCCTTTACAAATAAAAACCATAGCTTTTATTTACTTTTTAAGAAGGGTTCAAATGGTAAATGCAAGACGAATAAATGGAATAAAGATGAATGTGATTTAGATATGGACTTTAGAGAAATATATTCATTTTCTGCAATGTAGGAATTGATATTTTGTTTTGTAATTAGTTTATTTTTTAGTTTTTCATAAAAAAGTGATTGGAATTCGTTTTCCATGACTTTCATTGTATATATTGAATTATTTGGTTTATAGTAAACGCAAATGTCAATAGAGAACCGAGAAATGTTTTGTGAAAACTGAAAAATATAATCTCTTTTATAATGTAAACGCAAATTAAAATGCATACATTGACGTTTGTTTAGAACGTTATCGCGTATATTCATAGGCGGAATTAACCTAATGTTTATATGTTCCATATCTTGACTCATTTTATGAATTGAAAAGGCTAACGCGGCGTCGGGGATGGCGGTAGAGGATGAGTGTAAGCTCAAGTTTTTGGAGCTAAAAGCGAAGAGAAACTATAGGTTTATAATATTCAGGATAGACGGCCAACAAGTGGTGGTGGAAAAGCTGGGAAGCCCCGAGGAGAACTACGACGATTTCAGCAATTCCCTACCGCCCAATGAGTGCCGCTACGCTGTTTATGACTTCGATTTCACCACTGCTGAGAATTGCCAGAAGAGCAAAATCTTCTTCATAGCATGGTAATATACAACTTTGAACATTTTCATATCATTTAAACTATAGATTATGGATTATGGATATGTATGGATGGTAGGTCACCGGATTCATCGAGGGTAAGGATGAAGATGGTGTATGCGAGCTCAAAGGACAGGTTCAAGAGAGAATTGGATGGGATTCAGGTGGAGTTACAAGCCACTGACCCGAGCGAGATGAGTCTCGACATCATCAAAAGTCGAGCTCTCTAGATATCATACATATGATCTCCCTGCTTTTCTATTTCTATATATATATATCCATAATCATCGTCACTCAAACAATTTCCTCATGTTATGTAACTTTCAATCTTGGTTTCATTTATTTTTAATTCTTCCGCTTGACTATGTTTTTTTTAATTTACATTTTAAATTGACATGGGTTTTATACTTTTGCTTGGGACAAGTTGAAACCATGTAGTTTCTCGTGTAATAGCTGCATACTTTCGTTGAAAAATAACATATATCTTGTTTCCACCATTTGATCGTAAGGTCGATATGTCCGAGTGGTTAAGGAGACAGACTTGAAATCTGTTGGGCTTCGCCCGCGCAGGTTCGAACCCTGCTGTCGACGGTTCTATATTTTAATTTATTTTTAGATTTGACTTAAACTTATGCTCGAGACACACTTACGCTTGATCCCCGGTTAAACGTGCTCAACCAACGTAACACAGTTTATGGCTCACGTTCTGAGATAGGAAATAAAAATTGGTAAAAAGTCAAAATTTAAAAATGTCCCAGACAAAATCATAGATAGAGTTGATGCTGGTTTGTAATTTGCAGACACAATAAAAGAAAGTCATACTGTATTAATCAAAGCGGTTGTAAGTTCCTATCTTTAAACGTTGGCTTTATATTTTGTGCATTGGAAAAAATTACTCAATCATCATATATAACCAAAGAATGATTTTTTTTACAATGATATTATGATTTTAGTTTTTGGTCAATACTACGTAGTTTTTTTTTTTTTTTTTTTGACAACTGCATATATTGATTAGCTTAAGAAAGCCAATTTGGCGGAATGTGGTTTACAAAAGTAACACTATGCGGTAGGACACGAACATTCCGTGCCAACTTATCCGCTTGAACATTCTCGCTTCGATTAACAAAACATAAAGAAAAGGATACAAAAATGTAGAAGAGGAACTAACCGATAATAGATCTAAACGTATCATCTAATTAGGTTGGTTTAAAGTGTGTGTAATTTTGATTTTTGTCTAGAAAATATATAAATCAAAATATTAAAAAATGAATTTTTTTGTAAGCCTTAATATCAATCTCAAAAGTATAATTAAAGAAACTTAGGCGATGAATGTTTGGAAGTTTTTGGTTGGTTGTGTATAATCTAGTGCCCATTCAAGGTCTTAGTTTTTTTTTTTTTTTGGTTCAACATAACTTAGGTTTTAAGCAGTTTGTTCTTTTGTTTAATTTCAGTTACGATTTGTTTAAAATATAGGTAAAGTAAGACGAAATCGATTATTTTGGGTACGATGTTTATACATCCACCAAGGTCTTGGATTCCAAGCCAGCCTAATCGGTTACTGGAAAACTATGGATACAATTGGATTTGTAGACCAACATCGATAAAACCACAGAATCAACCGGCTAAATATATAAAAAAAACTTTGATATCATCAAGGTTCATTGTTTGCAGGATCATCAATTTTACGAATAAAAGAAACCACAAAAAAAAAACACAAGAAAAAGAAAAAAGATGACCAAAGCAAACGGTTTATTTCTTGAACTCAGTCCAAATTTATACGTACCTTCCAAAAAGTGGATATATTGGTTATGACATAAAAATTTAATCCGCCGTTATGCAAATATATCTAATCAGCACAAATTTTTATTCTGCAAAATTTATTTTGCAAGTTTTCATTTTGCAAAGCCATTATGTAATTATGCGTGTTACCAATCAGAACCAGAATTCCAAATCTTTAATTAGTCGAAAACAATTACTACAACACATGCACCTTTCTTCAGACGATTTTTTACCAATATATGTTTGGTTTTGTATTTTCATACTTCTACAGATGACGTCGTGTTTAACACAAGGACAAGGTGATACTGTGATAGGATACCTTAATCATAAAACAAAGCCAACCCTATGCTGCCAAATCAAATCACTTACTAAACCAATTCGTTGTTTGAAAACTTCATCAAATTTACAGTTAGAATTAAGAAAAGGCAAACTAAAACGAAAAAAATGCTTTAAGAAAAAGAGATACAGAAGAACGTATAAATAATAATGTTGCATAAACCAGAAGAAAATGTACAAAAACAATGGAAACATGTATTGATACATATTTATCTCTTTGGCTCACTCCAAGTCTTGCCTTCAAAGAACTCGTTAAGCATTCGCTCAAGATCTTCAGGACTGAACCTTATATACTTCTGTGGGTTCTTACCGCTCTCTATCATCGGCCTGAGACATATAACACAAACAAAGCAAACAACATTTTGTATTATTACTTTCTTGACAAGCACGAAACCACACAACCTAATAATCTTAACTAAATCTGTTTTTTCAAAGTATTTTTGAATTTTGACCATACCCGAAACGTTTGAGAAACGATCTGAAGGCAGGTAAAAGAACCTCTGCAACAGCAAGCCTGAGAGATTCACGCAACTCACTGTCTGGAACAGTCCATTGGCATTGTCTTTGGTGAAGCTCTTCAAACTGAGAATTAAAAGTCTTGAATCTGTCTTTTACTGATGCTCTTGATATATTTGAGTTGTCTATTGGACCACTCCCACTTGACTGAACCGTGAGACACTGCAAAATCTGCAGAAAAAAAGACTAATCAGAAAACACTTATAAAGCATTTTAGAGCTTAAACCTATAAGTACTATTCAGTAAACCTTTGCCCATGAAACTCTCTTGTACTGATTTGCGTGTTGTTGAACGATTCTTCGATGTATTTGAACCCAATCATCACCCAATAAATCCTTTGCTTCTGACCTGTGAAAATGTAAAGTCTAACTCAGGATTATGTTTTAGGCTTTGGTTCTAATTAAGAGAGCTCGAGCGGCAGAAACAGAACCGAACCTCCTGACAGATCTCACTATGTAGTGAACATTGTTCATTAAGAAAAGTTGAGTTAATGCTGCATCTTTGTACTGTTTCGATTTACCATCCAGATTGTTCTGTAAAGCGTGCATGATCCTCGTTGTTACAGCTCCAAGCTCAGTATCAGGATCTTTACAGTCAAACTCTTGAAAAAGTAGCCTCAATGTTGATTGGTAACTGTTTCAAAATTTCCAAAAATCACTGATTAGTCCAACAAAAATGACAATGTCCCTTAGTATATGTAACATTGCTTACTCGAACAAGAACTTGACATAGTTTATAACGTAGCTAGTAAGCGGATGTACAGTTCCATCCATAACCGCGGTTTTTGTAGCATCCTTTTCAACAGCTTCTTCGAAATCAGCAAAAGTTTCTTGAGCTGTCTGAGCTAATCGCTTTGTCAGATTAAGCGCAGATTCTTTCATCTCGGTACAAGGTTTGCTTCCAAAGAGCAACTCAATCTATAAATGAAAGACAATTAAACGCGCTGATAGACATAATTTGTGTCACGGTTTAAGACATTAAACGTTACCTCGGGCTGAAGCTCTCTCATTATTTCATACATATCTAACAGAACAAACAGTTTTTCTGGTGATCTCTTGCTTTTAGCAATGGCTTCCCCGAAACTAAGCAGCACAGCTACACTATTTACAGTGACTTCACCAAAACATTGATCTCTGAGTGACTCAACACCATCAAGTATTTGGTCACAGATTTTCTTTTCCGCAGCAAATAACAGTTTCACCTGTCCAAAGCAACAAAAAGAAGCAAGTGCCGTGTAAATGAAGGAACGCGTAACGAATATATTAAGTATTGTTGTTTTTTTGGAAGAGTTTTGTACAGATATCCGCATGTAATGGATCCAGTTCCCAATCTTGGCCTCTAAGACCTCCCATTGCATTCTCTGAACATCATCTTTGCTAAGCCTCTCCACACCTAATTTCCGCAAACTCTGTTCCAACACCGCAGCTCGAGTATCCCTAATAAATTTACCAAAAATAAGATAAATCAGTATACAACTCATGAATTCATTAAGAGAGGTGAGCATTTTCTTCGATTGGACCAAGAGAAAATGTACTGATATAAATGGAACTAGAACTTATGATTGATGTAAAGACAACTAAATAACAGAACGTTAGAGAGACTGTAGACATTTCATTTGATAGAAAAAAGGAGAAGAGAATGAAATTATGAAAAAGTTGAACCTGTAAGATTTGAAAAGTTGTTGCTGATGACCAGCTTGAACCATCTGTTGGGCCAAGTCATGAAGCAGAGGCAGAACCCTTGGAGGAATGACCGTTGGGACTGTAAAAATAGCGTTTTCTAAGCTTTTTTGATGCGGATCATGATTCTTTCCACCACCACTTTCACCTTCTGAGGATGGTCGAAGATTGCTTGGAAGACATTCAAAAAGGCGATCAGGTTCCATTGGCTTGCTGAGAGAAAACATTTTAGTGTCAGAGACAATCCTTCCATGAGAAAACGGATTTTGCTTTCATTAGGCACAAGTGTAAATCTGTATAATCTAAATAAGAACCTGTAGTTTTGTAGTATCTGTCTGAACTCATCCTCTAGCTTTGATAGAGCTTTGGAGAGTAAACCATGAGCATGACTAATAACTCCACTGGCACTTTTAAACATCTTGTTGTTGCTGAAGAATTTGATAGTGCCTCTCAGTTGATCAATTGCTTCCAGATAGCTTTCAAGATCCTCATGTGGTCCTCTCAATATTTTAGCTTCCGCCTGACAAACAAAACTTGATCAATCTTTATTCAACTTAATCATTGATTTAGCCACCACACACACACACACACACACACACACACAAACACGAGAGAAGTGATTTTAGATTTTGCTAGACAAAAATATAAATATCACAAATTTGATGGACATGACATTTCTTGAAAACTCGCCTCCTCCTGTCTTTCCCACATTACCCTTGAATGTTGATGCAACTAAGTTGCAACAAGAACTTAATCTTTCAACCACTAATCACGACACCAATGATGATTTTGATGGACTTTCTTTTGTTCACGACGGGTTTACCATATTTTGAGACATGTTTGAACCATCGAATGATGATCTTAACGAAAACATCAACAATGATGTCCCAGGAGAGATTGTCTTTTGTTCAATGTTACCAGTCCATCAACTTATGAACTTATCATGGGTGTCGTAATTAGTGATTGAAAGATCAAGTTCGTGTTGCAGCTTAGTTTCATCAACATTCATTGGTGATGTAGGAAAAACAGGAGGATGCTAGTTTTAGGGAAATGACATGTCCATCAAATTTGTAATATTTCTCCAAATCTTGAGAAATGACAGAATCAGCGCGAACATCGAACCATCCAAATATACGTAGAGGCAAAACCGTAAAAAAACGCATCATCCTTATTGCATATTACATTATATCTAACTGGATTGAGTCCTAACAGAAGATGCTAGGTTTCTCAGAATAAGAAAGCAGGCATTTGCTACTTTGTGTTAAAGAATGATTACTTGAAAAACAAGCAAAGAAAGGAGAAGCATGTACAAGGAAGTGTAAGAGAAGAAACAAACCTTTCTAGTGAGATCAAACTGATCCAATATAACCTCAGCTGCTTTTAATGCCTTGTCAATATTCTCATGAGCTCTCCTTATTGAATGTGTTCTTATCTACACAAACACAATAATCACACCACCAAAAAAATCCATATAGCCAGCAATAAATGAAAAATCTGATTTTGATTTTAACAGAGAGATAGATCTCTAATGACAAGAGACCTTTTAAAACAAAAACAAACAGAGAGACGAAGAAGAAACCTGTGTGGGACGCATGGCGGTTTCAAGAGCGGAGAGACGGTGATCGAAGGAGCCAAGGATCCCAACCATGTTATCGGTAATGGTTTGGCTCTTTTGGAGAGACTCCTTCATTAGACCAGCTCGCTCGGTTAGGGCTTCCATCGCTTGAGCAACCCCCATTTTCTCTCGATATCTTTAATCTCCCTATCTCGAATTTTCTTGATTTGGATCCAAGAACAAAGAAAGATGGTGAAATTTGAAGTTGTTTGGTTGCGTAAAGATTCAGAAATTTTTTTGGGGATTGGAAAAAATATTACAAATGTGTTGGTGTAGTTAGAGACGCTCCTCTACGATTTGTGAGAATGATACAAATAAAAAGTTTCATGCGATTTTGGTTTTGAGAGACCCCACACAAAGCGATAGATTGGTTACTTTCATCTTTTTAGGTTGATTTTGTGGGTCCTGTACTTGTGGGAACATTTAAATTTAGCCACGTGTTTTGGTTTTCCATAAAACCAAAATTTTAAATAAAATTATGATTTTATGAGTCTTGGTTCGAGCATGTGACTCTCAATCAAGAAAAGTATACTAAAAAATTTGTTTCTACTTTCTACAGAGTCTGTATTTTATGTTTTGGATTGCAAGAAAAACATCTATTTATTTTCTCTAACTCATACTAACATTTTTTTTTTTCACTGCAAAAAAAATCATTTAACTTTAATCAATTGATGATTTGAATTTTTCATAGAATATTTTAATGTCTTTTGTAGACCATTAAAATTTTGAATTAACCGATTTTTGATTATTAAATCCAATTTAGACAGACAAATTGGTTTATAATTCCTCTGACGGTGTCACTATTGGGCTTATATTTCCATTTTATGCTTTTTTTTTTGTCAACATTTGGGCCACAACTGGCCGGTCCATTAGCCTAATTCTTACAAATTGTAGGGTCGGGGACTCGATCCCTAGTATGATGGTGTCTGTCTTCTGTGGACTTGCCACTAGACCAAGATCACTTCACATTTCCATTTTATGCCCATTGTGCTGTTTTAATAAAAAAAAGGCTCTGGCATTTTCTCTAAAAGTTAGTTGTGTTTTTGAACTAATTAAGTCCTTGAATGTTTACTAGGACCATAAATGGCAATAGAATTTTAATTGGGCCTTGAATGACACTTAGGCCATGAATGTTTAGAAGATTTTAAGTGGTTTTTAGATTATAGATTTTAGTTTTTAGATTTTAGATTTTGATTTTGGTTTTTAAATTTTGTAAAATAAAAATAAAAAATAAATTTAAAATTTCTTTAAAAATTATATCATAGAAGAAAATCTCAAAAACTCTTAGGGGGTGTATTGAACCAATGATTCTAGGAGATTCTGAGTTTTTATTAAAATCTTCCGTTATTCAACTAAGGATTTTAAAAAGTCTTCTAAAATTCAGTATTATTGAACATGAAATTTATTTAGAATCACTTGAAATCATTTAAAATCCTCTGTTATTCAAACAACAATTTGTTAAAATCCTATCAAATCCACTGTTATTGAAAATGTTTTAAGTATTGGGATTTTAATGACTGCAGAGGATTTTCGAATATTTTAGGGGATTTCCTTACTTAAAAATACAAAGATCCAAATCTCATGGTTTTAGGTGGGATTTCAGAGATCTTTAATACAAAATCATAACAACTACTTTAAAATCATCCAAAACCATCAAAATCATCTAAAATCTCATTAAAAATCAAATCACTCTAAATGTCCAGTTCAATACACCCCCTTAGAGTTGGATTTTGGCTTTTATGAAGAAGTGAGTAAAATCCATCAAAATCTGGATTCCCTACATTTTAGGGAATCTAATTTTTTCAAAATCATGAATGGTAAAAAAAATAGATTTTGAGAATCAAAAGCCATAATCCATTCTAAAATCCAAGTGTCATTCAAGGCCATAGTTTTTGGAATAGATTATGGTTTTTGATTTTTAAAATCTATTTTTTTTTACCATTCATGATTTTGAGAAAAATAGATTCCCTAAAATGTAGGGAATCCAGATTTTAATGGATTTTACTCACTTCTTCAGAAAATCCAAAATCTAATTTTAAGAGTTTTTGAGACTTTTTTCTACGATACATTTTTTAAAACAAATTTTCATTTGTTTTTAATTTTTATTTTAAAAAATCCAAAAACCAAAAGAAAAATCTAAAATCTAAAAACCAAAATCTATAATCTAAAAACCATTTAAAATCTCCTAAACATTCATGGCCTTGGTTTTTAGATTTTAGATTCTAGTTTATAGTTTTTGGTTTTTGAAAATTTGGTTTTTGTTTTTGCTATAAATTAAAAAATTAAAAGCAAAAAAAAATTAGAAATGAAACGTGATCTAGTTAAAAAAAAAATCACAAAATCTACAAAATCTATTTTTTTACCATTCAAGATTTTGAAAATTAGATTCCCTAAAATTTAGGAAAACTAGTTTTTAGTGTATTTTCCAAGTTTCAAAGAGAAACTAAAAACCATAATTTTGTAGATTTTGTGAATTTTTTTTTCAACGAGATCAAGTTTCATTTCTGATTTTTTTTTTAATTTTAATTTTTTTAATTTATACCAAAAACCAGAAACCAAATTTTGTGAAAAACCAAAAGCAATAAACTAAAAGCTAAAATTTAATTTGAATTCATAAATTTTGCCATTCATGATCTAATTTAGGGAGGTTTTCGTTTAAAGGGACAAATGTAACTTATACATATTTATCATAGCATCTAAATAAGTTTACGAATTAATTAATTAGGTTGATATCCAGAATTTGATTCGAATGTATAAAATACGAGCAACAAAAATGTAAATAAAAAGATGGTTTTTGTGGATAATTTTTTTATAAGTATCAAAAATAATGTGAAAATTCATGTCATAAGAACATAATAACATATCATACAGAAATATTTTCTATTATATAGTATCATCGAGGAGAAAATGAAATATAGAAAACAATCGATACATTTTCATCCATGTAGAGGTATTTTGCAAAGTATATGTAACTATAGTTTAATTTTTGCCAATTTAAGTCCAAAATTTAGTATATTTCCCATAAGTTATACGTTATACATAATACTAACAAGATGATGGAGAATGTCGTCAAAATAACGTCATTTTGTTAAATGACTAGAGGATGGAGAATACTAACCTGGACAAAGATGATTCGGACCAGCGTTGATGAGGTTGACGAGGCTGGTACCACCATAGAACTTAGCGAGAAACACTGTTACGGCTATACTGTAATCTTTTCTCAAAACTCTGCATCTATTACAGCTCATTTTCATCTTGATTACTTTCATTTCACTCCAAAAACTCACAGCTTTGTGAAAGTAATAATGGAAATTGAGTAATAATTATAAATCAGAGAAAGTTAAAAGCAAAAGTTTGGGTTTGAGATTTTGCATGCGTGAGAGAGGAGGTGGGAGGAAGTCCATATATAGATTTTTGGGACAGAGAGGGTAAATAAGAAGAATAAATGTTTTTTTTTTAACGTCTACGTACTTCAATTGATTAAATGAAAGAAGAAGAAAAAACTTAAAAGAGGAGTGGTTTTGTATTTGACTTTATTCTTATTTCTCTAGTGATAATCCAATCTGGAGGAAAAGAGTTTACAAATGAAAATTCAGAAAATAACGGTTTAGAAGAACGGACTAAACAATCTGCCTGAGAATTACTTTATTTTTATTTTAAGTTTTAAGGAAACCGCCATTGCTTTTAAAAGTTATTATCATTCAATTCTTAAGTTATAAAAGTAATAATTTTAGTCCTCATCGTTTGATGCTCTGATTTTACAATAAAGAAAAAAAAACTCCTTTACAGCAATTGTTATGGGAATGAATTCTTATGTCAATATACTATAAAATTTAATTGAACTACTTATTGTCAATATAATAAAAAAATTTATTCAACTACTTGTATCAAGTCTTTTGATTTTACTAATTCATAAATATTAGTGACTATTGTCACATTACAACAAACCAGCTTACCAATGCAAGGCAGCTAAATAAACCCCAAAAAGTCTCTTCTTTTTCTTTTTTTTTTCAAAGAAATCCCAAATTTTGAATGGAAAACAAATTATTTCATATTTTTGAGTATGTCGCCACAAATCTTATCAATTTGTCTCTGGAGTCGCTCAATTTCCGCTTCAACACGAACCTTAACTTCTCCATTTTTTGCCGTGCATAACAACCTCTTCAATGACGCGATTTTTGTTTGGAGGCTTTTTATCTACAAGTCAAATTTAACAGTATAAATTGTTAAACTAAAAAAAAAAAAAACAAGCTAAAACAAACTTAAAAAGCGAAAGTTGTTTATAGTGATTTGATTCAATTACCTTACGATGAGGCCACCGCATTAAACCTCCTTTCCGACAGATCTTTTTAAGAACAGTTGGACATAGACTCATCTGTTTCGCCGCTTTTTCGATTGGGAGATGAAAAAGCATACTGACATCCTTCAGTGTCAATTTGCCAGTCCTTTCTCTCTGATCTTGTCCTCGGCACATATAAGATTAACCACAAAGCCGAAGATTAGTAACTTCTCTCTCTTTACTAAAACCAATAAAAAAAATCTTGTAGCTCAATAACCATTATATATACAAATGTTATTAACCCTAATAAATTCTATATCATATTTGTTTTAGGAAGACTAGTAGTTATAATTCTATAATAAGATATTTCTAATGGTTCCTTTTAATCTTATGTACGCTATAAGTTCTGCCACTGATCTCTATGTAATCAAATTAGCAAAAAGACCTTTTAACGTAATGAACATGTTTTCAAACCAAAATCTAAACATAAATAGTCACTCTAGGTTTCCTTGTAGTGGAAGTAACATGTCTCCAATCTAAAGGTTACCACCCTAACATATCTTATGATGTTATAAATGGTTATAAATTGAGAAATTAGAGACAAAACCTGAGCAGCGAGACGGGTTTTTCGCCTTTCCCTTTCTTTCGGCACGCCTGTGGTGGGTTCCTCTCTCGGTCCAACATGTAGCGGCACTGGTGGAACGTCATCGTCAGGCGAAACCAAAGACATTGGAACATCATCAGGGCGTGATGGTATTGTCAACATCAACGGCGACTCGTTAAAGATGGAGTTGGCACTCATTGCTTGATAGAAAGCAGCATTAGTATCTTGCACAAGTGATAAACCTCTTGCTACTCTCTGTGAGCAATAATCTTCTATAAATCTTTTTACTTCCTCCATCGTTAAATTCTTCAAATGAAATGTTTGAGGTTGATGATGTTCCACAAGATCAGACGCAAACTGTACTTGAGTCATGAGAAGCGCATGGCAAAGGAAACCAATCCCTCCAAAGATGATCAATGTATCCATTTCACCATCTATATAATATCATAGAATATAACCAATCAACATTGCAACCAAAACATATTTCAATAAATCCAAAAATATTAATGATAGATATTTATACCCTTCATATGGACTAATTCTCGAAGAATTTTGCAACAAGAGCATACAATAGTTCCAGCAGAGATTATCGGTACCGGGACAGGTGTTGATGTACCACCAGTTTCAAAGTTTGGACCATTAACATCACCGAAAACTCGAGTGCTCACTTCAAGTCTTGTAGTTTCACCAACATTGTTATTACCATTGTTGTTACCAATCTCTCCTGGGACATCATTATTGATGTTTTCGTTAAGATCATCATTTGATGGTTCGAACATGTCCCAAGATATGGTAAACCCGTCGTCGACAAAAGACAGCGCATCGAAGTACTCCTCATCATTGTTGTAATCAGTGATCGTAAGATCAAGTTCTTGTTGCAACTTAGTTGCATCAACATTCAAGGGTAAAATCTCCATCAAATTGGGATTAGGGTTTGCCATGACATTTGGGAGGTCTTCAAAAAATGGATCATTGTACGGATATTCAACCCCATCATCTTCAGGAGCGGATGGTTGCAACAGAGGAGATGTAGGTTCTTGAATCTCTGGTAGAGGATCTCCAAATTCTTGAGACTGTGGCATAGGATCTGCATGTTATTGATTCTGTGGCAGTTGACTGTATTTGTAGAGACAGGCGCGAATAAATAACTGTAAAACCGAATGCTTTTTTTTTTTGTTTTAATAAAATGTGGGATAATTATATATTATATTTGTTCAATTTATATTGGATTTAATTATGTCATTCTTAAGGTTTTTCTTTATTGTACTTATAATTATCATTCTAATTTTAAAAATAAAAACAAAATCTATTGAATTAATAAACCCTTAACTTCTTAAAACATTTCAAACAAAAATTTGTGGTCGTCATCTGGGTGCTTCTTTTCTGAATTTTTTTCCATAGCTTATAGTTTTTATATGGGTTTAAATTTAGGATTTGGATTTACGAAACTAGAATTGGATTCTAATTTTTGAAGTTGGAATTATTTTTTTACTTATAGGCTTAATATATAATTTTTGTTCTACGTTTAAATCAAAATATTCTATCTAGTAAGACGACATTTGTTTTCTATGTTTATATTTGATTTCTTTAATATGTTTTAAAAATGCAATTCTTATTATGTTACCAAACGTTTGGATTGTTAGTGAACTTATTTATATTTTTATGATTCTCTCTATGTTACAAAAATATATTAATTTGTTTTGTAAGAACATGGAATAACCTAAAAATATCAGAAGCAAACCGTACAGTTGGTAATTCTTGTAACTGACAAACTAATTCAGATCATTTACTCTATTATTGGGCCTAGGTGTCCATTTAAAGCCCATGATACTGTTCCCGTCTTGATCTTATTATTGTTTAACTTTTTAATTTATCAAGTTTTCATAATAAAGTGATCAATGTGACTTATACATATGTTGGCGTTGTCGCGTTGATGAGGTTGCGTTTGCTTGAGATTCAGGAGATTGGATCCAAGCCAAACAAGTTGCAATAGTATTGCCTACAAAGGTTACACTAGACCGGATAATTAAGTTCAATGCATCATCAGACATCAATGACAACATCATATAATTGTTCGGTTATATGTCTGGAAACGCGACAGGAACACAAGCTCAAGGACAAGGATAATGTTCAGGTCGTTAAAAATGTATGATTGATTCGTATATGGAGAAGTAAAAAGACCAAAGTAGCTATCTTGAGATATCTATTTATTAATAGGTTAAGATGTTCTTTTGGTTTCTCAGCTCATCTTTTGTACTGTGTATTATATTCAGAAATATGTGTCTTCACTTTATTTTTTTTATCTTTATAATTATACCATGTGAATCATATGATTAAACACGTCAGATTCTTCCGAATATGATTTTGCCTATCTGTTCTCCTTCATTGCAGTAACAAGATTTTAGATATTTGTTTGAACTTTGATATGGACTTGTTTTTCAGGAAAAAAAAAAGGACTTAATGAAACGATGGACCCTTTAGAAATCGTCAACAAATTCATCTCATCTATTTGTAGTTAATATACTAACATCATTTTTCACTCTTTGTTCGTCCTCTTTATCTTACTATGCTTATACAAAGAAATATATAAAATTGCAGTTTTTAATCTCTTAATTACTTAATTTTTCTAATATTTTGTTTTCATTGTTAAAAATGTATATCATATCCCAGGGCTGGCCCGAAAGAATTTTATGCCTAAAGCAAAAAAAATTTTTTTGAAGCATCCCCTTAAGTGGGTGAGTTTAATATGGCGTGAGTCTCATCCCGATGATTAGTTTGAGTTTCGGCTTAGGATCACACCGGTTATACAAAAAAAAAAAAAAAAAAACACTAAAGCAGGCTGGGATTCGAACCGTGCTACTCCACACAAATTCTCAACAAATAATGCAGTTTCAGAAAATTGATGCCCTTAAATCTTTAATATATTTTGCTGTCTGGGCTTTAGCCTTTACGTCTGGGCCAGACCTGTCATATCCTATTTCAAATCCCAAATACACGATAGTCTAATTTTTCTAATTTTAATCTTCTAATAACTTTTGGTTTCTCAGACAATTTGTGTGATGGAGGATAGTCAAAAAGTTAAAATATATTGGTATTGAATTTTTTAAACGCATTTTATTGTATTTTATGGTTTTAATATCAATTTATATAATATTCGCTTTTAAAAGTAGTATTATTTTTGGAGTTGAACTCTAATAAAAAATAGATATCTCAGAGGCGTATATGCAATTTATTTCATTTTCAATATGCTTTTTTGTCTTTCATCTATTGAATCTAATGGAAACAATATAATATATAACACTTACTTTTCCATACCTTAAAATGATTATTATGTTGTTGTTTAGCATACGCCTCCACTTTCATATTTATTACTTTTTCATTTTAATTTTTGTTTCAACCATAAATAATTTTTTTTAGTTCATTTCATATTAAATTCACTCAATTATATAAAGAAAATTTAGGATGAACTAAAAAAAACTTAGTTTAAAAAAATATGAAAAATAATCAATAACAAAAACAGAGCTAACATTTTTATTTTTATTATTTTCAAACGATATATCAGTATTTCCTAAGTATAATCAAAATAACCGGGTTAATTAAATTATTATGGAATGATTTTCATCCAACTTATATCAAATTGTAGTATGAATTTATTTAACTCACTGTTCTATCCTATAATAAATTGGAAATTATAATATTAAATGTGAAAATAAATACTATAACATCTTTATTAAATTAAAGATAAAATATTAAAAAACCTAAGAAAACAAAAATCTTTAAGAAATCAACTATCAAATTTAAATAAAACAAAAAGAATTGATTTTCGTTCAGAAAGTCTTATTACTTACAAATAATTCAATCCCTTTTTTCTTCTTCATACTTCATTTAAATTTACGGTAACGTGTATGTCAGCATATGTTCCCCCAAAATATTTTACAGAATAATAAAAATGATTTGTATTTTTATATATGATTTTTGTCGGTTCACAAATAATGTATATATCTTCATTACTAAATGCAGAAATAAAATAAGCGTAGGTCGGGCCATATATAATCAATGACCGTAACTGTAGAGATGATCATAAATGGTATTGTATTCTGACGTTAGAAGAAAAAATGGTATTGTACGTAGTCTTTGAATCAACGTGCTTTGTTGTTTGTATATAATTATAAACCAAGTCTCTTCTGCACTCAAATAACCCATCACAACATTTATTATCTTTTTTAACAAAAAAACATTGCTTATCCTTGTGAATCAACCTCCTTCTAATATGTCTCCAGTAAGCGTGATTGGAGTATCCATAGCCATCCTTTGCTTTCTCATCCTCCATTGCTTCCTCTTCAAAAAACCTCATGACCGGTTCCTTAGAAACTGGCCGGTTATGGGGATGTTTCCGGGTCTTTGCCTGGTGCTCCACCGTATCCACGACTTCGCCGTGGAGCTTCTTGAAAACACTGACTTAACATTTCCATTCAAGGGACCGTGGTTCGCGGGAATGGATATGCTGGTCACGGTTGATCCGGCTAACATTCACTACCTATTAAACTCAAACTTCTCCAATTTCACTAGAGGTCCCGACTTCAAAGAAATCTTTGATGCCTTCGCAGATTCGTTACTCGCAATGGACTCGGAGGCATGGAAGAATCTGAGGAAAGCGTCTCAGGTCATGATCCACCATCAAGGATTTCAAAGATTGTCAATGAGTACCACGAGAAGTAAAATCAAGGACGGGCTTGTTCCTTTGTTTAATCATGTCGCAGAGGAAGGCACAACTGTGGACTTGCAAGATGTTTTCTTGAGGTTCACGTTTGATACAACTCTAGTTACAGTAACTGGGTGTGATGATCCGAGATCTCTCTCCATTGAAATGCCAGAGAATGAGTTCGCTAAAGCTCTCAATAATATAGGAGAAGGAATTTTGTATAGGCATGCTAAACCTAGACTCTTGTGGAAGCTACAAAACTGGATCGGAGTCGGGATAGAGAAGAAGATGACAGAAGCTGGCGCGATTTGTGATCGAGTGTGTGCGAAATACATATCAGCCAAGAGAGAAGAGATCAATAGATCACAAGGGATTAATCATGATCATTTTGATGGAGAAAGTGCAGATATTTTGACATCTCACATAAAGCTTGATACAACCAAGTACCAACTCTTGAATCCTATCAATGATAAATTCCTCAGAGACACTGTCTTAGCTTTCATGAATGCTGGGAGAGATAGCATTGCCTCTGTTCTCACTTGCTTCTTCTGGCTTTTGTCCGAAAACCCTATAGTGGTGACTAAGATTCGCCAAGAGATTGACACGTTTCTACCAAGAAGTAGTAGTGGCCAAGAAAGGCCGTCTTATGATCCAATGGAGTACTTGAACAAGCTAGTCTATTTACATGCCGCATTGTGTGAATCAATGAGGCTTTACTCACCGGTTCCTATCGAGCGTGTGTCTCCTGTAAAATCAGATGTGCTTCCAAGTGGGCATAAAGTGGAAGCAAACTCAAGGATTTTGATCTTCATTTATGCGTTGGGTAGAATGAGAGCCATATGGGGAGATAACGCATTAGAATTCAAGCCAGAGAGATGGATTTCAGAGACCGGAGCGTTGAGACATGTACCTTCCTTCAAGTTCTTAGCATTCAATGGCGGCCCGAGAACATGTCTAGGTAAGCAAATAGCTATGATAGGAATGAAGTCAGTGGTCGTGGAGATATTACAAAACTATGATATTAAGGTTGCCAAAGGGCAGAAGATTGAACCAGAGGCTCATTTGCTTCTTAGAATGAAGCATGGATTAAAGGTTACAATTAATAAGAGATGTTTATCTTGAAATTAGTGAGAAGATCAAGCTTGTTGAAAGTTATATTTCACTCTATAGATAATAAGGAGACAGATTAAGGTGTGACCTTGCTTAATTTATAGCTTGTAATGGGTTTTTGTTGTATGTTTCATCTTGAAGTTTGTGAAATAATTAATTTTGTTTTAAGTTCTATTTCATAGCCTATATTAATAGGAAGACAGCTTAAAGTTTGATCGACCTTAAATTATAGTTCGTAATGGGTTTTAATTTTATTGTATTGTCAAGCTTGTATTAAGTTCTTTGGCATTATCGGAGCATAAATAAACACATACAATGATGTAACATCTTAAAAAAATGTACTTCCTCTGTACCAATAGCTTTGGTAGACTAGTGACTAGCTCTCGTTTGAAGTGTGAAATATTTATGTGGGTTAAGAATTTAGATCAATCAATTTCATTCAAGTGTCTGAAGAAAAATTTTGTACTTTGCAACTTGACCATTTATAAACGCCTTCATCTGCCAAAAAAAAACGTAAATTTTTATGGGATTCTGGGATTAGTCGGGACTCGGGAGGACTTTGATCTTCCCCGGTTAACAAAAAATAAGAAAAAGTATATCCACTGGTCCTGTGGAGGTTCTTTGCGGACTAAAAATATATATGATTATACGAACCTAATGAGGTGACGCAGGTCTTGTAGGGATTCTTTGCGGACCAAAAGTCTGTACGAGCCAAACGAGGTGTGTCCGACTCGTTCACATGTATAAACGATTAGGGTTAGACTAGACCAGCTTAGCTCAATATAACATGAACTAGGCCTGGGGGTTCGGGTACCCATTCGGGTACCCATTCGGGTTCGGATCGGTTTCATTTGGGTTTCGGGTTTTCGGATTGAGAGGTTTAGGATCCATTCGGATATTTCTAAAATTCGGTTCGGGTTTGGTTCGGGTTTTTTTTGGATTAGGGTCGGTTCCTCTATTTGTGTTGAGAACCCAAAAATATCCAAAATATTTTCGGGTTCAGGTCGGTTTGAATTTTTTTTACCTAAATCGATCCGAATTACTCAAAAATATTCAAAATACTCCAAAAAAATATATTAAAACATCAATTATTTTTACCTAAATATATCTAAAATATTTAAAATACCCGGAAAAAAAAACTAAAATATTGGTTATTTTTCACGCATATATACCCAAAAATACTCGAATTTCTCATAAGTATATAATATATTTGGATTTATAATTGTAAATTTGAATTTTTTAGTTATTATAAGTATAAGTATTACAAAAAAATATAAGATGTATACTTGTATTTCGGATACGTTCGGGTTCGGTTCCGGGTTTTCTGTCCAAGCATCAATGATAATATATATATTGATTTTCGGTTCCGGGTTTTTTTGTCCAAGCATCAATGATAATATATATATTGATGATGTACTAATTAAGAAATGATCAAGTTGTTTTTTTTTTTGTCAACCTTGAACCACAACTGGCCGGCGTATTAGCCTAATCTCTACAAATTGTAGAGAGCGGGACTCGATCACTGGTGTGATGGTTCTTGTCCATCAGTGGATTTATCATTTGTCACTAAACTAAGCTCACTTCACTCAAGTTTGTCCTTCGTATACTTTTCAAGTTACAATTCACAATAAATAAACGGAGAAAAAATAGATACAAGAGATCATTTGTTCTTCTCATGTTCCTATTTTATTCAAGTTTTAATTTGGACCTTTCTTACTCGAATAATTCTTCAAGATGGTTTCACAACTAGCAGGGATCGATTGCTTTTATTATTGGTAGATACCTCTAAGCAGCGGGCCAGTGGCGGCGTAACTTAGTAGGACAGGTGCCCCATACTAATTATTATTTTTGATTTAATAGTCTATTATCATACTTGTGTTGTTGGCCCCAAAACTTTGCAACTTTGTCATTCGTATACTTTTCAAGTTACAATTCACAGTAAATAAATGGTCGGCGTCATGGGAAATTTCCAATCTCGGCTCAACGTCTAACCCTTCTAACCCGTCTAATTGACAAACTCAATCATAATTCTATTTCAAAAACTCAGATTACTATGAAACATCTAATACTATAAAACAGTTTTTTTTTAATATACTATTGTATTACATTCTTTCAAAAAAAAAATGATCATATATGTTTTAAAACGCCACATGGACACGAGCTCAAGGACGTGGATGTTGTTCAGATTGTTAAAAAGTTTTTCCCCGTACATCGAGAAACCGACCCATAATGAGATCTATTTAGAAGGTTAGGATTTTCTTTTGGTTCCTCAGCTTAATTCGGATTTGGTTTTGCCTCGTTATTCGGACCGGTGATGTAAGTATATATGATGTACAACTTGTCGAATCATTGTCTTACGTACCTAATGTGAGATTCAAAGATATTAGACCATCCTCTCATTGGTATACTAAGAGTGTCTTTAAACATAAAATTAATAATAAAAAAAAGAAATAAAAGTATCTTTAAATTTAATTGGGATTTGTTACCTAAAAAACACTAACCTTTCAGATAGCATTACTAAATAAAATTTACTCTCATACCAAAAATAAATCATTTATAGAGTCTATATTTAGGTAAAAATCATATATTTTAGGTAACAGAATCCTATATTCAATATCATATACTTATATTATTATTGAGAATTAACATTTTGACTCAGATCCAAAGTTGTTATGGTTAATCTCTTTTTTTTTTTTCTTTCAACATCTCTCTCTCTTCTTTCCTACAGGGTATAATTTTCTCTTTCAGTACGTGAGCGGTTTTGATTTCCCGATCGTTGATTCCATCTAGGCTTTGTGGTTAGGTTATGTTTTGTCTTCATGAAAGTTTCTCGGGAGATTGTAGTCGATAGAAATGAAATATTGTTCCTCCTGTCTATTTTTTGAAGATTGGAATTTAGGGTTTTTAAGGGTTTCGATTTAAGCCATGGAAAAATCTAGAAATGGATTTGCGGATTCATTGAATTGATACAGTTTAAGAGAGCCAGATTGTTGAATATGATATCATATAATATTATATAATATTATTTTTACGATATCTTCTATGAGGGGAATTACATACTTCCATGATCTAATCTATTTTCTCCAATCGTTAACATTTTTATAGTTGAAGAAGAGTGAGCTTTGACGAAAAATCCATCTTAGGGATCGAATGGCAGAGACTGATGTGGATGATTATGGTAGATTATTGCGTTATTCTCATTCTATGTTTCGTTTTGTGCTTTATTATACTTTTATGTGTTTTCAGCTGTTTAATATGAAATTTCTTATTTTTCCCAGGCGTTAAACCCTCTGAGTTATTTGGAAAACATAGTTGGAAGATTGAGAAATTTTCACAAATCGACAAAAGGGAGCTCCGTAGCAGTGTTTTTGAAGCTGGCGGCCACAAATGGTATATATATGTATAGATGGAATCTGTTTATCTTTCTCATCCTTATGCTTTGTGTCATAATAAAAACATGTCATGTGGTTTTTTTTTTTATGCCTGTGTTTTGTTACTTTTACCTTCAATGTGTCAGGTATATTTTAATTTATCCACAAGGATGTGATGTTTACCATAATCTCTCCTTGTTTCTCTGTGTTGCAAACCATGACAAACTTCTTCCAGGTTAGTATTTTTGTCCACTGGTCTGCATGGTCTTCTGGATACTTAGTCATGTAGGTTCTTTTGCTATATTGGAGATCAGGCTGGAGTCATTTGGCTCAGTTTACTCTATCTGTGGCGAATAAAAATCCAAAGAAGTCTAAATTTTCAGGTGACTTGTTGACTCTAAATTTTCTTTCTCCCGTTTCAATACGCAGACAAGTACTAAACTCATCTCTTGCGCAGATACGCTGCACCAGTTTTGGAAGAAAGAGCATGATTGGGGATGGAAAAAGTTTATAGAGTTACCAAAGTTACAATATGGGTTCATAGATGATTATGATGACTCTCTTACAATTGATGCTCAAGTTCAGGTGACCAGGTAATGCAAGATTGACTCTATGTAATGCTATGAGAGTAAAAACTTACCACACCGTCCATTTTTGTAAGCTACCATTCACTTCCAGCTCCACATGTGATACGATTATATATATTCTTTCTTTCATCCGGTGTTACTGATTTATGCATTGTGGATAATATCTCTATAATTGGTCCTTGCAGAGAGATGGACCGACCATTCCGCTGCCTTGATTCTGATTATAGGAGAGAACTTGTTTGGGTGTATTTGTCAAATTTGGAGCAAATTTTCCGACGTTTTGTGGAAGAGAGAAGAAGCAAGCTTGGGAAGTTGATAGAAGACAAGGCAAAATGGACAAGGTATATATTTCACATTGTAACTTGTACCCTTAACTCCAATCTAGTAAAGTATTGTTGCCTTACTTTTATATTTCTTTTGATATCATTCTTGGTTGCAGCTTCTGTGTTTTCTGGCAAGGGATGGACCAAAACTCTAGGCATCAGATGTCTAGAGAGAAGATGGATGTAGTCCTAAAAGGAGTTGTAAAACACTTTTTCATAGAAAAGGAAGTTACATCTCCTTTGGTGATGGATTCCTTGTATAATGGGTTGAAGGCTCTTGAAGCTAGTCCAAGAATGCTAGATGCCAAGGAATTGCCAGCTCCGATTGTTAATGTGGAGAAAGATATGTTCGTATTAGTTGATGATGTGTTGTTACTCTTAGAAAGAGCTCATCTAGAGCCATTGCCTCCAAGAGATGAGAAAGCTCCTCAAAACCGTATAAAGGTCGGCTCATGGATTTTCTCTTGTTTGTCTTCTTATCCATTATCCAGTAGAAAGTTACTTGTATTGAGAAATTTGGTTTTGTTCTTTCGTGTCAAATCTAGGATGGCCTTGATGGATTAGAGGTCAACAAAGAAGCCTATGAGCGTGATGAGAGACGTTTAACTGAGTTGGCTAGACGAACTTTGGAGATATTTGTTCTTGACCATATCTTTAGGTAACAATGCAGAATATGTTTTTTTTTTTTTTTTTTTTTGGGCTAGCTTATGTATTGTGATTCAATATCTATGAGAACTGCAGCAGCAAAATTGAGGTTGCATATGAAGAAGCTATTGCGCTACAAAGGCAGGAAAAACTTATCCGAGAGGAAGAGGAAGAGGAAGCGTCGAAACGGACCAAAGGGATAAAAAAAGGTTTTGAGAAATGTAGGCTGAGTAGCACAAAAAAGGAAGAAAAGTAGACTTGAGTTAAATGCAGACATCGACGGTTGGGCTCTTCTCGTGGCTCTACACTTACTCAGCATCAATTTCTTTTAATTTTCTTCTTTGCCTATGAGACTTTATTTTGATACCTATTGCTGGTATTGTCTTTTATTACTTTTGCTATCTTCTGTTTGCGTTTAATTTCTTAATGCAATGATTCAGTATTTTTTTTAAAAAAGACTTGAGTAAAATGCGAAATGTGTTAGGTTTAGGTTTTTGGTATTGAGATATGTCCTTATTTAGAACCGAAGTTGTCCGGTTTGGTTTGATTTTTGTGCAATAGTTTGGTTTTGTTTAGGTTTTTTTTCTTTCATAGGATAAAAGATTTGAAAATAGTCAAATATGAAAACAAATAAATCCTTAACGTATATTTTACCAAAGATATGAATTTTAATGGGTGTGCACTGTTGCCATATTAGTCTGAGGGAGGATATACCTCTGGTCCAAACCACCAGTGGTCCGTCTTGTAATTGCAAATAAAGATCCTAGCTCTATATAAGCCTAAAGAGGTCTATCTCGTATGGGACGATAAAGCCATGTCTGTGGTATTGTGGTTAGTTTCCTCCTATACATGTTGTTATTGTACCACTTGGCGATATTGCCGTTCAACGATCATATGTCTCATTGTGTCTGTAACCGCATGAGGGAGGAAGAATGTCCTTAACGAAATACAAGGTGCATGCTGAAACCAGCCAGGTAAGTTTTGATTCTAACTATTTAAATAAGTTACTTTAACACGTTCTTTCTATCAGCTCAACACCGTCAATCAAGCCGGAGACATCGTCACCTGCTTTGTCGGAAAAAACAAGAAGTGAAGAAAAAGAGAATGAAGTTAAAGACAACATGGATTTGGGCAACAACACAATCATAAACAAGAGTCCAAACCTGTTACAGAAAGGCCCACTGCGACAAGGCAGGTGACGAGGCTTGATTGACGGTGTTGAGCTGATACCTTCGTCTTCTCATTATCACAAAATGGTTTTAATAGGCTTGTGAATATATACTGTATATGATGTATATAATTCTTATTGATAAATTTTAAATATTTTTATAATTTAAATTTAATTCAAAAAAAAAAATTAGGCGACGAAATCCTACGAAATTTCCTACGATATTATTTCGGTATGAAATTTCCTACGATTTTCCTACCAAATAAAATTTCCCACGGAAGATATTCTACGAAAATTATTCGTAGGAAATCGGTAAAAAAACGTGTGTTTCCTACTGTTTTCCTACAATATTTACGGTAGGAAATCGCTTATTTTCTTGTAGTGTCGGGTCATACTCACCAAATTATGTGGGGCAAATACAGGCTTGATATTGAAGTCCCCGGGCCTTGTGGGACGAGTCGTTGCCGGCCAATTAAAATATCTGAATGAGCCTAGGCAGGTCAGATCCGTTTAATGCAGTAGTACTATTACGGTTAGACTAAACAGGTTTAGCTGAATGCAACATCAATGACAAAAACTATCGATGATGTACTTAAAATTGATCTTCTCTGCTTGGAAACGCCACAAAAAACACGAGCTCAACGACAAGGATGTTGTTCAGATCATTAAAGAGATATTATAAGATATCTATTAGATGGTTTAGGATCTTCTTTTGGTTTCTCAGCTTATCTTTTGCACTGTATCATATTCAAAAATCTATGTCCACATTTTTTCTTTTTATCTATTCCAATTATATATAGCATGTGATTGAACAAATCAGATTCTTTCAGAAATAGTTTTGCCTCTCTGTTCTCCTCTATTTATTCTCCTTCATTGCAGTCAGTGAGTAGGAAACTAGGACGGACGGATGGATGATATTTACTATTATTTAACGTATTTCTCGTGTTACATCTAATGTGGGGTTTGTAGATTCTTTTTAGTTTGGACTTAATGAATGATGGACCCTTTAGAAATCGTCAACAAATTCGTGTCCTCCATTTGTGGTTAGTAGACACCAAGATATTATGATTGGATAGATATTTTGTAACACACACGATTAAATAATGTTCTAACACATAGCAAACTACCATTACATATAACATATACTTAATTTCTTACATGTTATATATATAGCAAACAAGTTCTTGTATGAACTACTCACTCATAAGAAAAACCATTAGTTTTGTTAAGCCAAAAAAAAAAAAAAACCACATTTTGTGTGCTATAATGGCGATGGTCATAGGCTTACTTCAAATCTTCATAGCATTCATATTCTTCTTTATCTACCAGTGTTTCTCGCTCCACAAGAAAACTCAAAAGCCTTTTCCCACGAACTGGCCGGTCCTTGGGATGCTTCCGGGTCTGGTCGTCCAAATCCATCGTATATACGACTATGTCACTGAAGGTCTTGAGGTGGCCAATATGACGTTTTGTTTCAAAGGGCCCTGGCTTAGTGGAACGGACATATTGATCACTGCTGACCCGGTGAATATCAAGTACATTCTAAGTTCGAATTTTGTCAACTATCCCAAAGGGGAGGAGTTTAGCAAGATCTTTGAATTCATGGGAGAAGGGATTTTCAATGTTGACTCGGGTTTGTGGGAGGATATGAGAAACTCATCTCATGCGATTCTCAGCCATCAAGATTTCCAAAGATTTTCGGTGAGTACAAGCTTAAGCAAATTAAGGCAAGGACTTGTTCCTATTCTTGAAAACGTTGTTGAGAAACACATCATTGTCGACTTGCAAGATTTGTTCCGGAGATTCTTGTTCGATACATCCTCGATCTTGATGACTGGGTATGATCCAAGATGTCTCTCTATTGAAATGGCTAAGGATGAGTTTGGTGAAGCAATGGATGGAGTTGCAGATGTGATGTTCTATAGACATGCCAAGCCGGCTTGGCTGTGGAAGTTCCAATATTGGATCGGAGTAGGAATAGAGAAGAAGATGAGAAAAGGTATCGCGGTTTTCGATCAATTTCTAGGGAAGATCATATCGGCTAAACGAGAGGAGATCAAAAGTCATGGGATTGATCATGACTCAAACGGAGAGGTCATGGACGTTTTAACATATTACATGACCATGGACACGACCAAATATAAACACTTGAAGCCTAGTGACAATAAATTCATGAGAGACACTATTTTGAGTCTTTTGATGGCGGCAAGGGACACAACGAGCGCAGGTCTCATTTGGTTATTCTGGCTTCTCTCTATTAACCCTGAAGCAATGGCCAAGATCCGACAAGAGATCAACGAGAAGATGCCAAAGTTTGATCCCGCAGATTTAGACAAGCTCGTGTATCTAGAAGGTGCCGTGTGCGAGACCCTAAGGCTATACCCACCAGTCCCATTTAACCACAAATCACCGGCAAATCCAGACGTGCTTCCAAGTGGACATAGAGTCGATAAAAGTTGGAAGATAGTAATCCCTATTTTTGCAGTGGGGAGGATGAAATCTGTTTGGGGAAATGACGCAGAAGAATTCCGACCAGAGAGATGGATTTTAGACAGTGGAATGTTGAGACAAGAACCTTCATATAAGTTTTTGGCGTTTAACGCTGGTCCAAGATCTTGCTTGGGAAAAAAGTTAACGTTCTTGCAGATAAAAACAGTGGCGGTCGAAATCATACGAAACTATGACATTAAGGTCGTTGAAGGGCACAAAATTAAACCAGTTTCTTCTGTTCTTCTTCGCATGCAAGATGGTCTCAAAGTAAGGGTCACTAAAATTTAATTATATTTTTTTGTGTTTTATGAGAAAATAAAATAGTTGCTAATTACTTAAGGGTTATGGGAAAAGATTCAAAACCTCTTGATAATAAAATAAATAAAGTAGGTAGTTGTCAAGATTTCAATAAATGATATATGTGTACCAATGCTTACATTTATTTTGCATGCACGTCTTGTATCTTTCAATTTTTCTTTTTTTTTGGTTTATTGTTAGATGTCTCTTCAACACTGTACACCCTTTTTACTACAAATCCTTGTGAACTAAAAACCCATTGAATGAAAATACATCCAAAATAAGTTTCTAAAGAGAAGCCCATCGAACCTTTAAGAAGTGAACTTTATTAAATACATCGAAAATAAGTTTCTAAAGAGAATGGTTGATGATGCCTCCGAAAGAAGTGATGGATTGTGAGCTGTCTACTCCTCATGAGAGTATCAATAGTGCGTTAAGGATGGTTTGTAAGAATGATGACGACCTTGTTGCCGCGCAATGTCAACAATCAAGTCTGGCAGGTTCGGAGCTACTTTAGAAGAGTCTGGTCCGTTGTTCATGAGAAGGTATGAGGTAAAGTGGAGACTGGAGATTTACCTGCAAGGAAAATCTGTAAAGCCTCGAATTGAGGTGATCTATAGCGCCCAGAAATGACCTTGAACCATTCCTTGCGGCCTTTGTTAAACATGTGAATTTACCTATCTCAAAAGCTCTTGGGCCAGACTCTCCAATGAACACCAATAAGGGAAACAGTTGTCGATTAGGTTTGGTGGCCCAATCAACTTTTGCTTGAACACATGGGCTTTAAGCCAAGCGATCCAAAAAGACCATATCAATTTCAACTTTTAAAGAAAAGTTTTTCAAGAGATCTTATTCATAATCCGCCTTCTTGAAAACAACTAGTGTATTTCTTAATAACCTTCATTGATAGTTCAAATTAATTTCCCTTCCCTTAAGTTTTCTCCGTTCTCTCTTTTCAAAAGCTTTTTCATCGTTTTTATTTCGATTGATGGTCGGAGACTCTTATAGATCTGACATCTGTTCGACTTTGTTTCCCGATCTTCGGGCTATTGTGTCGCTGTGTGGGTGCTTTTAATTTATGTCAAACAGAAGATTTTGCAGTTCCCACAGAAATTCTCTATATAAAATAAATAATTAGTTTTCAAATTATATATTTCCCAAAAGAATAAGTAAAAAAATTTTATATAATCAAGATCTAAAAGGATGCGACCAAATGGATTTCATCGTTTCATATAGCTTTTTCTTTGGTAGGAGAGGGGAGACAAATGTCTCTCTCAATTCATCGTTTCATTTAGCTTGTAAGAACCACAATATATACGTATCTTATTATTTTTTTTTAATCATAAACAATCTTTAATTTATGCTACTAAAAATAAAAAAATATAAAACTTTAATAAGCAGAAAATGAAATAATTAGAATTAATTTAACATTTATCTTAACTAGAAAAACTACTGGAATATTTTTTCAATATTATCTCTAAACTCTATTAAACAGTTATAATTTTTTCTAACCAAAAAAAATTTCAATAGTTATGAGTGATTCCACGTTTACTAGAGATATATGATAATGACGCAATGAGTATAACTTTCTATAGAAAATAGTATAGGGAATCTCAGTGAGAACTGCAAATCTTCCGCATCTGCCAGAAGATTTGGAGTTCTACCTGAAATTTTCTATATAAAGTAAATGATTATTTTTCAAATTCTATATTTTCTAAAAGATGAGTAAAAAAACTTTAACCAAAAAAATTGAACTGAACCAAACCAAACTGTTATTAGGTGATTTGGTTTGGTTATTGTTTAGCCTAAAAATAAATATCACACTGTGACTAACTTATATATCAACAAAAAATGATTAAACTGAAAACCATTGACCAAAACTTGCACTTAGAAACAGGGAAGCAATTAAAAATGGAGAAAAACCGAAAAAGAAGAAGAAAATGGCAGAGTTTATATGTGGGAATTTATAGTCTTCCTCTTCAACCGTTGGTAATTCTCGTAATTGAGAAACTAATTGGCCCTAAGTATCCATTTAAAGCCATGATCATTTATGTCTATTATTAGAACTAAGTATCCATTTAAAGCCCATGATACCCTTCCCATCTTGATGTTTTGTTTTATTATGGTCTTATTATTGTTAACTTTTTTTTAGCCCTGGGAGTTCGGATTTTTCGGTTTAATCGGTTTAATCGGTTTGGGGTATTCGGTTTTAGGGTTTATTCGGGTTTCAAAAATCAATTCCGAATTAAACCAAAGAAACATTCGGTTCGGTTTATTCGGTATTCGGGTTTTTCGGTTCGGATATAGAGTTTAAAATCAATTCCGAAGTAAACCGATTTTTTTTCTAGTTCGCTTATTTTAAACCGAATTAAACCAATATACAAATTATGGGCTCGATTATTACAAAACAATAAAATAACAACCCAAATAACTAAATTAAAAACCCAAATAGCCCAAACCTAATAAAATCCAAGCCCAAACCGAATCAAAATCTAAGCCCAACTAATTTAGGGTTTCCTAAAATACAAAGTCTCTGTCGGATCTGGTTGTCGTCGCCGCCGCTGGATCTGCGACTGATCGGCTCGCCACCGGAACTCTCTTCTTAGAGAAGAGATCTCGCCGCAACTCTCTTCCTTCCTAGAGATCAAGCAGATCCGTCGCTACTCTCTGCCAAAAGACCGGATTTATCAATATAACAAATCCCTAAACATCAAAATAACTCATTGATTAAAGAAAACACTCATCAACAAAGCTCCTAACAAGCATCAAATTTATGAAAACTAAATATTAACGTTAAGAGGAAGAGCTTACAAATGTGAAAGAAGTGAAGGCGGCGGAGTGAAGAAGTGAAGGTGGCGACGGATTGAAGAAGAACAGCGGCGGAGTGAAGAAGTGAAGGCGGCGACGGAGTGAAGAAGAACAGCGGCGGAGAGACGCCCGAGAAAATCGATGTGTGGCCGTGAAGAAGGAGAAGGAGAAGAAAGAAGAAGAAAGGGAAGGTTGAAGGAGAAAACCTAAAAGGCTCGTGAGAGGAGAAGAAAAAGTGCGAGAGAATGATGTTTTTTTTTTGGGTGGGAGGATAAATGAATTAGATCTAGGGTTTTTAGCTTTTATATGTTGTATCCCTTAAACCGAAAAACCGATCGGTTATGCCCTTCCGAACCGAACCGAAACCGAAACCGAATTGCTAAAATTAATTCTTCCGATCGGTTATGTCTCTCTCCATTCTCGGTTTCCGAAAACCAAAAAAATCGGTTTACTCGGTTCGTACCGAACAAACCGAACCGAACTCCCAGGGCTACTTTTTTTTTTGGGCAAACTAAAATTAACAAGTCCAACATGTTATTATTCGTTGCTTTAAAGAACTAGTATTTCTTAAGAACCTTCTTTGATCTTGACTGAGAGCATATTTATCGCAACATGTTTGGGTATGTTGGCCTAATATAAAAATGAAAAAGTAATGCTACAGTTGGAACATAAGCCATATACGGGTCTCGGCGAAGAAGTGTTTTGGCCCGTATATTGGAGTGATGTGGCGGCTTGTAATTGGAGGAGGCTTTTGGAAAATGAAAATCATTTTCATTTGTTGGGACTTTGTAGTAATTAAATAATGATTATGGGTTTTAAACTTTGTAATAATTAAATAAAATGTTTGTGTGCTTTAATTTTTTTTTTTTTTTGTCAACATTTGGGCCACAACTGGCCGGCCCATTAGTCTAATTCCTACAAATTGTATTGTAGGGTCGGGGACTCGATCCCTGATGTGATGGTGTCTGTCTTCTGTGATGGTGTGTGTGCTTTAATTTTTATGTTTGTTTGTTTTTATGTTTTTCATTTCTATCTTTAATGTTTTGTTAATCCATCATAATAATTTGTAATTGTATTTTGGGTACTTTGTATTTTGAAATAAAAATTTAATTTAAGTATTTTATGTTTTCAATTTAAAAATTATTTTCAATTTTATAAAAATGTTTTATGAATTACTTAATTATATTATTTAATTATTACTAAAATACAAGTTCTACCAATAATCAACTATTAAAACCTTGTTTTTAAACTCCACCTCTTACATTATTTAATAATTTCTCTCACCAAAACACATATACTCAAACATATGCCTATAATCATGCTCTTAGAACAATTATTTTTATTTTTTTTCATACACCAAACAATTACAATTATTTATTAGAGATAATATATTAGAGATAACTTAGGCTATCTCTAATATAAAAAAAAATTAATATAAAATATAGTATAAACTCTATTGGAAATCTGAAAAATTGTCTTAACAACTATAATTTATATAAAAGTATTCTAGATTCATTTAGATTTTGAAATCGTTTTATATATCACTGTTTTGTTTATAATAATACCAAATTTCTTATTTTTCAATAAAACAAATTAAACAAGTACTTTAAAATATCTCATCAGTACAATTAAGCAAAGTCTTCTTTATAATATTTATTACGAATAAACATTTTTCAACACTTACGATTACAATGGGAAAATCAAAAGGTTTAGGATACTAAAAAAGGTGAAAGATGATTATTTCTTTCCACTATCACACAAGCAAGATTGACAAAACTCTTTAAAGTAAATGCCATGGTGATCAAGATCTAGAATCCTAGATATTTTTTTTGTCGGTAGATCAAGATCTAGATATTTATGCTTCACTAAAATAAAATTATCCGGATAAAGTTGAGCCAATCTCATAAACATTGACTTGTCAAACTCACCAAACAAACTAATTTTAGCCACAAAATCATAAAAATTAAAGACAGAACTTTTGGATTATTTTCACGCCTCTGATTTTGTTTTCTATCTACAGTTAACATTGCCTTATTTTGTTTTCTATATACTTTTGGTGGTAATATGCTTTTTAACCAAAGAGATATTCGAGTAATACAAGTTACAATAAGATTTATAATATGAACTCCAGTAAATATAATCTAAATCTTTGAAGGGAAAGTTCATGATTCAACTCCAGTTCATGATCTAGAGTTAACCAAATTTATTAACAAAGGATTGCATCATAACACATCAAAGTCGAAACAAAAGAGCATCAAACCAAACACACATATAAATTCAAAAGTAAAAAAACTCAAATCTCAGTTCTCATACTCTTTACAGTCCCTTCTGCACCGGCACAGCTCCCCCACCACCGCCACTCGCTCCCAAGTCACTACCAGCGGAATCCGGAAACCCCTTAGTCCCTACCATTGCAACAAAACAATCGAGTAAATCACAAAACAATAAATACACCTAAACCTTAAATTAAACTCATAACAAGGACGAGTGAGTCTTACCAACTGTGGAGCCAAGTGATTGTGGAGACTCTTCAACGGAATGTGGCGATTTTGGCTTCACCTCCTCCGTTGCACCACCACCAAACCAACCAGTTGATTTTGGAGACTCTTCAACTGAATGTGGCGAATTTGGCTTCACCTCCTCAGTAGCAGCACCACCGAACCATCCTTTAATCATCCCAACCATTCCTCCTCCTTTGGCTTCCTCTTCAACCGCCTCACCGTGTTCTCCCTCAGCCGATATCTTCTCAGTAGGAGGCTTCTCCACTGTCACTTCAGCGTCCTTTGTAGTTGTTTTCTTCTGATCCTCTCCTCCTCCTTCTATCTTAAGTTTCTCGGCCATCACTTCCGAAAAAGACTTATCTTCTTCAGCAGGTGTCAGTTTCTCCGTCAGATAATCTCTACCGGACACATCTTTGTCTTCCACTTGTTCCGTCTCCGCAAAGCCAATTCCACCTCCGGAGAGAGGTAACTTCGTAGTCACGGCAGACTCTGTTTCTTTCGTCTCCTCCAAGCCACTTCCACCTCCGGAGAGAGGTAACTTCGGAGTCACGGCAGACTCTGTTTCTCTCTCCTTTTTATTAACCGGAGTCAGCTTCTCATCAACAGTTCCCGCCACTTGAGTTTGATCTCCCACGGGACCTTCTCCGGAGTGACCTAGCATTGAAGCGAACTTCTCTGTGTAAGTGCTAGGTTTAGCCTCTTGAGTCGTCTCATCTCTCGTCTCTTCAAAATTATCTCTAGACTCCTCAAACTCATCTCTTTCTTTGGGACGAGAAATATCCGGTGAGAACTGATCATGAGTTCCCGTCGTCGGTACGTCTCTTCCCAACACATTCTCTACCTTCACATCATGATCACTTTTCGTTGGAAAGTTTGTCTCATCTCTTTCTTTGGGACGAGAATGTTCCGGTGAGAACTGATCATGAGTTCCCGTCGGTACGTCTCTTCCCAACTCAGTCTCTAGCTTCACATCATGATCACTTCTCGCCGGAAAGTTTTTCTCTTCTTCTGGATCCTCGCCGTATCCAGGTCTTCCCTTCGCCAAAAAATCTGGTTCTCCGTCAAATCCTGTCGGCGTATCCTTGTCGATTCCAGACTCATCCTTTAGATCTAACTCATGGCTTCTCACTGGGAAATTTCCACCCATCGGAGCTCCTAATCCGCCGTCAGATTCCGGCGAATACTCGTTTCTTCCAGATTCGACATTTTTATCAAATTCATTGCTTCCCCTTGGCAATTCTTTCTCCATTTCAGCTCCTGATTCACTTCTAAACTCAGCCGGAGAACCAGATTCAGTCTTTAAATCAAATTCATGGGTTCTTGATGGAGAATTCTTGTCCAATCCAGATTCAGTCTTCATATCAAAATCATGAATATCTTTTTCTGACTCAACTCTTGATTCCCCACCAAAGCCCGCCGGAGAATTCTTGTCGATTCCATATTCGGTATGGCTTTTCGTCGGAAAATGTTTTTCCGACTGAACTCCTGATTCCCCGCCAAATGTCGCCGGCGAATCCTTACCGATTACAGAGTCGAAGTCTTGATCAAATTGTCTGAATTCTTTGCTTCTAGTCGACAAGCCTCCATCAAATCCTTGTCCAGACTTCTGATCAGCAGACTCATCACTCACATTCATCCTACCAAGAGAGTCAGAAAGCTCTGAGTCAGAAAGCTCAGGTACTCCAGCTTCTCCACTTCCTAAGATTAACCACAACAGAAGAGAGTTACTACAAATTCATAAACCCTAAAAACAGAATCTTTTTTAAAATTTTCAAAGTTGTTACCTTCTTTGGTGGGATCAGTAACTTTGGACTCATAATTAGACACACCACTAAGATAATCCGACCCTCCTCCGGGAACTGCCGGATCATCCTCCAACTTTTTCGGGCTCTCGAAGTTGACTTTCCGTTGACCACCGAGATGATCATCTCCATTAGGAGCAAACGTCCTCGGAACATCCTCTGTTCCAGAAAGCAGAGACACAGGAGTGTTTAATGACTCATGATGAGTCTCTCTGCTCTCTTCTCTCTCGGATAGAGGCTGATGTGTTGGTACATCACTTCTCTCTTCCTTGTCCGATCTATCCGTCGTTCTTACAGAATGAGCCGGCGCTTCGTGTCCGTAAGAGGTATCTTGTAACGGTACAGGCTCAACGGGTTTGGAGTAATCAGAAGACACGACGGGAAAAACTTTTGTTCCTGGTGGAACCATTTCCTCCGGTGCTGAAACATTAGTGTCTCTGGGATGACTCAGAGACTGGGGTTTACCCTTTACACCACCTACATATACAAAACCGTTTTAATCTCACAAAAACATAACCACTAGTTTTAGATCATGAATTGAAGGAAAATACAAAAGAAATTAACCTGGTGCGTCGATCACTTCTGGTTCTAGCTCGTCATCATCATCTTCTTCAACCACATCATGATCGTGCTCATGGCTTTGACCATGGTTAGTAATACTGTCCTTGAACTTCCTTGCTCTTGCCTTCACTTTCCTAAACATCTTAGACGCACCATTCTCATGAGGTTCACCTTCTTCTGTATTACACAAATCACAATAAATTAAGCAAGTTAAGAGAATGTCACATATATTAAAAAAAAAAAAAACTAAGTTTCTGAAATTAAAATCTATTTGTATATAAATATATATATACCTGGGTGCTGCTGGTGTGTTGTCTTGAGTGGTTCCTCGGCCTGATCCATTTTCCGAAGAGTTTTCTCTTTCCAAGCGAAGTAATGAAACCCTTTATTCCTGTGGATTGTTTTCTTGTTTGCATATTTCTGAGTAAAACAGAGGTTTCACGAAAGTTTATAAAGAGACTGAGAGATAACAGTGGACACGTACGAAGCGTCCGTTTCGTGGTGCCACGTCAAAGTCATTTACTCTCTACACGTGTCTATGTCGACTTGATCTTTTTTCTTTTATTTTACTTTTTGGAACTGATGTCGGTATGATCTTTTTTCTTTTTATTTTTCTAAACTGATGTCGGCATGAGCTTTATTCGATCGTAGGACAAGCCTTACGTTAAGTTTCTATTATTAGTAGTTGGTCCAATTGTCGTAGTCTCTTGTTGGCCCATCATGTGGTTATTTTATTTACACTTTGGGGATGTTTAAAGTAAAAACAAATGGCACATCGTTCTCATTCGAAAATTGCAAATTTACAAATTACTTACCGATGCCAAAAAAAAAAAAAAAATTTACTTAAATACCAACTGCGTGCTGTTTTTGAAAAGGAAAATGGCAGATCGTCCTCACTCGAAATTGAAAGACGACATGTTGCGATCGTTATTTCGGTCTCTCTCTCTCTTAAATTCAACGTAGAACTAGATATTATTTAATAGTCTTATAATGTGGCCATTGAACATTAACCCATAAAATAACCCTAATTTGTGTGGTACCACAACATGTCATTGCTTCTGCTCAACCTACTAATTTTATATGTCATTGCTTCTGCTCAACCTACTAATTTTTCTTTGTTGGCTAGGATCTATCAAAATGATTTGATTCAAATCCATCACCATCATCTTTGGATAATTAAATATCTGATGCTAAATATCTGATAATGGGCTGGTAAAGAAGAGTTTCTTTGTCCAAAAGTAAATATTTTATTAACCAAATATCTTCTTCACATAAACAGAGATTACATCAAAGAGTCACAAACAAAGGTATCAAACAAAAACACACAAAACATTCAAAAGCAAAACCCCAAATCTTCATTTCCCAGATTCTTGAACCCCCTTAGCTCCGCCAGCACCGCCCAACTCACTTCCACCGGAATCCGAAAACCCCAAAGTCCCTACCATTGCAACAAAACATATCCGTAAATCACAAAATAATGAACACACCAAAATCTTAACTAAATTCATAACAAGGACGAGAGAATTTTACCAACGGTGGTGCCAAGTGATTGTGTAGGCTCTTCAACTGAATGTGGAGATTTCGGCTTCACCTCCTCCTTCGTACCACCGAGCCAAGAAGTGACCGCTCCTTTAACTTTCCCAACCATTCCTCCTCCTCCTTTCCCTTCCTCTGCAACCGCCTCACCGTGTTTTATCTCCTCTGATATCTGGTCAGAAGGGATCTTTTCCACCGTCACTTCCACTTCCTTTGTCTTCTTCTCTCCTCCTCCGCCAAAATGAAGTTTCTCAGCAATTACCTCCGATAAAGCTTTGTCTTCTTCTCCAGGTTTCAGCTTCTCCGACAGATAATCTCTAGTCGATACACCTTTCTCTTTTCCTTGTTGCGTCTCCTCCACTCCACTTCCACTTCCACCTCCGGAGAGAGGCAGTTTCTTCACCACGGTTGATCCTGTTTCTTTGACCTTTTCATAGACGGGAGTCAACTTCTCAGCAACAGTTCCCGCCACTTTCTGCCCGTAACCCGTAGCAGATCTCGGCGTCTCATCTTTTACAGGGCTCTCATATTGCCCCCCGCCGCCGCTTTCTCCCGAGTAACCTAGCTTCGAGGCTACGGCGTTCTTCGCCGCTATAGCTTTATTTGTTATAGCCGAAGTAGCTGAAGTGAACTGCTCTGTATATGTGCTTGGTTTAGTCTCCTGTGTCGTCTCCTCAAAGTCATCTCTCTCTTTAGGACGAGAAAGTTCCGGTGAAAACTGATCATGAGTTCCCGTCGGTAACGGTAAGTCTCTTCCCAACTCTGTCTCTACTTTCACATCATCCCTACTGATTCCAGATTTGTCTTTCAGACCAAAATCATGGCTTTTCGTTGACAAGTCTTTGTCGAATCCTAGTCCTGATTTCTCATCAGGAGAATCATCAGTCACTTTCATCTTACCGAGAGACTCAGCAATCTCTGGCACTCCAGCTTCTCCACTTCCTAGTCATAGATTAAAGAAAAACAAACGAAAGTTACAACATATTCATAAACCCTTAAAACGATAATTAAAATCTCAGTCAAAGCCCTTACCTTTATGTGTGGAATCGGTAACTTTGGACTGATAATTAGATACACCACTAAGATAATCTGACCGTCCTCCTGGAGCAGCCGGATCTTCCTCCAATCGTTTCGGTGTCTCAATGTTGACTTTACGTTGACCACCGAGATTTTCATCTTTACCACCAGGAGCAAACGTCCTTGTCACATCCTCTGTTGCAGAAAGCAGAGACACAGGATTCTTCAACGGCTCGTGATGAGTCTCTCTGCTCTCTTCTCTATCCGACAATCTAGACAAAGGATGGTGAGTCGGTGCCTCTCTTCTCTCTTCCCAGTCCGACGTATCAGTCGTCCTTACAGGATCAGCCAGTGCTTCGTGTCCGTAAGATGTATCTTGTAATGATACAGGTTCAATGGGTTTGGTGTAATCGGAAGAGACAACAGGAAAAACGTTTGTCCCTGGAGGAATGATCTCCTCCGGTGCCGGAACATTAGTTTCTCCGGTATGACTTAACGACTCAGGTTTACCCGTTACACCGCCTCTCACGGCGGACGATTCATACACTGTGCATAACCATAAAAAAACCGATAAACCGTTAATACACAAAAACATAACTCCTGTCTTTTTTTTTTTACCGGAGTAATTAGATGAATACAAAGAAATTAACCTGGTGCGCCGTGCACTTCTGGGTCTTGCTCGTCATACTCATCATCTTCTTCTTCCACATCGTGATCATGACCATTACCATGTTTAGTGAGACTGTTCTTGATCTTCTTAGCTTTTTCCTTTACTTTCTTCAACACTTTAGATGCTCCCTTCTCATGATGCTCTTCTTCCTCTGTATCCAAATCACAATAAATAAGTCAAAGATGAATGTACTTGGCACAAAAAAAAAAAAAAAAAAAAAAACAAAACAAAACAAAATTTTCTTAATTTATATACCTGGATGGTGAATCCTGATTGGATCCTCTGCCTGATCATGACCATAAGGACGTGTCATCTGCGACTGCATATCCATTTTCCAAAGCTGTGTGTTTCTCTTTGTCGAATCAATCAAACTCTCTGTTTCTGTGTGTTGGTTTCTTCTTTGCGTGTCTCTGATAAAATAAGAAGGGTTCCAGAAAGTTTATAGAGAGAACGAGAGAGAGCGATGACATATGGCCGAACCACCTCTCTAGGCTTGTGTCTCTTTACTTCTGTAGGATTTTGACACGTACGATGCGTCCGTTTCGTCCTGCCACGTTTTAGACTTTTGCTCTCTACGTGGCTATGTGGCATGATCTTTTTATCCGATCTTTAGAGAAGCCGATAAAACTTCTATTATTAATAGTCGGTCCACGTCCATTGGCCCCATCATATGCGCTGTGTGTTGTTCGAAATATGAAGACGGCGTAAATTAAAGTCGGTCTTTTACCAAAAAAAAATTAAAGTCGGTCCAAACTTAATGTGATTATTTTACAAATGCAACTGTGTGTTGTTTATATATAAGAAAACGGCACATCGTCCTCATTTGAAGTTTAAAACGACGTGAAAATAAAACTCGGTCCCGCCTTGCAAATTTACAAACTGCGTGCTGTTGTGGGAAAGAAAAATGGCAGATCGTCCTTATTTAAAATTGAAAGACGACATGTGGCCAGCGTTGCTACGGTCCACTCTCTCTCTCTCTCTATCTCTCTCTTTTGAAATCAACGAAGATATTTTTTAATTTCCTAAAATCAATCGGCGAAGAATTAAACCGCCAATTTCAAATTCGTTCTCTTCTTCTTCATCATCATCATCATCATCATCATCTCTCTCACATCCCAAGACGGATCTGGAAAAGTAAAATGCGAACTCGATTTCTCAACATCGATTACTTCTCTACTCCATCATCTCAGGTATTTGAAACCCTAGGATTCCTCAATCTTTCGGCTCCTGAAAATTTCCCGGCACCTCTCGTCTGCGACGGGGAAGAAGAAGACCGTCTTCGATTTGGCTCTATCGAAAATGTCTGTCTCCCGATCGGAAATTTGCCTATTGAAGCTGCTTTGTCGAGGTTCCTCTCCGACGTGGTTCCCGATCGCGTCAGTGTGGACTATGGAGTTTTCGAAATCGATGACTCTTGCCTCGGAGATTTCTCAGACGAGATTAAGTTCCTTGGGTGTGGAGATTCTCAGTTCCTGGAGGTGAAATTTCGAGTTGTCATATGACTGTTTCTATCAATGATCCTTGGTTTCTTATAGTGAGATTGGTTGTAGATTTTCCGAAACTTGTGGTGGCGTTTTCTCAGTTTCCATTTTTTAGTAGTGGTGTCACTTACTGATGATTGTTTCTTCTATCTCACATTCATACCTGAGGTGGAAATTTTGGTAGCTTATGGATATCTGATTGAAGTTTGAATAAACCTAAGCTCTGATCTATTGCAGAAGAATGACGGAGATGCTATTGAGGACAAAGCCACACTTAACATTATCCAGTTGGAGACTCCGGAGTTGGATTTTGAAATGGTATTGTTCAAGCGGTGTAAACATATACTAATTGAACTAGTTCAACCTTCTCGTTTTCCTTGCAAGATAAATGATCTTTTAATGTACAGGAGAAAAAGCTCTTATCCACGAGTGAGGATCATCTCCAATGTTTCTCTGAAGTTCTAGAGATCAAAACTGAGCCGGTAAATCCTTGAGTTGATTTCAGTAGTATAAAGTTCTCACACACCACTTCAGTTTTGCTTTTGCTGTAATTGGTTATCCTGTTCTTCTCTGATTTCAATTCTATCCTTTCCAATTGATTAAACAGTTTCATGGAAAATTCTATTAGCAGCATGGAAAGATCTAACCTCAACTTGCTGGCCTTGTTAGGTTGATATTGAGTTTTCATCTCTAGTCATCATCTGATTTTAGGTACTCTTCTTATTTCAGGTTAAATTTGACGAGTCAGAGATTATCCTACAGAACTCAAATGACATTCAACAAAAGATTTATTCTGTTGATTACATTTCTTGTGATTACTTCACGGAGAATAATACTGACGTAGCAGAAGATGAATGCTTACGCAAGAATCAGCCATGGTTCAAAGGTGCCAGATTTCCCATTCTAGAAGTGGAAGAAGAATACTTGAGCGAACTATCAAGCTTGTCTATTCTTGATAAAGTATTTACTATTCTTGAAACAATTGAACCCCAAGACACTAATGCATGGAATTCTCTCATTATCAATTCTAAGGAGCTTATAGGCTCTAAGGATTATGATCTATTGGATATCCTCTCTACGGATTGCTATTCGAACAAGAGTGTCCAATCTGATATGGTACCAGAGGGCTTATTTGCTGAAATAGATATGGTGACTATCCTGGAAATATCAAATGCTGAGGAAAACTTTCAGTTTGAACAGGGAAAAGTGACAGTCCCAGTAACTTTTGAGGAATTTCAGATCCTGGATGTGGAGATATCTGATGTTTTTGATATCTTCCTTTGTCATCAAAAGGCCATTGAACCAGAAATATGTCACGGGATGTTCAGTAAAGAGATGAACTTTAAGAATTTCGATGAGTTAGTTGTCAGTTCCGAACTTGCCTTCACAGATGATGCCTTCAAGTCTCTGCCTACTCCTATTTTGTATGATTATGAGATGAAAAGATCTCTGGATCTCATTTATGAGGATGTATTGTCAAAGATCAAGCCTCAATCTTTGTCTGCATCAAATGACATATACTTGCCCTGGAACCTACTTGAGGAAAGAAAGCACAACCATTGTGATTATCCCTTTGAAGAGATAGTTACATGCAACATTGATTTTAAGTGGGAATCTTCAGAAGGAGACAAATGGGTTTATGATTTCATTTTCTCTGAAGATGCTTTCTGCGAGCCACTTGTAGAGAAATGCACTGAACCTTTCTATGGTATATCTACCCTTGATGAGCACACTCCTGTTAATGCTTCCCATGGGTTATTGGAAAACCCTTTCCAAAAAACAGGAGCCAGGGATAGTGGAGGGGATGGTAATGCTAAGAAGGCTATGCTGTTGTTCAAATCAATGTCTGCTTTTGATGACTTAACTTTTTTCATGGATCCTCAGAAGGCTGTGAGTGAAGATAATCTCGAGTCTAGAGTCGAAGCTGCTAAGACTGCCAACTATAAATTTATGTCTATTGACTCGAAGGCTTCATGTATATCTGGTGGTAAGCACCCAAACCTGAAGACAGAGGATATGATACTTCACAGTGTGTGCCCTTCAAAAAATATTCTGGCCCTTGTCGGGGACTTTGTGAAGAGCTATTTAACTCTTATAAAGGATGAATCAGAATTGATTTCAACTTTATCAGAAGATAAACTTAAGTTACTCAGCATCTCTAAAGGAAAGCTTATTGACTGCATACGAAAGGCAAATGTCCACAAAACACAGTTGGGGGATGATAAGACTTTCACGTTTGCATTACTGCTAGCAATCAAACAGATGACATGGTATATGTGTTTCTTTGGTATCCATGTGGCATATATCTATCTTAACAAGTTATGTCGGAGCTCAAATGCCTTGAAGCTTGGATTGCACACCCTCTACTCAGCAGTTGAAACAGAACACAAATCAGATGAGACCGACGTCACAAGATCACATCCATCACTACCCATTATCCAGGGGATTTTACAGTCAGAATTTGCCAGTGGGAACTCCAAAGCATTACTTTTGGCTGAGAAAGTTTTTTGGTCCTCGCTGAAGAGGCTACTGATGTCCATGGGATTATCTTACAATGAGCTCAACAGTCCCACCCCAAGTGGAAATCGACCAAATGTTCATGAAGCCAAAGGGTTTAAAACCATAGAACTCGGTCACCTGCCGATTTCAGACTGTCTAATTATCTCTTACGAGTGAGTATTATTTCTTCCTATAGTCATATCCTCATTACCAATTACAATAGCTTTTCACAGTTGAATTTATGGGAACTGGAAAATGTTGTTACTTCTGAAATCTGCTCGTGAAATTGCTGCATTATTTTTTTGTCTTTAAGTCTTTGCATGCCAAAAAAACATATGCCTTTATCGATTATATGTTCCATATCTTTTAGTTAAATTGACTTTTGGGGAGTAGTTAAGCTAACTAGCCCTTTATCTTTCATCCAAGGCAAATTTCTCCATCTTTCCCTCTGGAGAAATTCAGCGTCATTATAGAATATGGAGGTCCAAATGCCTTGCCCAGATTTTCTTTGCCTTCGAATTTGGATTCCTTTCCTTGCTTCCATTTCTTAAAAGTGGAGCTGGATATGTCCAGTGCATGCGGGCAACTCTGCGCAGGGGTTACAGTACCTTATAGTCTCAAAATGATAAAGGTGAGAAGCACTCAACTTTCAACCTTTTCTTACAATTTTTTTCTGTAGATTGTATAATATGATGGAAAAGTCTGTGTGTGAAGGGTTCAAGTTAAGAGCAGAGGAGCAATCTATATTGCAAATAATGTTTTCATGAGAACATGATCTTGATTAGTTTTGCAACTCTGAAAATCATACAATTTTAACACTAGTATGTACTTGAACCTAAATTTGTGTTGTCACAACACTGGTATTCACGTTTATTCCATAACTTCATATTTTTGAACGATTTGTTTAAATATGTTCCAGAATATGCATCTGTACAAGAACTTATGACTGAACTTTAATGTCTCTTTTGTAGGGAGATGAAGTTGAGACGAAAACTGGGTGGTTGGAAGAAGTGTTGAACTTTGTTCCACTTGAAAGTGTATGTTATGCAGGATCTTCAGAAACCACAAATGAATCTGAATTTATCTCCATGCCTCAAGAATCTGAAAGAAAAAGTGGGATAATTGAACAGGGAGTTCTCTCTGACCAAAGATCCGTGATTGTTGTGAACACAAAAACTGTTGATAAGGAGATGATCATATCCAGAAGATGTACATACCAGAAGGTGTTAGCAATGGAAAAAGAAGGAGTGCAAGTTGTGGAGCGCGATTCAGATCTACCTGTGGACCTGATGCTAAGTCCTGCAGTTTGCCTACTCTGGTATGATTGTGAAAATGTTAGTAAGAAGTTGGCTGCAACTATTGGTACTTCCTCAAGTTCACTTTCATGGATTGGAGATATCGCAACAAATGTTTTGACGTCATTGAGTTTCAGTTTCAGCAGCTGCATTATGGTAAATTCCACTGAATTTTGCTTCTTACCATTCTTTTGTGGGAACATTACACTATATATATGGAATTTATCTTTCGCTTTAAGAATCATCTTCTAATATTTTTTGCTAAATTGATGAAATCGAACTTACTAGATGTTTGCTACTCACTCATGTAATAAGTGTCGGCAATATTTTCTTCCAAACTGGAGAGTGAGTCCAGAGAAGTTAAAGAATGATTGTTATTTTTCCTACAGGTTTTTGAGGGGGAACCCACCTTCCTGGCTACAATAATGGACTCCTCTGATGAACTGTATGCAGCAGCTGGTAGCCTGGGAATCAGTTTACAGATGTTTTGCTCTCCGTCAGCTGAATTCACTGACGAAATTATATTAAGGTGTATCAAATCTTCTGTTAAGTTGTCCAAACTCCATGCCAAAATGCCCGAGTCAGAATCTCTTGCGGAATCATTTCTCACCAAATTTCCTTCCGTGAATCCGCTTACAGCTCAAGTAATTCTGTCATCTTCTGGGTCACTTCTCGAATTCATGAAGCTTCCACATAGTAGTAAGGTTGAAAGGATGCAAAAGTATCATGTACCTGAAGAGAGTGTTGCTCTACTTAGTTCACTATGCAGATACGGCGCGAGGGAGGACTCCAAGTCTGTAATGACTGACAGCTCTTCTTCGGTATCTTCAGGAGCTGACTCAGACACACACCATGTCAGTGTTCATTCTGGTTCGAAAAAGAATCAGTACATTGCTGGTAAAGATGAGATAGATATGGACGACTTGGTCCATTTTGCTCCCTCGACAAAATTTGCTGATTCGCAGCCCAAGTCTTCAGGGGATTTCCAACTTGATGATTCTTGGTCACCGAGAGATCATGAGATATTTCATTTTGACCCTGTCACTGAATTCTCCGATGCACCTTTCAAACCTTCTGGGATCATTCATCCCAATGACTCTTGGCCATCTAAAGATCTTGAGAGATTTGACAAGAGGTCAGGACCTGGTTCATCATCAAAGGACACGTTTTGGGAAAAAGATATACCTGATTTTTCAGTGGAGGACACTCTTGGTGGAACTCCTGAATTAGAAGATTGGAATTTCCCAGTTAAGGACGAATTTATGAGCCAGAACAGAGGATGTAAATTTCCGGTGGTGGGAAACTTCAACTTGCATGACAATAGGAATTCAGAGAGTTTCATCGCAGACTACAAAGGTGAAGTAATCGACAGAGCGGATAAGTTTCTCGAGGAAGACTTCACGCCTTCTCCTGGTTATAAGAGGTTTGCTCCAATAGTTTCTGATGTTGGTGAAGACGAACTTCCGAGAAAATCAAAATCTGCAAGGAAGTTATCTTTCTTTGAATCTCTCCAGCCTAACTTCCCAAAAGCGGCTGAGATTGACTCGAGTTCTGAAAGATTCGCCACCGAAAAAGTTTCAAAATATGACAACAATGCTTCTTTGCGTGGCTATGTTGATAACTACCCAGCAAAACGCCAACGGACTCTTTTGGAGGAGGTCTTAACACGGAGATCTGCAGTTCCAACTACAGAGCTTCCATTTAGAGAAGAGATATCACATTTTGGTGGATCTCCACTAACAAACGCAATCCGTTCTTCAAATCCAGTACAAGGTTCTCCTTGGACAATTGACTTTCTTAACAGAGTTCGAGAAAGAAGCAGAGAAAGAAAACAACAATCTCTTCCTTCTTATGTCACTCCCTCTAGTTTGGAGACTCCAGGTAACATAAAGAAAGCTAGTGCCAAGAGAAAGAGTCCTTCCATACTAGAGTTTTTCAAGTATAAAGGAGGCAACAAACTTCGAGAAGAGAAAAAGCAGAAGCGGTCAAAGATTTCTTCAGCTTCGCCAAAAGGCGAGAGATTTTACTCGCCTCTTAAGTCGTGGACACCAGTTGATAAGCGAGCGAAACAGGTATTTGTTTCTATATGACTCCTTCGTTTCTATATTATCCCTGTATAAGTGAGATTTGTTCATTCCAGTGATTGCTGTTTACATTAACACCTTCGTTTTTTTCTTTCCAGTCTCTATCTTTCGCAGTAAATGGAACTGGAAGCCAAACAAAACTGGTCTGGAAGTAAAGAAACAAACACGGCGTAGGAATTGGAAGTTCGATGTGGGTGATCAGATTCGGAGGTGGGCATCTCAAAATCCTTATGTAAGCTTTACTTATTTCAGAGGAAAATATTGATTTCTTGACAAGTTTATAAAATAATGTTTTATGAGAGAAACGAATTCTATTAACAACACAGGTTATATAGTGATTTCTACTATGATCTGACAACAATTGTACTCGCAGCAACATACAAATACTAAAACTTCTTACCGTTCTTGAGGTTTCTGACAGCCATCACAAGTTGTTGTCTTTCTCCTTCTACCTCTGCAAATCTCAGGCTTATCTCTGAATATCTCTCTTCCATTTCTTTCAACTCTCTCTCCATTGAACTGTTTTTATTCTTACAATAAGCCAATTCATCTGATATTTTTGTTAGAGTCTCCTCTTTGTGCCCGTTTTCTTGTGACCTTGCTTCCATCCTGTTATTGTCGTGTTAGATCGTAATAAGTCAAATCTTCACAACTGAAAAAATAACATGTCAATTTAGTTAGTCTATATATCCACATACCTTGCATCTAGGATTTTAGTCATGTCCTCTTCTTTTCTCCGGATATCGACTTTCAAGTTTGATACTTGTTTCCTCAGTTCTTCATTCTCCATTTTTTCTTGAACAAAGCTGTTTTGTAATTCACTGTATTGTAAGCTTAGACCTTCTACTTCTGTCTTTAAATTCCGAAGCCTGGTCTCTTTTTCGTCGTTTAACGACTTAGTGAGAGTTAACTCTTTCTGCGCTGTCTTGGCTTCGTCTTTAGCCAAAGAAAATTTCCTCTCAAATTCATCTTTTTCTTTCCTCCACTCTTGTATTATCTTCTCGGTTTCAGTAGCTGCTGCATTTGACTCATCTCTCAGCTTTGTGAGCTTCAGGACCTCGCCTTCGAGCATCTGGACTTTCATTGACAAAGCCTCATTCTTCTCTTCCACGTTCTTCGCTACTTCTCTCTGTTGTGTAATCTCGGTATCTGCTTTCTCTTGCATTTCCTCGAGATTTTTGTTTTGCAGACGAAGGTCGTTTGCTTCAGCCAGTGTTTTAGTTGTCAAATTCTCATGCTCGCTTAGCTTTGATTCCATTTCTAGAGAAAGCCTCTTGCATTTTTCTTGAAGCCGCTCTGCTGCTATAGCATTTTTCCATCTTGTTTTCCTCAGATTCTCCTCTGCTTTGATGGCTCTTTGCTCTTGTTCAGTTTTTTCCCGCATCATTGTGTCGATATCTTCATCATAAGCTCGTGCTTGATCCTCCAGTTCTTTCTTTAACTCCTTCACCTGGCTCTCAAGTTCATTAACCGTAATCAAGCATTCTGAGTACTCCAACGATTGCTGCTTCAATTTGCCTTCCAATATCTCTATCTGAGATTTCAATTCTTCTATAACATCCTTGGAATCCGAGAATTCATCTTCCGCATTTGAGCATTCTTGTCGCTCTAATTTTAAGGATACGTTTTTGTAATTTTCCTCCTTTAAGGACTCATATTCCCGAGTAAGCTCATCTAATAGCATCTCTTGTTCTTCGTTCTTTTTCCTGTAAGAGTCTAACTCCCAGTCTAAATCTTCGATCTGTTGCTTTAGCGTATCTGTCTCATTGTTTCCAGAATCCATTCCCTTATCCTCTTCAAGCCTCTTAGCCTCCTCTAATAAGCTACTCAGAGAAGATATCTCATTGTTCTTCTGCTCCAACATTTCATTGAGATCCCTCACAGCAAGAATCAAATTAGAGTTTGACTCTTGTGTCCTCTGCAACTGCAACTTAAGGTTACTCGTCAAATCCTTCTCACAACTCAGCTCATCTCTAATCTCCTCAATCATATTGCTCGAATCTTCGCTGACGCATCTCAATCTGCTTTCAGCATCAGCCTCATCTCTACTATTCTGCAACCTTAGCTTTTCACACTCTTCCAGAGCTCCATCTCTTTCACCCTTGAGAGAACTAACTTCCCTCGACAATTCCTGTATCCGTTTGCTCTCCTTAGTCGCCTGTTTCCTTAAAGACTGCTTTTCCAACTCAGATAACTCTGATTGCCTCCTCAAAGCTTCCAATTCCATCTTGAGCTTCTCAATAGGGTCACTGGATTCAGTAACACCAGAGAATCCTCTTTGGAAATTGTTCTCAGGACTGTTTCTTGACTCGACGTAACTTTCATCTGATGTTGAACTAGCTGACCAGTCTGTGTTTGATCTCCGATGCCCGTTTCTTGTTGCAGGAACCGAGTTGTGTCGTTGAGGTAAGCGTGCCATCCCATCATCAATCCATCCTGATTCACCAATGGAATCAAAAGAACCTCCTAGACCGACATTCTTACCCGTGTTTGCACCTAAGCTCCTTTCCTGCATAACAAATTACAAAAAGATCGATGACGATCACAATCTTTCTCAATAGACAAGACAGTTTAATTAACAACTCTCTGAACCAAGAAACCTTACATCTTGGTTATATCCTTCTAACTCATCATTGCTTTGTAGACTTTTGAAGCTGTCTTCTTTGGTAAGTGTTTGATCTTTATTTTCCTCAATAAATCTGCAAAATTTGATGTCAAAAATCTCTAACAAAAAAAAAAAAACAGGAAACAACAACAACTTAGAAGAAACTATTTACTTTAAATCACTAGCTCCTTGTATTTTATGAATTGTCACCTGCATCAACAACCAAACAATTTATATAACTTCTCATACATTTTTAACATATTTGATGCAATTTCTAACTCAGGTCTCAAAAAAAAAGAAGAGACAAAGAGTGTACATTTAAGACAGCACCAGAATTGGCAAATTTGAGAGGTAAGGAGACAGTTAATGGATCTGCTTCTGTAAGAAAATCTGCAAAGTCAATGGAAGCTTCTCCTAGAAAACCCGATTTCGAAGAACCCTGAAACAGATTTTGGATAATTTTGTTTCAGAATAACTCAAAAGACATAGTCACATAGATTGTTGGTTTCACTCACCGTTGCAACAACAAAATGGTAAATCTTCTCACGAACAATCCCAGTTTTTGGTTCCTTGACTAGCTTCACTGACACATAAATTGGATTCTCCCATGAACAGATCCCTTCTTTAACCTCAGATTTCTCCAGCTTAAATGTTGGCTTCCCAACATCATCAGGAACCAATGAGATCATCAAAGCAGTCTTCTTCAGCTTTGGCACCTGAATTAAAAGGTAACATCCCCTAATTTTCACATTCTCATTCAAACAAATCTTGAAACTTAGACAGATCTAGAACTATAGTAAACACATTGTCTGAATTTCAAAGAGAAAAAATATGAAATTGAGAGATTATTGGGTTTTTGAGATTTAAAGAGACAAAACACAAACCTGAGTTGCCTGAAACTGAAGCTTGAACACAGCCTTGATCTTGTTCTTGTCGTTCCTCCATGACTTAAACATTGTTTTCTCGAAAGAAACCAAACACTTTTACAAAACCTTTCAACCCAAAATTAGGATTCTCTGAGTTTGTATCAGTTTCCAAAGAATGTAGGAGGAAACAAAAACAAAACACAAAACCTGATTTACAGTCTGTGTGATCACTTTCCTTGTAGAATATAAAGGTTGATTCGTACACTTTTCAATATAAAACTTAATCAGTGAGTTATAAGTAGATTCCATCTAAAGCTTTTTTTTTTTTTTCCTTTACTTACTGCTTTAATGGGTTGATTGAGTAGGAAATTAACTTTTATTAGTTTATTAATTGAATTGAAAAGTACTTTTCTTTTTAATGCAGTAAGGCATATAATGTGGGTGATTTTATGGGTCCTTTTATATTTAATAGACACCCCAACCTCCCTTTTTATTGCTTCTGTGGCTTGCAAAAAGTCTTAAGATTGTAATTAAAACTTGTATAATATAAAGTTTTCTTTGTATTGAAATTAGCTTCCATTTTATGTCAGGTTAAAAGAGTAGGTTAGCTTTTTCATTTTGGTAGGGTTTAGTAAGATTACTAGATAAAACCAAAATTGGGCATTAAGACAATTAATAGAGTTTACATGAATGAAGGGTACAGAGGTTTAGTGACTTTTAGTTGGGGAATTAAATTTTTTAGTATATAAGTTTATATTTTGTTTTTATTGTACTGTAATGGAATGAAAGGCATTGCACATTACACCATTATTGATACAATTGGTGGCCCCAATAAAAACCAGAAATGCCTTTATCTGCATGCCACATCCTGGTCATGATCCATCATGCATTATGTTATATGCTACATACAGCTGTACACACTATAGAATATATGTACATGTTGCGTGTGTTATATTAATGATTCACATTTATTTCAGAATTTTATATACACCCACATATGAATCCACAAAATCTGTTAATTTCATCATTTCTCTTTTTTCTTTTTTACTAGTATTTCGCAATCTTAAATTAATTTTGAAATATGGACATATACATTAGGCTTTTTTTGTCTCGTAATGATTCTATAAGTTTGATTAAAGTTAGACCATAATCAAATATTTAAGAGAATAATACTATATCAAAGAGACCTGAAATTCTATAAACTGAACCAACTCATCAGAATTAATGAATTTGATTTTCTAATAATGAAGATATTAAAAAGGTTTATTATAGCTGATTAAAAAAAAGGATTAGAAGCTGGATCAAACGGATACAAAATGGCGCAAGTATTGGAAGCACATGAAAACATGTGCAACAAACACTGTCCCTCTCTTAAATGCAGTCATTTTCTTTGTCTCCTAAATTTTATTTTAATGACATTTTAGACATCTCACCTCTTACTTGTTTTGTCGTTAACAAGTTTTGTATAATCCTACCTCTCCATAATTTCTTAGATTAGGTTTAGAACATATTTAATCAGTATCATTGGTATATGAAAACAAATTATTGGGAATGACGTCAAAAAAAAGTTGGGAAATTAAAGACTCATGACTTTAGAAATCTGGTTCACTAGAAGACATGTATCTTCAATGGGCCACTTTTAGTTGTTAAGCTTTTGTGACAAACGTCAAACAACTTTATAAATGCACGATTTATACTTCAATGATTTTTTGAGAAAATTGCACAAATAACCCAAAATATTATAAAATATTGTTAAATAATCTTTTATATTTGTCTTCATCCAAAAATCATAATAGGTATGCTATAATTATATACTGTGGTAGGATTTGTTTAACTATGTTATGATAAATTGATGATAGATAGCAGCAAGTCAGGTCTAAGACTTCCAGTAGCTGCTACTTTGAAAATTTGCTACGATTTATGATGACACACATAACATACTAAAGAAAAAAAAACAAAAAAAAAAAAAAAAACGAAGCTTTTAATAATATTGAAAAAAATCTTCCTACAGTAAATGTTGATTGTGATCGTTATTTTGGATTTTCTATTATTTTAAGTTTAACAAAATCAAGCGGTGGGCTGGGCTCATTCATATAGATTGGAATTGAGCCTGTAATACATCCAGTAGCATGTTTCGTAAATTTGACTAGGTTGCACGACGTGCGGCCAAGTAGTTGACTCTCGAAAGGATATAAGTTCTTCTTGCTTTTGGTTCCAAATTTATCGAACATTCGAAGAAGACCAAACATGGCTGTCGAAATAAACGCGAGGATGGTGACGTTTATGGCACACGTGCTTGCCATAGTCGTATCGGTAATGGTCCTTTATTGGTCAATCAGTTTCAGAGGTGGATTTGCATGGGACTCTACCAACAAGAAGCTCGTCTTCAACGTATACTCTTCTCTCTCTCTCTCTCTGCTTAACTTCTCAATGTTCCTCTTTTGGTTTTGTTTCCATTGACATTTGCTTTCTTCTTTTTTCTTTACGTATCTCTCGCATATATATGCGTTGATCAATCTTGGATTTTGTATCTTCTTAGCCAATCTAATTAGATTGTAAATTGGAGCTAGTAGTCCTCATTCAGTTTCTTCATTTGCAAGTTTCTTAATTTTACCTGATTTTTTTTTTGTTTAATCATCTTTATCTATAGCTTCATCCTTTGTTATGCTCATCGGCTTAGTAATTCTTGGAGGCGAAGGTAACAAAAAAAAAAAAAGAAAAAAAAACTGAAAATAACAAATAAAATTATTATATTTTCACTTTATGCAGTCTTTTTGTTTTTTGCCAAAAATAACACTCAGCAATTATAAGTCACAAATCACTTCCATTTGAGAAACAAGTGAAGAAAAAGATTCACCTTGTTCTTCACGCGATTGCTCTTATTCTCGGAATCTGGGGATTTTGTGCTGTTTTCAAGAACCGTAACATGTCACACATCCCACATTTTTATAGCCTCCATTCTTGGATTGGTATTGGAGTCATTGTCCTATATGGCTTCCAGGTAAATAATTCATTCATGAAAAAATCTTTAAAACAAGAAATTAAAGAGTCTTTTAATCGAATTTTTACTTCGCAGTGGCTGTATAGTTTTATAGTCTTCTTCTTCCCTAGAGGATCATCAACTCTCAGAACCAACTTGCTTCCATGGCACGCGTTTCTCGGCCTCTTTATTTATGTTCTTGCAGTTGGAACCTCGGCTTTAGGGTTTCTTGAGAAGCTCACTTTCATGGAACTTTCAGGGCTTAACAAGTTTGGATCAGAAGCCTTTTTTATCAACTTCATGGCTGTTATCACTATTCTCTATGGTACTTTTGTGGTACTCACTGTTTCTGCCAAGCCCGCTCCTTCCTCTGCTGAATATGATTATAGCTACTCAGCTATCTGACCTCTTCAGTCTTATTTCCCTTTGTTTACTCTAAACCTAATCTCACGGTTTCATCCGTGATACGTTTGAAATGGTATTTCATAAATTATATATTCCTTGCAATTGCATATAACATTTGCACTTTGCAGAACAAAACTGTTAATTATACACAAGGAAAATAAATATGCTTTCCCCTTCCTTAAAGTTGTCTTTATAAACAAGATATCCCAAATCTTTACTTCTTTAATTTAAAATTTTTGCCCACAAAGTCTTCATTCATTAACTTCCCACCACCACGCTATGTTTCTTTGCATACCAAAATGGAATCTCTTCATCTTCAATCCTTCTTCCCCCTTCTCATTTGTTTATATATGCCTTATTAACATAAGATTGATCTATTTTCTGAATAAATCTAGAAACGATAATGGTGAAGCTAACAATAGTTGGTAGGGTTGAAGATGGATTACCTCTTGCACAAGATCAAACCTATGTAAACCAACAAGACAACGCTAGTTTCTTGTTGTACAAGCAACAAGCCGAGTTTCTTCTTAAACAAATCTCCAAAGGCTCATTGTTACATCCAAAGATGACCATCTTGCTCGATCATCATTCTTTCCAGTATCCTTTCATATTAATTTTCTCAAATTTTTTTCTTTAATTTTCAATTTACTCGTTATTAATTTTTCATGTTTTGAAACCGTGAAGCGTCCTGGTGGAGAAGAAGATATGTTACATCGCGCTAACTGATTCTTCGTACCCAAGAAAGTTATTGTTTCATTACCTGCAGGATCTGCACAAGGAACTTGACAAGCTCGAGGAGACAGCACTGATCCAAAAAATATCAAAACCCTATAGCTTCGTTAGGTTTGGTAAGATTATAGGGAGAATAAGGAAACAATATATGGACACGAGAACACAAGCTAATCTATCGAAGCTGAATGCTTCACGGAAACAAGAACTAAATGTAGTCACTGAACACTTGAATGATATAATACAAAGACAACAACTTTTCGGTAGTACTTTGTTCATGACTTTCTTTTACCCGGGAAATTAACGAAATTTTTGGTAATCCTCTTTTTAATAAAAATTGTAATCTTTAATTTGTATTGCAAGAAACATCAGAAATAGCGTCTTTGGATCATCGAATGTCTGTTTCAACCATCTGGAGCTCACGATGTCTTCAGGTATATATATGGGCAAAAAAACCAAGACATGGTTCATGAAATTGGGACTAAATTAATTTTCACAGTTTCAATTTAATGTATAGAACTCGTGGATTTGGTTATAGTTAATTATGCATTTATGTTTTACCTTATAATTATATTGCAAATTTTGCAGGATATTGCATTAAAATGGACACCAGTGACGATCATTATTCTCGTTATTCTTGTTCTTTTCAAAGCAAGCTTGATTATGACAGATGATTATTTAATTTCAACCATGATATGATATTCGTGAAGTTATATTTTTCTAACAAAAAAAAAGAAGAGTGTATATGTGAAACATCCTATAGTAGTCATATAATTATCGTTAATCGTTAAAATAGATTGACTTTCAAATGTTCTTTAAGTAAGTCTACGAGACTACGACAATAGTAAACTCTATGGAGGAACTAGAAGACAGACAAAGAAAGAGACATGAACCAATTATAAACAATACTGAACATACAAATAATTATTCTATCTGTATTTACAGATTGTTGTGGAAAATAAATAACAAAACCAATTTTAAATAAAGATCCAAGCTTTCCAACCTTTTTTTTGTTCATGTTTGATCTAAAAATCCATATTTTTTTGTTTGTGACGTGTACTGCAAGTTATATGGTCCTCTTACAGTCATATCCACCGTTCTTGATTTACGTTTACTTTATACGTAAGTTTGGTCGCTGTTGATGAAGAAATCACCGTTAGAATAATAATTTGCATACTCATGATCAGGCTGCATAAACTCTGTACGGAGCACGACATCCTCAAGTGAAGAGTAGTTGTTGTTGATCATCATCAGTTCTTCATCATCGATTTGATCTTGACTTTGATTGATGTTCTTGGAGTCTATAAAAGCAGAGGAGTAATCTATGTGTGGATTTGAAGAACTGATCATCCACTCGGAGAAGAATAGCTTAGGCAAGTTGTTGCTGTTGTTCATCATGTTTCTGTTGCTTTCTTGTGATGGTGATGAAGAAGATGGATTCTCTGCTAACTTCTGGAAGGAGATCACGTTATCTAGGGTTTCCGTTTCTAGATTTCTTTTCCCGCAAGAAATTAGCGAAGAAGCAGATTCCGTGAGGTCTGATCTTTGAGTTTCGAGTTGTGGTTGAGATTTGAGCCAACTTTTCTTCAGATAGGAATGCCAATAGTTCTTAATCTCGTTGTCTGTTCTTCCAGGTAAGTATTTCGCAATTCGTGACCACCTATACAAACCCAAATCACAATATCAAATTATTGTAAATTCTACTAAATGAAAGGTTCCTCATTAAGACTGAAACTTGTATAGTTAAGCACCTTTGGGTTACATTAATTATAAATCCGAGTTCTAATCCGGATCAGTGTACATGTGTGAGTTATAGACGACAAAAAAAGGGTTCTTTAATTTCATTTAAGGAGGTATTACTTACTTGTTACCCAAGGAAGAATGTAAAGTCAATATGGTCTCCTCTTCTTCAGCACTAAACGTCCCTCTCTTAAGTCCTGGTCTTAGGTAATTAATCCACCTTAACCGGCAGCTTTTCCCATTCCTTTGCAATCCTGGCACAATAATTACACTTAGTTAAGGATAAGAAACTGAGAACAAAAAGCTTAATTATAGTGATTAAAAAGAAAATACCAGCTAAGATAGGAACAGTAGTCCAGCAAGCATGACCATGAGAGAGGATATAGCTCTTGAGCTTCTGGTCTTCTTCAGGTGACCATAACCCTTTCCTCTGTCTCTGTTTAGGTCTCTCTCCGGATTTGGTCATCGTCCTCTCCGTGACTCTCTTTCTTTCTCTCTCAAGTCGTCTTAATTAAGAGAAAACTTGCGTGAATGATGGATGAGAGAGAAAGACAAAGACAGACAGAGAGAGTATATATGAGGGGCATAGACAATTAAGGCATAGATAGAGGGACCAAAGCAAACACATAAATTACGTTTTAAATTCATAAAAAGCCATAGTCTAGAGACTTTTAGAAAATGGCCAAATGGGGCTGCGTAATATGATATGAAGACAGGGACGTGTATAAATTTATAACCTATGAGGACTCAAGTGAAATTGCATGTATACACGTACGTGTTTATATGAACGTGTAATATTAAGTATAGAAGGTACCTAGGAAGAAGCCAGGATAAAAAGTCTGGAGGAATATGTAAGCAAAGATTAGTTGTAAACCCAAGTCGATCACTTGGTTTAAACTAAAGTATTAATTAAGACAAAAGAAGAAGAAGGAATCTTTGCTTGTTTTTTGCTTTCAAATATCTTTTGGTTTAAACTTGATTGGTCTAAAGAAAGTCTATTCATTTTATTTTGAACTCTCTCTATAAAGAAGTCTATAAACGCCTAATTAAATATAGATATTGACAAAATGCAATCACAAGAAAATAACCTTTGTTACGGTGATAAGATGTTAGTATTATATATGACTTTTTTAAGAGTAATAACGGTAAATGATATCACTTGTCTCCATATTATACAAAAGCCACCTTAAAAACACTATCAATGTCAAATGGATTGGTGTAAAATGTTGACTTAAGTAATTTCGTTCCGGATATATATTTAAAGTAAAAATGATTAAGACTTTGGTAGTTTGGTTATGTTAAAAGTGAAAATGATGTAATTTGATCAAATCATAAACTGAGTAAAGTGATTTGACAAAACACAATGTTTGTCTGATGATCCGAATCAATGATTATGAAAGAAAACGAACTAATTGAATTAAAGAATGTAAAGAATCATCCAATCTCTGGAAAGGTATATCTTCGCTAAGCTTATATGAAAAGAAAGCGGACAAATTGGATTTGCTGCAAACCGAACTTGGCAATGTTTATTTAAAAATAATCTGCAAAATTTCTTTAAATAATCAATATAAAAATTTGTTTGTTAGGATATTTGTGTAATAAATCTTGGTAGGTGAGTCAACACCTCCCTCCTATTTGCTGCAAGTTTTTATTTAAAAAAATATTTTTGGATTTTATTGATAATAGAAGTATACAATACATTACAAATAAGATTTTCATTTGAGATAGAGAATATTATGCATTTCCATATGTCGCCACCTAAATAAGTTTTCTGGTTTTTTTCATATTGAAATGATTCCATGTTTGTCCTGACTCTTACGTTTTCTTTTTATAAGCCACGTTTGTTTGTTTCTCTTTAATATTTGCCCGAAGAAAGACTTCGTAGTTCGTACGTCGTTGACGAGCCACGATATGATATGGACCAGTCCACTTTCTGGATTACTAGAGTTACGGCCTGTGGCAAAGTTATGACTAGCCGCCCACTTTACCCAAGTTTGGGCCGGGTTTATGTGGATCTAAACACTATTGAATTTCCAAGTTTTGAATATTTGGCAAAAGCTACATAGTTATAAACAAAAATCTCTTTATCTACATAAATATAAGTATGAATATTGTCTAAAAAGGGTTATAACTAGAAATATGACATGATTTAATGGCCAATTAGTACTAAACATATCTTCTAGACGATAAAAATTAATTTAGTCGCTTAAAACTCAAATTTCTTATTGTTGCATAAAGAAAAGGAAAAAGAGTTATGTACACGAAAAAAAAAAAAGAGAGTAGAAGCTCACATTCAAAATGAACACTTGACTTCCCCTTTTTATCTTTCAATTCAACAATTCAATATACATAATTTCTTAGATACTTCTTGCTCTTTTTAACAAAAATTGAAACTCAACTATATTCCATCTATTTACAAGCTTTTTGTGCAGATTATTCAACTTATAATCTCGGATAAAACAATAAGAACATCATAATTTTCTATTGTATCGGTCTGTAATACATGGTGACATTCCAACTTGTATCTCATGGATTCTGAGTGATTAGAAAGGGTTTTCCAATTGTGATGTGTCCACAACCACGATCATTAAAAAAAACGATTTGTATTTCTCATCATTAAAAAAGATTGGTTTGATGCATCTTGTTGTTTAGACCAGTTTTCTTCTACATAGTGTTCCAACTTCCAATGACCATAATCATTCCATTTTATGTAATTTCTCTAAACATAACTTATCCATGAAATTTAAAGATGATATCCGTGAATTCTTTTGTAATGGAAATAAAATAATAAAGTGTTAAATATTATGAATTTCAATTCCCTATAGAATGTATTATTCATCATTGTATTCCAATTGCAATGATTGAAATAAAAAAAATTCTCAATATTAGTTACAATTTTGTTTTTGTTAAAAAATAGTAGTGACATTTAATCATTTGGTCTTATATAGATCAACTGAATAACTTGTAAATCATGAGCAGGAAAAAATTATACAAATACTTGTTGGAGATACAATCCAAGTCCCACATCAGAAGTTTGAAGGGACTAATACTAATATATAAAGGGTTAGGGCCAATCCACTAATTGCCAATTGGTTTTTAGTTGGAAGCCCAGTATTAGCCCAAATTTAACATGGTATCAGAGCCCAATGTTGAAAGTCTGGTGGACCTAAGGAAAAATGGATACGGACATACCTCAACCCGAGTAATGGGGGCCCGAGAAATGGGCTTATTGAAGAGGCGTGTTAAGATCCATGTGGTCCTTGGATTGAAGGGGAGATTGTTGGAGATACAATCCAAGTCCCACATCGGAAGTTTGAAGGGACTAATACTAATATATAAAGGGTTAGGGCCAATCCACTAATTGCCAATTGGTTTTTAGTTGGAAGCCCAGTATTAGCCCAAATTTAACAATACTGACTAGCTTCGTTTGCCCGAGAAAATCTCTAAAACCCCATCGGATCCTCCGGCCACAAGCGTGCACCAGTCTTCATCAACTTGTCTCCAACACACACTACTCACAAACCGTCGGTCAGACCCAAACCGGTCCGTTTGACCCAACCCACACACCCAAACCGGTTCCTCCCACCTCTTATCGTACACAAACACTTGGTTATTCTCCGACCCGGACACAACCAAACCACCATGTCTCCAAACCGACAACCCAACAAAGTTCCGGCTATTAACATGCCCTCGGTACGTGCGAACCACTCTCCGTCCGTTATCTATATTCCATTGCTTCAAGCTCCCATCGGTCGAACCAGTAACGACCGTGTGAGGATCCATAAACTGAGCATACGTCACCGTTTTAGTATGCCCGTCTAATACGATCAAAGGGTCAACGAGTCTTCTGATATCGTACACGTAAGCATTCCGGTCAGCACATCCGACGGCTAAGGAATATCCACCGAACGGATCAAACTCAACCGAACAGATCGCTGCTCCTCCACCAGGCCTAACCGTTTCTTCTAACCCTGATCCGTTTCTTGAGTCCCACATTTGAACCGTTCCGTCGTCGGAGCCCGACGCGCCTATAAGAGAGCCATTGTAGAGCGTGTAGTCAACGCTCCAAATCCTTCGACCTCCATGCTCATCTCTCTCGAAAACAGGCACTTGTTTCTCCACGTCATACTCAGTAACAACTCCGTCGTAATCTCCCGACCCGATAACCCGAACGGCTAAATCGGGTCTCCATTTAAGACTACTAAGCTTCGCCGGCGTGCATATACAGCTCTCTGAAGCCGTCACGTGATCAGAAGATAACAAAGAACTCAAACGATACGATCTGATCTTTCTAGCGATTCCTCCCGTAGCTACGATTTCTCCGCTCGGATCGAACTCGATTGCTCCGATAGCGTCTGATCCGGTGGATGCGGAGGAAACGACGGCGGAGAGAGAAAGATCCCAGTCGCATCTAGGAATGTTGTCTATGTCCATGATTAAGGGAGATGAAGAAGAAGAGGAAGAGGTCATGATTGGCCATATACATGAAGAAGAAGATCTGATGTTGTTGTTGGGTATATCAGAGTAGAGCAACGCCTCCATGAATGAGTTACGACTAGTTTGCTAGGTCCACAACTCCACACGAAACTATATTTTAGATGTACTTACATTACATTCATATGTGTGTGATGTGTATATATAAGCTAGCTATAAAGTGGGGTTTGTTTTGTTGTCGGAAATAAAAAGTGGGGTACGTTTTAAATTTAATCTAAATGCATATATATAGGTATCATGCATGGTTTTATATTATCTTTATTTTTTTTCTAGATGGAGAAAAAACCATATGTAGTATTTTAGTTAAGCCAAATATCAAATTAATGGGATTTGCTAAATTCTTTTTTTTTTTTTAATACCAGAAGATTATGGGACGATCGAAGTACGTAATCCCACTAGACCCGAAACCACATCATGTAATATTAATTTCGTCTCAAGCGTCACTCGAACCAGCGACCTCTAAATTTCGCCTAGGGTCTTTACCAGTTGAGCTAACGACACTTGATGAATTTGCTAAATTCATTATAGATAGGACTTTTGTTTTGTGTGATAGCAAATGGAAGCAAATAGAATGCATTTATTTATGATTTACGTCATCAGTACTTGTTGTTCTCCGAATGGTTCCAACTAAAATATTATTAGGAAAATTAAGCAGATATATCAAATAAGACCATGCACATAGCTAAACAACAATTCCAAGTCTCTAACCATGATCATTAGTCTATTCTTTAGAGTTGAATATTAGTTATAGCTTTGATCACTCCTTAAGTTAGAGCAAGGGGATGAGATTCTATGGGTAGAGGTAGACTATCAACTTGCAATATTATTATTTTATTAAGGGAACTTTATTTTTAATTTTGGGTGCAGAGAGAAATCGCATTAAAGGAGGAAGAAATGGAAACACGAGATTAGCATTGCGTTAGCGTTGGTTGGATAAGAACCTCAAGTTGTGAAAGCCTTTCTTAACGATTAGTTTGGTCGTCGTAGATCTCAACTCCTACGTGGATCATATGTAGCCTCTTCATTTCATATTTCTAATTATTCTTGAAGACAAATAAAGTGAACGTAAAAAGTACACGTCGATCGACGGTCCATTACGTTTAGAATACTATTTGCTACATAATAAGTACATGTGCATTAATATCTTGGTGCATGTTTCGCTTATTTTGATTTTTGACGATTTCAATATCTCTCAAGAAATTATCCCAATGAAAAAAATCTCATGACAGCTTGGAAAAGGTATCTTTAAGCCCACAAGTAGGTCCAATATCAATCATATGAATCGCTGAGAACAGCTTCAGTCTTCAACGTTAAAAATGAAACTAATTTACCTTAAGCCCATAAGTAGGTCCAATTTCATATGAATCCCTGAGAACAGCTTCAATCTTCAACGTTAAAAATGAAACTAACTTAATCCTAGAACTATAGAAGCAATCACAATCTAACAAGAAATGCCTAGGTAGACAATTTGTCGAAATTTAACATTATGAAGGACATTTATCATACGAAATAGAAAATACTATTATTACTTATATATGTGTCATGTACATCAAGTAAAGTCATAAAACAAGCATAAACTCAAGCACCTAGTAATTTTGCAATGCAATTGCCTTCTGATTTAAGCAGTTTATAATGCTTTCTGTCTTATCAGTAATCAGCAAACTTGGTTTTTGGTTAAATGAAACAAGATTATTCATTGACACTTGACCATCACAGATTCTACAATACTGACATAAAACTGGTCTCTATGACAAATCAGAGCAAATATCAGAACATGGACTCTATTCCTTCTTCAAATCACTCTCAGTAGGAACCTCATCACTCTTCTCCACAACGGTCTTCTCAGGCGAGGTAGTTACATGAGCATCTCGGTCACCAGTCTCAGCGGGTTCAGAGACAGACGCGGTTTCAGGTTCCGAACCAGCCACTTTGACAGTACCAACCTTAGCATACTTGCTCATGAACTTATACTCCCAATCTTGAAGAGCTTCTAGCTCAAAGGGACCAAGACCAGAGATATCCCAAGTCAAGTCTTTCTCCTCAAACGACATCTTTGCAAGTGCTCGGCTTGCGTCTCTCCCTGCAAACAAAGCATACGGTCCTCCTGGTCCATAGAACATCCTACAAAACCAATAAATATCCAACCTTTCATTACAAACACAACACTTAAATACACAAAAACCAATCCAGAGTAACATAAGAAGATGACCAATTCGTTATGCTCGAAGATAAGCTAAGAGCATTCATAAAAGATCTCAATCACAATCACACATTAACCACAAGAAACATATTGCAACTTTCTTTCAATCTTTCTCTTGTATAAAGGAAGCAATACAATATGCCACCCAAAAGCTCCATCTTTTTGTGAAATTTGATTCTCAAATTAGACTACTTTAGTGAAATTGATTCTCAAAGTGAACAACTTTACAATATCACAGCTTCATAGATATAAAAAAAGTATGCAAAAGGTTAAATTTTTCACAATATGCCAAACCAAAAAACTTTTGAACCACCCAGAAAAGCACAGCTTAGGAAGAATCAATTAACACAAATTAGACTAAGTTGGTGATCTTTCATTCTCAAAAGTGAACAACTTTACAATTTGTTATATGCTCAAACGAGATTTGGGGAAGCAATGAATCAAACCCTAAACCTAATTTTATAATTCAGATTCAAAAAATTTCACCTGCTTTGAGTCACATCATAGATCTGATGTTTGATAGCCATAAGAAGGGGCTTTTGAGGATCAGAGCCATCGTATTGCTTAAGCTCCTCTTCTGTGATCTCACCGACTTGAACAGGCTGAGGAATAGGTGGCTCCTCTTCTTGAGCCAAGGATCTAGCTCTCTGATGTCGGTGAACATCATCGAAAGGTGAGGCAAACCAGCCTGAGATGACTTGGTAAATGGCGAAAGCGAGAGCAAGGGCTGTGAAGAAGACTACAGGAGAGAGACCTGTGTAAGCATGGATTGCTTCTTTGAGAGTTTGCCATAGGTGTAGTGCCATGGCTGAGAGAGGAAGATCAGTGTGTTGAAAAGGTTTTTTTTTCTCACTTTTGTCTTTGTAAAAGTCAGATTTATGTGTTAAGTATGGTTTGGGGTCTTTGACTCTTTTGTTACTTCCTTTGTTGATAACTTTTTTTTTTTTTTTTGGTTGGGTTTAATAGTAAAATACAGCTAGCTAAAACTACCGAAACAAGTATTTTTCTATACTTAACTTAGCAAAATAATATTTATTTTTATTTTTACCAATAATGTATTTTTGCTACAGATGTGGTGTAAAAACAAACTATTTTTTTTTGCTAATAACCTATTTTTACAAAAAAACTACATTTTTCTAAAAATAAAATACAGAAGAAGACTCAATGTAGGTGGCGAGAATATAGTTATTGTGCAAAACATCATCACGTGGGTTAAAATTGTTAGAGGAAATATTTCATATAAATAAAACAACATAGCTAAAAATATTAGAATAGTGTTTTTTGAGAACTCTTTTACATTTAAGTCAGTAATTTTGACCATAAGATTTGGTCAGAAACCATAAAAAGTTATTAAAAAAAAAAAAAAAAGTTTCATGACGCCGAGTCTAAGGAAATATCAACCACTTTTTCGAGTATAGTATATCGAGTCATTTTGCTCTTTAAACTCTAGGAAACTGAATTGAGGCTATTCTGAAACTTGTCTTTATGTAGCTCTTATTAGTCAAGAGACGACACCTTGTTTCAACATGTAATAACGAAAGCTAATGTAACTAATTGAAATGAAGTTAATCATTTTGGCCAGGTGATGGCTTTAGTTTGTTGGAAACCGCACCATCCGACGTGTGTCCCCAATTGTTTAATGGCGCAAGTTACCTTGCATCGGTGTAAGCTATAGCCTTTAGTTGACCAAATGTATATAAACTGTTGTAGATTAGTAATACTAGATAAGTAGATATGTCGTTTGATTGGTGAAAGTTCTTCTCTGACCTATATTTGGTCATCATTGTGTTTGTGGTTGTTTGAACATGAACCGTTTCTTTGGTCGACTACGATTATTTTTGACCTCTTTAACGACCCTTGGTTTCTATCGGTAATTTTGCGAGAAACTTTCGTGGTATGCCTCTAAACCAAGAAATAATACAAAACCAAGACTATCCAAATGATTTTGTTATATTTTGATAATAGGTCGATTTATTTTAGATATATACACTTAAATGCATAATTTTTACTTAAACTCTTTAAATACAATAAAATAAGAGACTTTTTGAAACAAGATATAAAAAATATAAATATTACATTTTTTCTCATGAAAAAGCTATTTCAATCCAATCCGAACATTTACAATACTACCTTCTTTTGTCAAAATGGTTAATAAAGTCTTAAATATTTCCAAAAAAAATATCACCACAAATAGATAGATTTGTAACTAGATTTTTTACCAAACCAAGTACAAAAAAAATCCAAAACTCACAATTTTTCCCTTTTTTTCCACCTATTTAGCTACAATGTAAGGTTTGATTCTGATTTCTGACAATAAGAAAATGAAATAACAAAAAAAATAAGAGAGTGAAAAGGTAAAATCGGCGTTGGCCCAAAAGACTCGCGTGACGCGTCGTCCCTGGTGAGGTGGTGGACTGAGTGAGTTTCGTGAGCCTCTCAAATCGGGAAACACACCATTTCACCATTGAACCTCCTTCCACTACACGTGTAAACCCTTTCTTCTTCTTCTTCTCAATTAAAATCTATTTTTTCTTATTTACCTCAGTGGAGACAGAGACCCAAATCACAACACTCAGACAAACTTAAAGATTCCTTTTTTTCTTTTTTGTTAGTTAACTCCATCCATTGTCCGAATCCGACGATTTTGGTTGTTTCTTTCCGGTGAATTCGTAATGGGTTTTGGCGTTTTGAGCTGAGAAACCATTCTGAGTTACGAATCAGAGATTTAAGAGAGAGAGAGGAGAGTGGAAATGAACGGAGAAGGGATCTCGGTTGATCGGAAAGTGGAATACAGAGTAAGGAAGAATGGCAGAAAAGATAAGGTGATTCTTTATTTGTCATTAATCTCTTTTGGATTGGATTCTGCATGTTTGGTTCTTGTTTTTGGCTCTTTTTTTTGTTGTGTGGGAATTGTAGTATCTTAATCTTATTATTGAAGTGCTAAATTTCTTTGATTCTCTTTCTCTCTCTCACTGACTCTCAGTTTCTGATTGTATGATTTTGCAATAATGGCAAAAAGGTGAAATCTTTTGGGATGTTTTAATGATTTTCTCTTGCATGCAATGCTTAGCTTTTAGGGAAAGATAGACAACAAAGATCAAAGCTTTGTTACGAAGCTACAATATTTTTACTTCATTGGTTGTACTTGTAGTACTGTGGCTTTGAAGCTCTCATTACTTGTGACTTGATTGGAGATTTTAATTTCTAAAGTCGTTGAGTTTTGTGAAGATTTGTCTCTTAGTTTTGCCTCTTGTGGAAAGCAAGTATCTGCTTACTCTGCTTATATGGTTAGAGTGACCTTTCACACTATTTTGGAGAGAAAACTGTAGAACCTTTTACCTCTAGCTAATGCAATGGAAAGTCTTGAGAAGAATCTCATTCATATTGTGAAGGTTTTGGTATCAGATTGTTCATGGAAAGTTCATAAGTACACAATATCTGAGAGTTTTGTGTTGTTTATATGTTTGGAGACAATGTTATTTTGTTCTTTGTGATCCTTCAGATTTGACATTTATACGTCTCTTAAAAAGAAAACTTCTTATGTTTAAGTGATACAGGTTATAGTTGAGAAATCTGCAGCTGAAGGCTTACCTGAAGGATGGATCAAGAAGCTTAAAATATCACACAGATCAGGCCGTAATAGAAGAGATCCAGTTTGTACCCTCTACTATTGTTCTACCTATCTCATCTTTGACCTTTTTTTCAATTCTTGGACAATCTCTTATGTGATTCTTGGAAATGCCTGTTTCTTTTTTTTTTTTTTTTGCAGTTCTTCATTGACCCTAAAAGTGGATATATCTTTCATTCCTTCAAAGACGCATCACGGTATGTTCAAACTGGCGATATTGGACCTTATGCACGTAAATTGAAGGCAAGCGATATCGAAGATGATGATGATTCCGGAAATGGAAAGACCGTTGTGAGTTCCGTTCCCCTTTTTGTTATTGTTACTTAAATGGAATGATATATAGCTGGATTGTTGATTTTCTGATCTTTTTAGCTTCTTCTGGAGTCTGTGGAAAAGAGATCTGCAGATGATGTATTGGAAAAGGAGAAGAACACAAATCTTCATGTTAGAAATAGTAAACGGAGAAACTTATCTACTTCTGATGAACATTCCAAGGATTGTAAGCACAAATTCTTTTGGGTTCTGATGTTGCCAGAGTATGAACATACTTATGCAGTGAGTAATGTTAAATGTCAACATTTGGTTATATTTGCAGGTAAAATAAATACTGATGTGAGCAGCGTAACCTCACAAGTTCTTGAGGACTTGGGGAAGACGGAAGAGGCGAAAGATCCTATCAAAGAGCAGCTGATAGCGAAACGTGTTACTAGGAGCCAAGCTAAAGCCGGTAAGAATGAGGAAGTCGTAGATTTAAAAAGAAAAAAACTGTCTTCACCAAATGAAAAATCATCAGAAGGTTAGTAGATACCGACTTAGTTTTTTACCCGAGTGCAGATAACAAAAGGATTTCAGTATTCCAATTTTTTCGGATGTTCTCTGTATCTGTAGATACTGTAAAATCCAGATTGAGAAGTGCAAGTTCACAAGAACCAAAGAAGGAATCTGCTATGAAGGAAGAAGACGTACAAGATTCTACTGAAAAACGGATCACAAGGAGTAAAGCTAAAGTGAAGACGAATGAGTTAAGTAATAGTGTAGCCCGACGAACATCAAAACGATTAGCTGGTATTGAGCTTGAACCAACGCCTGAACTGAAGACAAGAACCAAAATTCAACGAATAGGACCTCGTGATGATGCACCGACGCCTGAACTGAAGACAAAAACCAAAGCTCAACGAATAGTACCTCCTGATGATGGCACAGCCGGAAAGTACAAGCAACTTGTGGATCCTGTTGCTACCAGCGGATTGAAAAAGGCGGATAGACCCCTGAACAAGGAAATAGCCAAAAGCTATACTGAACATTCCTCTCAGAAACCACAAGCTGCTGCTGCTACAAGCAACAATCGTGTAAGTGCAGAAATGGCAGTGGGAATAGAAAATATCGGTAAATCAGTAGGCAGAAAGCGTTCTACAGACAAGAAGACAATGAAAACTCCACCACCGATGATATATGAACTTAATCCAGTTTTCCATCTTGACGGTTACAAGCAGAAGGAAGAAATGTCGCCTGTGTCACCGTTGTCTTGCCAAACTTCTGCAACAAAGTGTGACAAGACAGCAGCAGGCAAAAGATTGGGACGGTCTAGTCCAAAGGCTAAAGTTACTACCAGTGTGAAAGCAACAAAGATCTCGCCTATGGGATCAACAAATAAAGGAAAGTATCCGCATCCTTCTGATAGTGGTAATGCCATTCAAAGGAGAAATAAATTAGGCAACGAGTTATCTAACTCGTCTGTTGTAAGAGGCACATGCTCAGAAGTGATGGAGAAGAATACCAACAGCTTCTCCTCTGCATATAACTCGACTCTTGCAGATCTTTGGAAAGATCCTTGCATCGCCTTTGCTATTAAAACACTAACCGGAGAATCGCTGCATCTTCCCAACACCGCAACAATCTCTTCTGATCCCATTAACAATCACACCAAGCAGAAAGGAGTCTCCTTTACTCCAGAGACCCCCGGAAATGTTAACACAGGCTCTGAAAAACCGGGATTTTCTAGTGCACCCCAGGGTACAGATATCTGGAAAGACCCCTGTATCGACTTTGCTATAAAAACACTGACTGGCGCAATCCCGATCGGGTTAGATGAACCTGATGCAAAATCAAAGTCCGAGGCGATGACAATTACGACAGGAGCAAGGCAAGAACCGGAAAGTAGGCAAAGCAAGTGTGATTATTTAGCTCAACAATGTAACATGAAGAACAAGACTGTGGGTAAACCTGAGGATCTAAGGTTTACACAATCTTTCTCTAAGGACTAACAAACAACAAGCAATAAAAGGTAGTGTTCTTTGATAACGCCATAATGTAAGATTCCATGTGCAATGCCTTAGCTTTTTTTTCTTTCAGGCCATGTTCTGTAACTACATAATGTATTAGTTTTGTGTATCGACAGAACCTGGGAACTCTCATAAAAACTCCTAACCACCCTAATGATCTTGTTTCTTCTTTGTAACAATGTATGCTTCTTCGTTTCTTCTTAAAGGATTAGCTTTTTAACTCTAATTTGGAGTAGAATTGATCTTCAAATTTGAGAAAGGTGATGGTGACGTCATCTTGAACCAAAAAAGCCCGCGAAAATCTCTTCTTTTCCGCCAAAAATTCTATACATACATATATATACACATATAAAGTAATGTATCGAAGTGGAAGAAGAAGAAGAAGATGGAGATTCGAGTGAAGTGTAGATGTGGAGAAGAAGAGTGTAGCGAGTGGGCGATCGTAGAGCTCCAAGGAGTCGTCGAGACTCAAGCTTCATTCGAAGGTTCTATTCAGAATCTTGAGATCGGTCGTCTCTGCCACACCAATTCCTCCGAGGTTTTGTTTTTTTTTGAATTCAATTCTCTAATCGGGAACTGTAATCGCCAGAGATTGATTTTGTCAATGTTGAACCGGCGCAGGATACCTACACGTTCACGGTGGGTTACCATGAACTCCCAGGCTCTAAGGTGACTTTGAAGAAGCCATTACTGGTTTTGAAGAAGCTTCAATTGGATCAAGTTTCAGGGAAAGCAACGGAGCTTGAAGTTGTTGGGATTATACGAACAAAGATCTTGTTTAAGACCAGACCTAAGCCTCTCATTTCCGGTACAAGCTTTTCTTTTCTGTTCTTGATTTGCTTTTTTTTCTGGTCTAAGTAATTCTGAATCACTTCTTCTTCTTTGTTTCAGGATCAAAATAGGAGTCAAAGTGAATGAAACCTCTCGATTGCTTCTTATTTCTGCTTACTATGTAGTCTCTGTTCTTTGAGAGTTTTAAAGTTGATAGAAACTTGATTACATTATTGATTTGCAGTACAAGAGGGAACTAAATGCATTCATGATCTCAAAATCTCAATTGAATCATAACATTAGTAAGGATTTAAAAAGGCGGTAATAAGGAGATTACTAGTTTCCTACTCATCATGTGAATTTGATGCTAGCCCAAAACAATGCAAAGGTTCTGGTTTGTTTTTATCTACAAATGTTTTCCCAGGGAAACCAGTTGGTTGGAGAGTTGAGTTTGCGAGTCCTTTTTCGTGTCTATGAGTTTGGCACGGGAGCGTATCCTGCACGGGCTCTTAATGTTTCGGTTCTTTTGCTTCTCTCCATCACCCCGACTAGCCATTCTATACTTTCTTTGATTCCTCGCCTGCTCTCACCAAAACATACATTTCATTTTTTCCTACTTTCAAGTGTTTCTATTGGGGCTATAAGATTCATGTGTGTATGCTTAAGTTAGATTTTACTTACCCATCATAGCCAGACGCTGCTTCAAACATGTACACTCTTTCGTCCAATTTCTTTAGATCCAGGTATCGGTCCAGTTCCTCAGCCGATACAGCATTTGAGAGATCCTGCTCATTGATTATAGATTCAAGACTGTCAGCAACAACATATTTTTGGAGAATTTAAGCTATAACAAATGAGGCAATGTAGCTTCCTACTTGCTTGTTTGCCAATATCAAAAGAGGGGCTCCTTGCAAATCCTCATGCCGCAGGGCTTTTTCTGGTGAAGACAATTTATATTTTAGCTTTTAGCTTCATACTGATGTGTTTGGAGTCAACTTGTGTGCGCAAACTTACCTAGAGCAGATTTTGAATCTTCAAAGCGAGCTGGGCAAGCTGCATCGATCAAATATATCAATGCGTGTGCTTCTTCATAATACTTCTCCCAAATCGACCGCAAACCAGGCTGCCATATAGGATAAAAGGCACAGTTATTTGACTCGAAAGACTGATTCTTTATCAATCCAGGTTTGTAAATCAACGAAAAAGATAGCTTTCAACAGGAAGAAACTAGGAACACAGAATTAGCTAAAAAGAAGAGAGATCAGTTCTATGACTTAAGGCATTTTTAACTTACCTGACCTCCCAGGTCCCAAAACACAATTTTAGCATTGGAGATTTCAATACGACCAATATTTAACCCAACAGTAGGAACAATTCGATCATGAGGAAGACCTTCTGAGATTGAGTATATCGTCTTCAGTTTCTCCAAAAACGTCTAAGACATTGAAGAATAGGCAAATTACATTAGAAGTGAATCCACACTGAAGTTACAAAACGGAACAAAAGATCAAAAAGAAAACATTACCGTCTTCCCAGCTTTGTCGATACCAAGAATGAGCACATGGAACTCAGTCTTGCTGAACATGTAACTCCACAGTCCAGCCATAAGAGAAAACATCACTTCCTCTAGCTTGTTTAATTACTTTGATCTTCCCTTCGCTTTCACATGAATCAAAACAAGAGTAAAGCTTATCATCAGCATCAATCTCGAGTGTGTCCAAGATAGTATCATAATCTCAGTAAGCATCACATAAGAATCAAACAAATAACTGGAAATCTCACAAGACTCCACATTCTGAAAGAAATTCACGGATCTAATTCAGAGTTTCAAAGAACCCACAATGCAATGTCATATCTACACAAGTCCTAATACATTGTCAAAGAACAAGAATGATTCAAAACTAAATACCAAGAGACATCAAAACCACTTTTGATCATAAAGGGTAGATCTTGGAATGGTTAATGGATCTAAATGAAAACCAGTGAATCACAAAGACATAAGACCCATTAGCATTACACATTAGGAAATATCAAAAGTAGCCTAGTGAACGAAGAACTAGATCAACACAAGCTCTCAAAAATTGATAAAATCATCAAAATTGATTCTTTTTTTTTCCATTGATTGAGAAACAAGAAAAGAAGATTCGAAAAATCCTTACAGTCTCTGAAGATCTCGAGAAGGAACTAAAGAAAGATCGAACCTTGTTTTTGCACTCTCTCTCCACTTCGATTCGATCGTCCTCAAGAAAAAAAAAAAAACTTCTAAAGGTAAATTCCAAAACTACCCTTACTCAGACTCTTCACGCGCTTGATCAAATCAAACGGGTTTGTAGTAACCCACGTGGCGAAATCTTGATGCTACAGTAGTCAAAAGTCAAACAAACGGACGGTTTCTATTGCAACTCTTCATTGACCGCCGTGTTTAATCGTGTCTCCCGTACGGCGAAGAAACACAACAAGTGTTAAAAAAAAAAAACTTGCGATCGAGACAAAAAAAAAAGTTGCTGGAGATTTTGAAGATGAGCGAACCAAAGAGGTAACGGATTCTTTCAATGGTTTATCTCTAAATTATCTGTCTTTGATTATAATTTTGGTCTCTGTAGAACCAAACGTAGGCTAGGGTTTCGTACAGTATGATATGTTCTCAGTCTGGAGTGAAAGATTGAGGAAAGTGATAAGCTTTTGATATCAATTGGTTCTTTGAGTTAAACCCTTTTTGATTGAAACCATTAATCAGCAAAATTTGAGGAATTTAGGAGATGTTTTTGCTTTCTAGTCTTTTTGTATACTTTAAGCTCAATGATCCTGAACAAGGTTGATACTGATTACTGCTTCAATGTCTTTAAAGGTTTTGTGATTTTTGAGTGGTCACTTATACCATTGTGTACATTTGTTTGGAAAGCTAGTAGATTGGATTGATTTTGCTGGAGTAGTCTAAAGTATGTTTCTCCTTCTTGGAATTTTCTTTGGCTTGTGTCTTTAGTTTCTATTAGAGTTTAGTGTGATTGCCGCATCAGAACGGTATCTTGCATTTGTTTAAATAAGATTGATTCCGGAGCCAATGGTTTGTGTTAGTTTTCGTGGAGGGATGAATATTCATAGATATGAAGTTCTAAGCCTTCTATGGCGGTTTTTTTATGAAGGAAGTGTAGAACAGATCTTTCTTCTACTAGCCCCTATTGAAAAGGAAATGGAAGAGGGAGGTCTTATTGTGTTAATGTTCATGGATTTTTCATATTCCAGCAGAATTGTTGACTGTAAAGATTCTGGGAACTATAATATTGTCTTAGTTGTTGGCTCGGATATTGAAAAGAGAGATGAACTTTGTATAATGTAGTATAGTTTCTCATGGGATTTGTCTCTCTTGTGCTATGCAACATTAAGGATGTTTGTTTTTATGGCAGGGGTCGTGTACAATGGGATGAGGCTAATATAGTGGAAATTGAATCTAACAAACCTGTTAGGCAGAAGATTACTGAACCAAAGACACCGTACCACCCCATGATTGATGATGATGGTTTGTCTATTTTTCTTTTATTTGGTGTCTGTTTCTATATGCACACAATTTATGATAAGCATTTGAGCATATGTATATATGCTTATGAGCATATGAAAATGATTTAAATATCTCTTCTCTTTTTGTGTTTCCTGATTGATTGTACCAGGTTCTCTGTCTCCTAGAGGAAGAGCAGCGTTTGACGAATGCGTTGATGATATGGAACGTGAGGAAGAACTGAGGAATGTTCTGAATGATGCAGCAGCTTCTTCCAGTAGAAATTCTAGCCAGGGTTCTGGTGGTGGTGGCTGGACCTCGTCTGAGGAAGAAGAAGTAGATCCGATGGATCAAGATGAAGAAGGTCCTATTCAAAACCAAACAAACATACAGTCATGTTTAGGTTCTTCGGTTAGATCATCTCCATATGTATCTGTTTTTGTTTGTGTGCAAAACACAGGTTCCGGAAGTGGGAAAAATGCACGTTTCAACGCACACAGAAAAGCACATTATGACGAGTTTCGGAAGGTGAAGGAACTGAGATCCTCAGGATCGTTCTATGAAGAAGAAGAGGAAGAGGATGATGGTGCAAAAGGCAGTAAATCAGAGGCAACAACCTCGCGACACACTAAAGGAGCTAACAAAGTGTTAGATGCAGCCACAACAACAGTATCAGGGAAGTCATCTACTTCATCGCCGAGTTGATATGAACCTATGTTCAATCAAATGTGTACTACTCTGGTCCAGGTTCTACAGAGCTCTCTATCTCAACTAATCTGGGTCTTATCTGTTTGAACCTTAAGAAAATGAAAAAAAAAAAAAAAAAAAAAATATTCTGAAATTATGTAATTGTCTCTTAGCATTTTTAATGCAAATTCTTACAATCACTTTTGTTCTTCCTTGATCTTACATTATAGTCAAAATTTATAATTCTTGTTGTGGATTTTGTTTGATCATCTCTGTATTCCCTGAATTATATTCTTTCTGTCAAATATTCTAACCAAAAAAAGTAGGGTGTGTATAATTAAAAAATAAAACAAAACCGAACCTGAATGTTAGTAATTTTTTTTTTTTTTTCGACAAAGTGACTTATATTGAATTAGAAAAATCGAAAGTCAAACAAGCTTCCAACCATGATGGTGGATTACAATTGTCTGCATAGAAGGTAGAGAGAATACAACCATTTTGAGCAAGGACATGAGCAGGCATGTTACAATTCCTTGGTACAAAAGTGAAAGAGACAAACGAAAATCTGGAAGCCCAAAGATGGATATCATGAAGAATATTTCGAACGGAGATGGTAGGGTCTGAACCATGGAGAGCCTTAATCAAAACCTCACAGTCACCTTCAAAGCAAACCCGTGTATAACCCCGAATCCAGCATTGTTGTAAAGAGCAGAGGAGTGCTTTCGCTTCTGCTTCCAACGGACATGTTGCATTGCATAGCTTCGAAGCTCCCCACCATTGTGCGGAACCAGTGGCATCCCGAATAATCCAGCCTCCAATAGTCCGGAAAGAGTTATGGTCAAATGCAGCATCAAAGTTACACTTTACCAAGGAAGAGCTCGGTCGCGTCCAATACAACGATCGTAGAGTGACCGGAACCAACGACCGAGTAGGATGATGAGAAGGTAGACATAGCCATTGTCTTGCTTCAGCTTCACCTTGTAAAACAAGGCGAGATGGACTGCCAATGTTGTGGTTAAAGATGAGATTATTTCTAGCTTTCCAGAGTCTCCAAAGCAACCAAAGTGGTGATAGTTTTTGATGGTCTGTAAGTGAAGAAAAATTAAATAACTCCAATAGAAAAGTGAAATTATCTTCCAGCACATCCAAAGGATTTAGGAAGAAGGGTAATGGGGTATTTGAGAGACGCCAAACCAAAGTAGCAAAAGGGCAAGAGAACAGGATATGATTAATTGTCTCGTCAGCAAGGCCACATCGTGGACATGTAGCATCAAGGTGCATACCACGAGTGTTTAGACGGGTCAGAGTAGCAAGAGCACCAGAGAGAGCGCGCCAAAGAAAATGTTTAATCTTAGGGAGTATTGGTAACTTCCAAATCCGATTCTTTAATTCCACAGAGCCAGGGGGAATAGGAGGGAGAGAATCATAAATCCCTGGATCATGAGTAAGTAGCCAATAGCCAGAGCGAACAGTATATTCCCCATCATTGGTATAGTGCCAAATTAATTGATCTTGGAGAGGCTGAATCGGAAGATGGATATCTTGAAGAGGGTTCTGATCTAAAGGTGAAATCATTTGTTCAATCATCTGTGCGTTCCAACAGCGAGAAATGCCATGACTTATGATAAGGTTTTGAAGCGTAAGTGGTGAATCCGACGGAGAAGTCACAGGGCGTGGTGGATGGGTAGCCAAAACATTATCCTTGCCCACGCGGATTGAAGAGCCATCGCCAACCAAGAAACGAGACCCCTTCTTGAGAACCTCAATACCATGTAACAAGGAAGACCAGCCAAAAGACTGGTAATTTTTGCTTTTAGCATCAAGAATAGAAACATCATTAAAGTATCGTGCTTTCATCACACGGGCGAAAAGAGAATCAGGACACTGAATGAGGCGCCAAGCTTGCTTAGCTAATAAGGCGTCATGAAACTTTGCGAGGTCGCGAAAACCAAGACCCCCCTCTGTTTTTGAATATTGTAACCGTTTCCACGCAATCCATGGAATACCACGATGAGTAGAACTTTTTTCCCACCAGAAATTCATGAGAAGGGAGTCAATTTCATCAATAATCCCTTGAGGCAGTTTAAAGCATGACATAGAGTAAACCGGCATAGCTAAAGCCACTGATTTTATCATGACTTCCTTCCCAGCCGGTGATAAAAACTTTGCACTCCAGCTCGATGTACGTTTCTTTACCCGGTCAATAATATAAGAGAACATTTCTTTCTTCTTACGACCAAACTGTTCCGGAAGCCCCAAATATTTTCCCCCTCCACCTTGATTATCAATGCTTGAATGTTAGTAATATTAAAGAAAATTTTATATTAATTTACTCAAAGTCTCAAACCTAATCGGAACAAAATTCATTAGATTTTTTATATTTTTAATGAAATTTATTATAAATACATTAGCGAACAAAAAAAAAAACATTTAAATATACTTTAAAATGTGGTCCGAATTGCACGATTCGAGATGATACATAAAGTGTCACAAATCTAAAATTGTTAAACAATTATCAATGGCGAACGAGAAAACTCAAGAAATGGCGAATCTATCTTCACAAATCTGTAACCAAATCTCCTCCGTCTTCACCAACTCAACCTCTCCATATCCACCACCTCTCGATCTCCTCGTAACAGAGCTCGCCGGAATCTCCAGCAACCGCAACTCTCGTGTCTTCCTCTACGGCGTTGGACGAGAAGGTCTGATGTTAAAAGCCTTTGCGATGCGTCTCTTTCACCTCGGTCTCTCCACTCACTTAGTCTTCGACATGACCACACCACCAATCACATCTTCTGATCTCCTCATCGCTTCAGCTGGTCCTGGAGGATTCTCAACCGTTGATGCTATTTGCTCCGTAGCTAAATCGAACGGTGCTAAGGTTCTTCTCCTCACTGCGGAGCCGGAGATAGGTTCTTGTGTGAAACACGCGACGGTTGTGTGTTATGTACCTGCTCAGACTATGGCTAGTGATGATGCGGCGGAGATTGGAGAGAGACGGTCGTTGTTGCCGATGGGAAGTGTATACGAAGGAGCTTTGTTTGTGTTGTTTGAGATGGTTGTTTACAAGTTAGGTGACGTCTTGGGTGAGTCTCCTGAGTCGGTACGTGCTCGTCACACTAATCTTGAGTGACGTAGAGATTTTGATTAGCACGTGGTGTTGTTTTTGTTTTTACGTTGAGAAATGCCTGCTGTATTTAGTTTGGGTCGTCTTTTGACTACGTGCCATGTATGTAATCTATTGGATATCTTGTTTTAGACCATTTAAAAGCCCATTGGGCCTTCTTCATCTTCGTTTGAAACATCGAAAAAATCAGACTCTCTTCCAGTATTCATCATCTTCGTCGACCAGAGAGAGACTCGAAGAACAGAGTGAAGAAACAATGCTCGAGCTTCTTGGAACTTACAGGAATCTCATACTTCAAACCTTTTCATCTCTCTTCTTAATCCTAATCCTCTCTTTCGTCAAAATCCCAATCATCTTCCTCCACGGTCTCTGTACCTACATCCAACCTGAGAATCTCAACCAAAACAATACCGGAAATGGACTCAGACCCGCGATTCGACGTCCTTCTAGTACCGATGATCCAAAGTCCAATGTTGAAGTCAGAAGAAGAAATAGATCCAAAGATAAATCTGAATTCGATGAAAGTAATGCTCAGATCTTTCGAATTAAGCTCGATGAAGATCATCTCAGATCTCGAATGTATTTCAAAGAGTACAATTCGCTTTTCGTTTTATCGATTTTAGCTGTTTCTTGCTTTCTTCTTCACAAGTACTTTGGTGTTGAGGATAGTCATGGAGTTTTAGGTAATGGATTGGTGTTTCCGCTTGTTCTTGGGTTTATAGGCTTGTGTAAGGTGTTTGTTGCTTTGGGGAATATTTCGATTGAGAGATCTGCTTCAAAGAAATCTGAGAAGAAATTGAGTTTGATTTTTGGAGTTTTAGGGTTTGTGTTTGGGATTATAATCAGTGCTGGTGTTTTTCCAAAGGGATTTGATTTTCAATTGGGTTCTGTTGATGCGTTTTGTTGCATTGTGATATCGTTTTCGATGGCTTGTATCGGTGGATTCCTTTATATGCCTGCTGGGAGAAGTGCAAGGTCGTTTTGGGTTGGTACTGATCAGATTAGAAGTAATTTGTCGATCATTTCGTGTGGATGGTTCGGTCGAATGATTCTCTATGCAAATTATATCGTGTCGGTTTTCACTTCGTTGCTTTGGATTCATCCGTTGGCTGAGGTTTTAGTGAAGAGAAGTGACAATGCTGCAACTAGTAGTAACCGCACTGGGTTGGTTGGTAATGTGGGGATGTCAAGTGATGATTTTGTGAAGTTTCGGGTTTTTTGTTTGTTACTGTCGGGTTTACTTCAAGCCATGGCGGTTCGTCCTAACCTTCAGATGTTTTTGAACGAAGCGGTGCTTTCTTGGTACCAGAGATTACATGGAAGCAAAACTCCTGATTTGGATTTTAGCCGGGCAAAGATGTTCCTTCACAACCACTACTTATGCCTTGTCGCTCTGCAGTTTTTGGCACCATCGGTTCTTGTGATTCTCTTCCTCGGCTTGTCTCAGATCGACTTGAGCTCTTTTGCTGTATCCCAGCTGGTATGTGGTTCTTTGCCTTGCAGCGATTTCATTAAACAAGTCGGTTTGTTGATGTCTTGGTGGGTAATTTTTGTTTGGTCGGCTTTTGCTTCAGCAAGTCTTGTTTTCTATCGTCGAGGTGTCTTGTATGTTTCTTGAGAAGTCTGTAGCTTTTTCCCAACATTTTTTATGTATCAGTGGAAAAATGACAGAACACACAACAACAAAGCAGTTTTGCAAAATGTAGACTTTGGTCCATTTGTTTGTTAGTTCTACTTGCTACTCGTCTCGGATTTTCCTCATCTTCTATTGGCTCCTACACTCTCACAAAATGTTTCGGAAATAGAAACAAGAATAGGTCTTAAAAATTTAGCTAAGCAGGTATATGAAGAGCAGCTTTGATCTTGTGAATGGTGCAAGCAATAAGGTTGTTAACCGTTTCAACAGATTCCACGTTGAGTTTTGCAGTCGGTAGGCTGTTCACTAAGATCTGAAATCCTACGGTCAGGAGACATCCTTTGATTTCATGATTCACCATGCCTCCATTGGTGTCGGTCTGATCAGAGAGTGATGATGATCCATCAGGCAATATAGAGAACCCCGATGGAAGAAGCGCCACAAAAGCTGAATCTCCACCGCTCATTACAACATTCATAGATGGGATATCGACAGGGGCGTAAACCACCAGTGAACCAGAAGCGTCATTCCATGTCTCTTGCAAGATGAGCATACTGCTCTCATTTTGATTCTTCCCCTGCAAATTGGAATTGGTCTATAATTAGTAATCAAGAACAGAGATTTATTTGCAATTGAACATACAGAGTTTCACAATAGTTATAAACTCACAGCAGCACGAAGAAGAGAGACGCAGATTCCTTCGCGTTGCCCTTTTGGGATGAGAAGCGTGTTTTCCATTGAAGCACCATTAGACAAAATATCCCACTGGTTTCTGCATTTACCATCACACAGAAACTCAAATACTCTCTGCTGAGATACCGGTAGCCACAAAGACGTTGCGGCACTCAGCACAATACCAGACGGTTCAAGGCTCTTCCTTGTCAATATCCTTGTGTCCTGTCCCACGTTCTCAGCAAGAAGCTTCTCCCATTTGTGGATGGACGAATCAGTTATGCCCGAGTAAAAGTTGAGCTTCATACGCCGCGCGAGCTGTAGCAAACTCTTGGTTCCAGCAAGTGACAAACCTATCAAAAATATGCTTGATTGATTTTTCCCTTTCAAATTTGAACATTTCAAGATTCAAGATTCAAATGCAGAGGACGAGACAAAACCTGTGTGATCTTGAGAAGACAAAAGCGTCGCAAAACTTTCACATTGTCTCTGTAGAGTTGCGAGCCATTTGGTTGCTCCTAACCCAACCGAAGAACTGAGCAACGGTTGGTATAGCGAGTGGATGTGACTCTCTTCATACTCTGAATGTTCAATCCATGTCACCTGTTGTAAGTCTCTATGTGTTAAACCAAATATGTGACATTGAGTGAATAATAGTTGTGACTAGTAATAACCCATTTCACTAAGTACTGTAACATAGCAGATGTTCATACCCAAGTTTTTTTCATCGATATAAGTAAACAAAACAAGATACTTTTGTGTTGACCAACAAAAAAAACAAGATATTTTTGTTTATATTATTTATATATAGCCTAGATTTAGCCCAGACAAGAAGCAATCTCTGCCTTGAAAAATGAAGCCTTTGATTTGAGTTAATATATATTAACAAAGAAATAGAAGAATCTTTTATAGTTTTATGATAAGAAAAACAAAAAGGCTTCAGGTTCTCAGGCTAATTGTCGACTCATTTGTTATTAGTTTACAAAACTGACCAAACTCTTCACTATAAACAATTCAATAAAATCTCACTCAGATCCAAGACATCAAAAATTGTCCTAACAAAAGAAAGAAGATTGAGATGTTACCTTGGAGCAACCATTGCCTATGTCTTGTATGATGCAGCCTGAGGGAAACCTCTTCGAGCCACCATAAGACTTCAAGTTCTCATCTTCTCTGTTTATATCATAAGAAACATCTACAACCGCCCATAAACCATCTCCATGTTGCTTGCAATATCTAAGGAACTTCTTTTGTCTCATTGGAACTAATGGGGACATCACTTGAAACTCTGCTTGCATCTGTCCCAAACAAAGAATCATTAAATTAGCAATTGTGGCCTTATAATAAAAACAAACTTTATGGTTCTTGAGCAACATACCAATTGAAGAGAGCCGTTTCTAGACCCATCGGTACCGTTGGATATCAATTCAACGGTTGATGCAACAGAGACAATACATTCAAACATTTCAGCCCATTTGTTCTGTAAAAACTCAAAAGCAAGAGATGTTTATTAGTGATTGTTTATTGATAAAACACCGGTTCTTAGAGAGTATATAAGATACAAGTTTATCATACCGTGTCCATAAGAGTCTCCACTAGAGCCAAGCTATTGATGAGAACTAAACCAGTTTCTCTTGAACCTGCTAGATATTTACTACTAGTGAAAATGCTTCGATACTCGTCATGGTTCATCGATTCTTTCTCACTCTTTGAGCTCCATAAAGGATTGTCCAATTCTGCTAACTTCAACAACTCATCCATAGCCTCCATGGCAAGATCCATAAAGATCAGTGAAGTTCCACCACTGACACCATGTCCTATAGGCATATGCTGTGAGCCAATCCCACCATTTGAAGGCTGCTCAAGTGAAATAGACCCACCAATGAATCTGTTTGCTAAAGCACAAATCCTATCAAGCTCGTCCTTAAGCTTAGCGTTCTCAATCCTAAGTTGATGCTGCTCAAACGAAACCTCACCAGGTATAACAGCTCCACCACAATCAATACATACAGAACCTCTCATTGACTCTTTAAGGAAACCATTTTCGACTCGCAGTTTTTCATTCTCTTGTCTCAGAAGCACATTCTCATGCCGCTCTAGTTGCGTCTGGTTAAATAAAAACCACAACATTGCCATAAGAATCAAAAAAAAATTCATCAAAATTACAACTTTTAATATTCAGTACTCAGATAAGTACCTTCATTTGAGTTCTTCTGTTCTGAAACCAAAACTTGATTTGCTTACTCTCCAAAGCAAGTTTACTCCCAAGTTCCAGCCTTTGTTTCTCATTAGGATGAGGACACTCTTTAAAGAAACTACACTCAGAAATACCAAACAATATATAACTCAAAAAGCCATCTGATGAATATTGCAAAGTTAATTACTTTATGAAAACAAAAACTCCTTACGATTCGAGTTCTTGAATCTGGTAAGAAGTGTGCCTATGGTACTTTGCTCTCTTCTTCTTTTTCTTAGGGCGTTGTTCTTGTTTGTTCTCATCACCAGACATTGCATCAAAGCTATCATCATCACTCAATGATCTACTCTCAAACTGATCATCTTTAAATCTCCCAAGAAAACTTGGATTTAAACCTCCTCTAGACATATCAACATCAAGATCACCATTCATTTTGCCTTTCTGTAACAAAGAAAAAAAACAGACGATACTCTTAAGTTATAAAGTGAAAAAGAACAAAAAAAAAGACAAAGCCACATATTTGTGTTTTCACTGTTTTTACTATTCAAACAATAGAAACTCATCATTACATTACAAGGAAATCTCTTCTCAGTGTTTACGTAACTTGTTCATCAAGTTTCAGACCTTTCAATCAGTAGCAAGAAAATCTTCTGACGAGTGACGACTAAACAAGAAAAGTCTTTCAATCTTTCTTTGGTCTATCGTAAGAGTGATATCAGCAAAATGAAAGAGAAAGGTGTCTCCTTTGTTATATATATCATATGACTTGTCCCTTTTTTTGTTCAAAACTCTGCTTTTGTCTCTCTCTCTCTGTAGTAGAAAATATTGACTCAGAGAGAGGGTCCCAAAAATTCAGGTTATATAACTTTGACCTTTTAATCTTTATTTCATTGTAAAATATTTCAGAAAGGTGGAAAAAAACAAAATCGAAACCCTAATTTTACTCGGACCAAAAAACAAAAAAGCTTCGATTTTGACCAAATTGGTTTCTTCTTTTGTCATTTTCCCTCAAGATTTTGACAAATTAGAGATGAAATGAATAAAACAAAAACAGCTACTTTTTCTAACCGAGAAAAAACAAGCCTTGAGCTAAAAAGCCTAAAAGATCTAGTTTGACTCTTTTTAATTTTAATTTTTAACTATGTGTAACTAAAATATAAAAACAAAAATTTTATAGATCGATAGAATTCGCTTTTCCATTTTAAAATTGTATAAACCAATGTAAACAGTCTTTCTTGAATTGACATTTGACAGTCTAAGAAAAATAGAAAAATATCAAACGCCATATTTATATTTTTTTAAATGTTAATAATGTAAACTACATAAAAAGACAGAGGTAGAGGAGCGTGTGGCCCGAGCTCGTGATGTCCGCCGAGCGGTTCAACCTCCACGCGCTAATTGTGTTGTTGAGTCACACGCACCTTCCAGATAGACGGTTAGGCATGTTTTGGTCATATTAAATTTTTAATGCTGACCGTGGTTTTAATTTAGTTTGGGCATATAAAGAAGATTCTTGGATATTTGAGATTGCAAACCTCACCTAGATAGATTAATTCACTAACGTAAAGTTCAACCATTTAAGTATATTGATACTGATCATCAGTCATATATCACTTTATAATTTCACTTCAGTATTATTCATTTTTTATTCGAAACTCGTTGGTTATACAACGACGAACAAAAACCAAAAAAAAAAAGAAGAGAAACAACAACTCAAACTCCGAGTTTTTATTCTTATATATTTATCTCCTAGCCTTAATCTTCTTCCATGCATCTCCTGTTAAATACCAAAAAAAGCGAGAGAGAGTTTAGACTTTAGATAGATTAGTTATACAGATATAACAGTCAATGTTTAAAACGTTATAGTATGCTCTTACATACATATAGCGTCTAGAATGTAGAAGGATCCATATCAACTGCATGATAGTGTAGGGATGTTGCAGCGAGAGGGAAGCCTAGAGGCAATGCGAAACGTGTTGCAAAGGCATTCGTTTGGCACTGCCTCAAGAGCATTGCAACACTCGGCACTCGGGTTTGTCGTGTCAGCTCCGGGAACCACAAACTCACCACATACGCTCAGTCCACTCAGCTGCGCATTGCAGCTCTGTCCATCCACCACTGTTGCTGCCATCACCACTAGCACCACCATCACTGCCATCTTCATGATCGACTTGGAAGAGCTGGACGAAGCTGCCATTTCTTTTTTTCTTACGAAAATATGATTTTGAGAATGTGGAGTGTTTTTTAGATATGTGTTTAGGGTTTTATCGATGCTTATTTGTGAAGAGGGTCTAGGTTCGTTATTTGTGAACTACCTAACGAGAGAGATCACGTTAAGCTGCACCTTTTTTTGTGTGGGAGCGAGAGAATATGCATGATTATGATTCCTTAATGCATATAGATATACAAATACATATACATGGTATTCACCATAAGACCACACGCAGTGAAGTACTTTTCACCCGGGTGTAAGGAATAAAAATAATAGAAAAACAAGGAAAGAGAGAGGCAATGGGTGTAAACTAGCAAGTTTTCTCCAAGAGTTGCAAGTGGCACGTGGCCAGCTGTGAATGGAGACAGACAAAAACAAGGTCTCTTTCTTCTTTTATTATAATACTTTATTATAATACTTCACTATTTCTCTCTTTCTTCCTTTAATTTATTATAATACTTTATTATAATATTATAATATTATTAACATCTATCCTTTCTATTTTCCCACTGCTAAGAAACGGGCGAAATAATTTGAATATTTTAAGAAAATATGATAGTACTAACGAGGGAGTGGAATTATATGTATATTTTTTGGAATGTTAATCTGTATATATATATGTGTGTGTAATAAGACAGACTACTTGATATTGTGTTTTTGTGTTTATCATGACGTGCTGATGTTTAAACTCAAGTTTTAGTAGGACCACTCAATCTTATTTCCCAAGTTTATTTTTAGCTTAATTAGTGTTTAGCAATATTTTCCACAAAAATTTTAATAGAAGATAATCTAAAATCCACCGAAGACAGACACCATCACACCAGGGATCGAGTCCCCGACCCTACAATTTGTAGGAATTAGGCTAATGGGCCGGCCAGTTGTGGCCCAAATGTTGACCAAAAAAAAAAAAAAAGATAATCTAAAATATATTTGAAAAAGTAACTTTTTCTTTTTTTTTGGTCAACCAAAGTAACTTAAAATGTAAAATATGAAACATTTTTTTAGTTTTTTTTCTTTCTTGTATATTAATTTGTTTGCTATATTGAAATTAATAAATGTTTGTTTGCTCAATTTTGTAAATCTTACAAACACCATTACAAAGAAGTTTGGTGAACCACATGCATTTAGGATCCAGGAATCTCAATTAATCCAGAAGCCCAAATGCTTAAATGATTCCCTTAACCTTAATGTTGAAGTAGAAGGCTTTTGTTTTTCTTTTTGGTTTTTACTTTACAAGAAGAGAAACTTTTTACTTATCTGGCTTTATAATTAGAAGATTGTCAAATGGCCAATTGAGTCAGTCCATGATTTACCATTTTTCATGCAATGAGAAGCATAGCTTTTATTTTAATTTCTCGATGAGAAAGCAAGAAAAAAGTCAGTGATTATAGAAAATCTAATTGGATTTTATCTTTATTTTACTATATGGTAAACTAAAAGCCATAAAGTGATGAAAGATAAAACATATCCATTTTGACCCAAAAAAAAAAAAAAAAAAACTTATCCATTGAAATGACGTTTTCTTTTAAAATAAATTTATTTGAGATAAAATTTAAAATATATCAATATACATATCTTTTTTTTATACATATCTTTCTATATGACTATAATCCAAATTAAATGGAATATATACATATGAAATTATTAAATTTACTATATATTACATTTAATTAAGAAATTAAATGTCTCTGCATTTTATATATATAAAGCATAAATATAATACATATATAAGATTTTGATATGATGTGATTCAACATGTGTGCTAAATGACACTTTAAAATTGATATAATTAGATATCACGATTGCTAAAAATAGCTTGCAAGAAAAAAAGCTTTAAATATGTTTATAATAATTGTTGGGAGGAGAGAAAGTTCAAGGTGTGAGTAGGAGATCCTTTTATATAAAAGAAACTTAAAGATCAATCATCGTTAAACGACGATCTCTTGGCCATCTGCTTCAAAGTATATCAATGTTTCGCGCTCCTACTGATTTTCATGCATTTCAATCATGTACATGCACATGTACATGTATAGGTAAATCGATTATATACGAATAAATTTTTGTTTACTATAATCTAAAAGTATGTGAAAATCAATTATGATGTGCTTTGATCGAACTATAATCATTCGTATTTTAATTTCTTAGAAATATCGTGTGTAGAAATGTTAGTTAGGACAGAGTCTAAAACATAGGCTGGTGATCCTGAAAGAAATAAATTAAAGCTCGGCCGGGTTTATAATTTTAGGCTCGAATAAAATAGGGACTTTCAGTTTTGTTTCGAGCTTAGCTTGACACTTGACAGGGTTCGGTTTGAGCCAATAACTCCAAACATAAGTATTAACTACGTTTAGTGTACGTTTTCTTACTACATATATGTTTTTATATAATTTAAATATTTGATGAATCATGATTTCTTACATTTTGTTACTTATATAATATGATTTCAAAACGTATAAAAACACATCATTATCGAAAATGGAAATATACAATGAGTTAAAGTAATATACAGATTCAAATAAAAATCCTATGTATAATTTTGTTTTGAAGTAAAAATCTAAATAAGGTAAGGATGTATTATATCAAAATTAATGAGATAAGTGTGTGTAGTTATATAGTTTGTTATTTAAAAAAAATGTTTAAATAATTAACAAACTGATTTTTTTTTTTCAAAACGTGAAAAAAACTCATGATAAGAAATTTTATTTTTCAAACATATTTTCTGATGACTAATGCTAATGTTGTTTTTTTTCTTTTATTTCCTTTTAACCTATAGAAAATTCTCCGCACCTTCGTCGTCCATGTTGTCAATATTCACAATTTCAGTGTCCATATTGTCCTCTTCCATACTTTCACCTACATGATGTTCCACCGGTAATTATAGTGACTAGTTGATATATTCATTTTTAAGCTCTAAAAAGAAACACATATTATTCATTCAAAATTTGATAATTGAGTTATCGCAATATATCTAATTAAATGTTAGACTAGTGGAAGGTTTTATGGCTACAATAACTATGATAATAACTCCCCTGACCAGTATACACTTAGACGTAGTTCCTCAGATATCTCATTACATAGTACTTATGAGGTATGTACTCTCTATCAACGTGATGCATATATTTATTTCATGATTGAATATTAATACATCTCTAATAATAAAGATATTCATTACCAATATTATGGATGAGCAGGGATTGACGAATGAAATAGAAGAATCAGTGGGAAACGTCAGTGGAAGTGGAGGCTTACCTGAGTGGAAAATCTCCAAATTACGGACTCATAAGTATGGAAAAAACCCATATTCAAGTGGTGGTGGCAAAAGAAAAAGAAATTTGTCGGCGATTCTCAGTACGATCATATCACTATATATCGTTCAACTTGTTTATATAAGCATCTTTATCGTCCTATAATTCTATGTGTCTATTGTTATACCAAGATTATTTCGTATAAATTTACGATTAGTCTTGGTTAATATGACATATATAAGGTTTGGCTTAGACCATTATTCTAATTTTTGTTTGATTTGGTTGCGGTGATATTGTAGGTGTTCGATATGCTTAGTTGACTATGAGAAGGGAGACAAAATAACCACTTTGCCATGTAACCATATCTACCACAAGGATTGCATTTTACATTGGTTGAAAGAAAACAGGGTATAACATAAATATTTTATATTAAATTAAGAACTACTATTATCTGTATAATATGTAGCTACTGTTTTTTTTGGGATAAATAAGTAGCTATGATATATACACAAAAGATGAAAGAAAATTCCGACATGCAGAAATATACATTCTCATCTAAATATTTAATGAAAATGATATTGTTTTGTTTATGCAGGTATGCTGCGTGTGCAAACGCGAGGTTTTTTAAATTATTAATGCTACTTATATTCGTCAAACAACAATGATTAACAGTGTAATTCATTTGCATGGTAAATGTTAATTTGCCACTAGATATGTTAACTAGACGAATCCATTGTGAATATTAATAATATTGGATTTTATCTACACCATGTGCGGAAATGAATTTTTGTCAAAAAATAAAATAATTTATGCAAATATATAATATTGTTGTAATTTAATAAAATAAAGTTTTACTAACTTAGTGTGAATAATTTATATCTACATAAAATTTGTGTAGTTAAAAACAAAAATTGTTGTAACTCAAGACTAAAAACTAAAGTAATTGAGTTATCTATAAATTAGACCGGTAACTCAACTTTTTTTTTTTTTTTTCATTCTTTGGTGCAAAAATTAATTTTAACTCATGTTACTAATTAAAGCCATAATAAAAGATAATGTGGTCTTGCATTTTTCGTGACGCATGCTGCTGTAATTGATGTCAAGTCCCTTTATCTTCGAGCTAAATTTGGACATCTAAAATAATTGGATACTTTAAATAGTTATTAATAGTTTTTCTAAAATTATAAACATATCACAATTGCTGCAAAAAAAAAAAAAAAAACATATCACAATCTTATTAATTATAAAAAGATATTTTTATTTTTAGATAGTATAGCTTTTCTTCAAAATTATAGATTATTCAATTTCTAACTTTTTTGTTTTGTTTTGTATATAACTTTATTTCTCTAAAAATTTATATCTTATTTTAATATTATTTAAAAGTATTTTTACATGTGTTTATTCTAATTAATTCTAAAACACTATCTTTCATTATATTTATCAACTATGATCATCTTTATAGAAATAATACAATGAAGAAAAAACTTTTTGTTCACTAATTACCAAAATAACACCAAAAAAATCTATACATATTATTAAAAGATTTGAGAAAAAAAAAGATTTAATGAGAAAGATTTTGGAGTGAAATTTACTAATATATATTAGTTAAAAGAAGCATAGAGATTAGAGATCAATTATCTTCGGAGGCAATCTATCGGCTATCTTCTGTCATTCTAAAGCTCAACAAACACCATGTCTCATTCCCTAAATCAGGCGGCCATTGATGAAGCAATTGCATTAGGAATAGATTTGCAGTTTGATGATTTGTACTTAACGATTGATGATGCTGATGATATTGCGTTGAAAATTAAACAAAAAGAAGGTAAATAAAAAAAAAAAATTTATGTAATTACAAGCATCTTCATGGTTTTATTTTGATGTATGAATTATGTTTTAATGAATGATTATTCTTATATTATAATTAAATATTGTGATGTTATTTGTTTTGTTAACTATAATCATCTGTTTTTGTATTGAATTTCTTTTACAGAAGCAGCTTCCATACTAGCTGATGAAGAATATGCAAAAATGTTGCAATTACAGGAAGATGAAGAATTGGCAAAAAACTGGCATTCCATGGAAGGTGATTTTTGTATGTCTCATGAGTCATGCGAAAAATTATACCATTTATATAGGGTTTTACCACCACATTTTTTTACAGTTAAAATTTTTACTCAACTAATAAAGTGATTAGAAATAAAAATGAAAAGAAAAAAAAGAGCAAATGATCGGACTTTAATATGCACAAGATGTTTTCCTGGTTTCGCAGTAAATTTTGTTTAACTTATGCTAACGTTTTTTTTTTTTTTATAATTTCTATGTTTTCTTCAATTTGTAGAAAATCCTCCCAATGTTCCACAGTCCGATATTCCTTCGGTAATTCCGATTCTATTTATGGATAAGTAAATTGTTGCATGTCTTTATTATTGTCAAATATGTGGTTTTATTTCTACTAGGCTCGTCCATTTTTTTATTTTTTTTTGCTACTAGAAAATTTACATTATATGCAGTTATGTCTTTTGGAGACTAGTCACAGTTTTGTTATGAGGTCCTTCGGTTGATATATATCTTTTCTGAAATCTAAGAATTGCCATACACATGATGCTCATATTAAAAAAGGATTATATTTTGCAAACCGAAGTGTTTTAATTAAATTTCAGACTAGTAGAGGAACTAGTGGCCTTAACAATGGTGATAGGTCCCAGGATCAGCCTACGCTAGTTGTTAATCCTTTAAGTTCAGAATCAAATAGTTCACCTAATCAAACTGCTACTGAGAACAACAATCCCGAAAATGGAGAATCCACCGAGGAAGTCAGTAAAGAAGGATTACCGGAAAATGTAATCTCCGGATTACCAACTCAAAAGTATGGTCGCAAAACCTGGTGGTGTTCAAAGAAAACATTTGTTCCCGATAAAAAAGAGTAAGATCATATCTTTTATATCTTTCAACTTGTATATAGATGTGGACTTAATCTCTATATCGTCATTACTATGGTTAGTCCATATAATACATGGTTAGTCATTGATTAATCCATATAAATTTTAGTTACTTTACTTGTTTGGTGATTGGTAAAAGTAAGATCCTCATCCGGTTACAACTATGATTCTAATTTTGGTTTGATTTGTGCGATATTGTAGGTGTTCCATATGTATAGTCGACTATGAGAAGGGAGATAAGATAACTATTTTACCATGCAAACATGCCTTCCATAAGGATTGCCTTTCAAATTGGTTAAAAGAAAACAAGGTATGAAAACAAGTCCAGTTTTAATATTTTGTAAAAGTAAAAATGTTAATGAACATTGTATATAAAACATGTTCTCACCTAAATATTCCAATGTAGATGATATTGTTTTGTTTATGCAGGTGTGCTGCGAATGCCAAGCCGAGATTAATCCATAATGTTAATTCTCATGGGATGGTATAAGGATTAACAATTTATTTATATAAGCTGGGTTAATGATGTAATATTCTGGTATTTTCGTGAGAATTTTAAGATAAAGTTTTTAAAAAGTAACTACAATAAATAGAAGATTTCCTTTAAATAATATTAAGTATAAAAATGTTTCAAAATTCAAGAACTCACAATAGATAAATCAAATAAAAATCTATCCAATCTTTTTCAGAATAACCAAAATATAGTATTCGTTCAATCAACAATTTGAACTTCGAGAAACTAGTGTGCACGATAACATATCATAACTTATATGAATTATTAGTATTAGGTCAATAAGAACAAACAACTCGAAATACATGCAAATATTTTGAAGTTACATTTGTGTTGTTACTGGTTATGATAGTCAAGAAAGTTGATCAAGAAGCTGAAACAAGTCTGGTACAATTGTTAATCAAGAAGCTGAAACAAGTCTGGTACAATCACAGGTACAAACACAAATGAATACAGTGATACCTCAGCCAGAGAATCTAAGAAGTGATAAAAGAGCTAAACGAGCTTTGAGTTTGTACGAACAAGTCTTCTAGAAAACTGAGCAGCAACTTAGTAACCATGAAGCACAACATAGTAGAAGGAAGGTAGCAGCTGTGTAATGCAACAGAGGTACAGCAAACATGGAGTGGTTGTGTCAAGAGTAAAAGGCTTGGGCCAAGTTGAAACAAGAGTGCAAAAGCCCAAAAGAGAGAAGGGTGAGCTTGGGGAACTTAGGGTTTGGAGAACTCTAAGAGTGATATAAAAGGGAAAGGTGGTGTGAAGAAACAAGATACACACCTTGGGGCTAAATGTGAGTTGCACATGTTTGTGAGTGGTGTTGTCCCACCAACATGAGAGAAAGATTTGTTGGTGGTTTTGTTAGAGAAACTACACTCGTCAATAAGAAAAAGAGTGGTAGTGTTCTTGATCCATTTAGATAAGAGTGATAGGCACAAGTGTGTGTGTGCTAGATATCATTAGCAATGTATTTGCGTTCTTGATCTAGTGGATTGTTTCTGGACTAGGTCCCGGGGATGTAGGTTATCCGAACCCCGTTAACAAAGATCTTGTGTCGTTTGTTTAGTTCTTGCTTCTCACACTCACTACTCATCTCTCGGTATTCTCATGTGTTGCACATATGAGTAGATCTAGCCACATATAGGTTTTTCATATTTGCTCGAAATTATATACTTTTTGTGACGAAACTTACAAAGTTGATTTGCCTATTCATTATCACTACTGCACAGTCTAGTTTTTTTTGATAAGTTGCACAGTCTAGTTTTCTAGAGTTCATCTAATGATAAGTCCAAAACTAACCCTTTTTGTGGTATCTTCTTCCGTAGATATGACTTTCAAAGTTTTATCCAACTGAAAATCAATATGTAAAACACAACCGTTGATGCGAAGGAAGCAAACATCCCGGTGGTGACAAAAAAAAAAAAAAAGAAGCAAACATCCCAGCTGAAACGAAAAACACTTACTAACACATGGCGGTGCCTTTAAAATTCTTCCGAATGAGGTTAAAAACAGAGATTTTTAGCAAGATTTGCATAAATATTCCATTTAGATATGAAAAACTTCTAAGGCCGGTATAGATTTACTAAAAATGAAAAGCTCATTTCAAAAGAGGCGCAAAGACTCTTCACAAATTAAGGACAACGTGATATAACTACTGCCAACTATTTGTATACCCATGAACAAAGGATAGGAAGTTATACAAGTAGCAAACCATCTTAGGGAAATTTGTTTTGAAATAACTAATTGTTTTTTATTTTATGCAAAAAATGAAAGAAAACACAATTTTAAGAAAATTATTTAATATAAAGCAACCATGGAGCAATTATTTTTCATATAAATCATTGCTTTTTATTTTATAATATTTATCCTAATATTTTAATTCAAATTTACGAACTGTATAATTTGGGTCATGATGTATCACTAGTAAATAATTTAAATAAAAACATAAAATAATTTAAAGTTAAATAATTGAAAATTTTTACTATAATTTTTGGCTTAAAAGCATTATTATTACAAGATTTTTCACTATTTATAATTAAATTTAGTGATCTTTTTTCAAAATGACATATGTTAACAACTCAGAAAGATACATATTACATTATGGAAAATAAACCCAATTTTGTCTAAATATAATGTATTTCTAGTAATAAATAAAAGTCAACGTGGTGAAAAGGGGCATTAGCATTTTACCATTTAAACACTTTAGAAAAAGAGCAAATCTGTAGTGGAGCCAAAAACAAAATTCAAATATATTTAAATCACATATGTTCAACAGGCGGACAAAGAAACTTTTAAGAAACTCGACAAATTATGTCTCGGCTTGTAAACCAATCATCTATCGATGAAAATATTGCAATGTATTTACAATATGGGTTATCAGAATTGATGGTTAGTGATGATCTCATTGCTCGGGAGATTCAGCAACAATATCAAAATAAAATAATGTTTAACGATGCAGCTATTGCTTTGGAGATTCAGCAAGAAGAAGGTACATAAATCGTTTATATATACATAGTTTTTAGTTTTCAATAACAAAATACTTTTATGATTTCATTTGTAGATAGTTTTAAATTGTCACAACCAGTATATCTTTGTGACTTAACAAGCAATGATCGTAGTACTTTTTTTGTGTGCAAAATGATCGTATAATGATTTAATAATTAATAAATTGTGTGATGTTTGTCATACAACGAGAATCACCTCGGTTTTTTTTTTTTTAAATTTTTTTTACAGTAGCTTGTGTGAACTCTTGCTTACATGATGATGAAGGATTGGCAAGAACGTTGCAAGACATGGAGGGTAATCTTATTATGCTTTTATATATTTTGTTCTAAGTTTGAAATCACTATACACATTAAGGAGTTTATAATATTTTAAAGATTATAATTTTGAGGTCTATTTTTTGTTTTAGTACAACTTTTAGAATTTTCAACTGTAATGCTCTCGGTTTGATGAAAACTCTTATATACATTTGACAAACGTAGTTAGGCAAAAAATTAATCATATTTTATGATTTTTAAAACTAAAATAACATATGTATATCAACAAAAAACTAATCGATGAATCATTTGTGGTACTTTCAATTTTAATTGCTTTTCAGGTAATCTGCAGCCCTCTCTGAGCGATGATGAAAAACTTGCTAGATATTTGCAACAAGAAGATGAATATTGTAAGTATTTTCACATAATGCGATCAATTTTTCATTTACCGATTAAAATGATCATACAATGCTTTATTGTATATCTAGTGGCAAATAATACGGACGAAGATATCCAAGAAATCCATCAATACCAACCCATGCAAGGTAATAAATCACGAGTCTGTATATTGAATTACATCGATACAACTTACAAAAGAAACTCAAACTAATTAGTTGGGATTTTAAGTTTCTGAATTATATTCTTCTTAATTAAAAAGTAATTGTCAGAGTTATTTAATTGTTTATAGATGCTCAAAAAGAAAAATATGAGATGAAAGCATAATTGAATTGTATTTCGTCAGAAATATATTCTCATGCATGCCTTTGTTCTATACTTTTTACGCTGACGCTTTTATATTTCTTTCAATCTGTAGTGAATCGTTCATACATACCTCAACGTGATGCTCCCTCGGTAAAAATGATTTCCTTTTTATTAACTTCTGATATTTTTAATTACTCAGAAAAGCTTACATGTTTTGTTATATCGGTTATAGCAGTGACTCTATACATATGAAAAAAAAAAATGTTGCATGTCTTTATTTTCATTAAATTTATGGTTACCGGCCCCAATATATATATATATATATATATGGGTTATCTACAATGTTTTTAACCCTACGAAATGATACATTATTGACGTAAATTGATTATCTGTTGCAAAATCTTTGCTTTGGATCATAATTTAGACTAGTAGAGCATTTACTCACTATGACGATGGTGAAAACTTCTCCGGTCCTCATCATATGCATGCTCATAGTCCTTCAAATATCTACCACAATTCTCCCACTAATGAGGACATTGATCCCACAAATATGACATATGAGGTATGACTCAACAATTTCATTCATATATTTATATATGGTTTTATATTCAGAAAAGAAAACTTATATATCAATGTTGTTTTCTTTTGATTTGGGTGAACAGGAAATAAATGAGTTAGAAGAGTCGATTGGAGATGTCAGTAAAGGATTATCGCAAAGGAGGATCTCCCAATTGCCGAATCATAAGTATGGTACTAAAACCAAAACTTGGTGGTGCCTAAAGAAAAAGAAATTTGTCGTTGATGATTCTCAGTAAGATCATTTCACAATCTTTTATTTTAATTATAAAGTTTTTGGCCCTCATTTAGATTTTTTTTGCTTTGTCACTATAACCAAATTAATAATGAAATTTATAGTTATTGCTTTCAAGTGTAAGTGTTGTTTAGACTATGAATCTAATTTTGGTTTGATTTGGTTTTGATAACATTCTAGGTGTTCGATATGCTTAATGGAATATGCGAAGGGAGATAAGATTACAACTTTGCCATGTAATCATATCTACCATAAGGATTGCATTACAGCGTGGCTGAAACAAAACAAGGTATGAACATAAATCAAGTTTACATGTTTATTTGAATAAAACAGTGCACATATCTAATCAATCGAATATTATCTTTTATATATATTCAGGTATGCTGCGTTTGCAAAGCCGAGGTTTATCCATAATACTAATTCTCGTCGGACCAAAATGTTTGACAATCTATATTAGTGTTCGGTTTAGACTTATTAAAAGTTATCGTCCAATCATTCTCCCTATTTTAAAAGGATAATCATATTAAACTAGATGAATACTCCAATCATTCTCCCTAGTTCGGTTTATGCATAAGTTTATGTATTTCAAACATGTGTTCCGGTTTTATTTATATCAAAACTTTTTTGCATTGTGTATTGTTCGAATGAAATGATATATGTATAATAGGGATATCCAAAATTCTCTATATATTTTATCATAATTGTTGAGTCATTAATACAAGGTGTAATTATTTACATAGCATTTTAAATTTTTATTTGATATTTTTGAAATATAAAAACATTCAAACTTTCTTTTAAAAAAAACATTCTCATTTTGTATTTTTTCAAATTCAACACTAAAAGTCTAATCGGTATTTTTTCATTTTCTAAACAAAATGTTACTTTTTATATTCTATAAATATTTTAATAAGTTGATTCTGAATTGCTTCAAATTTTTTTTTGGTAGGATTTTTTTTTTTTTGGTAGGAACTGAATTGCTTCAAATTGGTATCCTAAAATTTAATTGTGGCTTTTTTTTTTTTTTTTTTTTTTTTAAAAACACTTTTAGTGGAGGTTAAATTTCAAAAAAAAATTAAATTAGTATATGAAAACCGGAAATATGAGTGGAAGAAATTAATGGAGGGTAAACATGCATTAAAGACCCCTTAATCACACACACAGACGTGACCAAAAAAAAAAAAAAAAAATCACACACACAGAAAGCAAATTTATATGGCGTGCTGTAATCTTCTCATCAATGTCAATAATTACCAAAAATAACTCTCATGAGAAAGGCTTTAAAACATAAATCAACCACAAAAGAAGTTGTTATAAAAATGGTTGAGTGATGAAAAAGATAACTACTGAATCCTTTTGATCAGTTTTGACAAAACATAAGTCAATCTTCCACGTCACTCTCTCAACTCGTTCGTCTTTTTTTCCTCCTCATAACATACAACCAAGGATGCAATCGAACCAGGCGTTACTTGATGAAGCCTTGGCGGCGTTTTTGCAACAAGAAGAAGAAGAAGGTATATTAATCGATTTAGAACATTGCTAATTACTACGTTGAACTAATGAACTTGTTATCTTTATCATCCAAATGGTTTGACGTACGATTAGTTGTAATCCTTTTTTACTGTTTATATAGAAGCTCGTAAGATTTTTTTAATTACTGATGAAGAGGTGGCAAAAGAATGGCAACATATGGAAGGTAATTTTGTTATGCTTTCAAAATTAATAACTCAAAGCTACATTAGTACATTATGTAGTACATGTTTTCTCAAAACGTTTTCTTCTTCTTACTTTTCTAGTCTTACCTAAAATAACAAGGGATAAAACCAAAAATTAAATAAAATGAAATAATAAGTGTTAATATTAATTTGACTCACATGATAGTATAATGATGTACTAAAATAATTATTTGGGAACTATCTATGCCACACTATGTAATTTACCAATATTTTATTGTACATCTAAAAATGGCTCTATATGATTCATTAAATTTTTACTCAATGTAGATTCTCTAATCTCCGTAAGCGATGACGAGAAATATGCTAAATCGTTACAAGAACAAGAATGTAAGTGTAAAACTTATTTTCGCGTCTTTATTTTAATTTTCTTTCTTTTACGTATGCTACTTTCATTCTTCAGTTGGAAATATGTTATATTATTATATATGCGTTTTGGTTAATGTATAATTTTGCATGTCAAAATTAATCCAAATGCCAAGATATGACGAATCATGTTGCGTTAACGGACGATGTTATCCATCAATTCCAAGAGCTAGATGGTATTAATTAAACGTAAAATCTCAACATTATAAATAAATTGTATTTTATATAAATGAAATTTTATAAACGTTTCACTTTCAATCTGTAGTGAGCCGATCGACATCCCATCATGGTGATACTTCTCAACATCAACAAAGTCATGTTGGCAGTTCCTCAAATGCTTCATCTCACAATTTTCATGATCTTCCTCCTAATGATGACATCGATACTGACAGTATGACTTATGAGGTATTCATGACATTGACAACGATAGTTTTCAAGTTTTTATTTTTTTTAAAAACATGAACTAATAAAGAACTTATGTATAAGATGACATACCTCTGCTTTGGATGATTTAGGAACTGAATGAATTAGGACAATCGATCGGAGCGGTCAACAAAGGATTATCAAAGAGGAGAATTGATCAATTACCAACTCATAAATTTGGCGCGACTAAATGGTTTAGAATGAAATCTCGTTCATCCGAAAAATCTCAGTAAGATCATCATTTATTAAATAATTTCGCTATTAATATTTTCACTCTACAATATTTTGTTTTACAAAAAATTTCATTTTATATTTGTTTTACACATTGATTTTTAATAATGACTAATAATTTTCTATTATATATAGTTTATTTAGTAATACTAAAATGGAAAACCAAAAATAATAACATTTTTATGAAACAAAATTACAATACATTTTTAGGGAAACAGGGTATATATTTCTATCTTGTTTAGTTTGATATATATATATTTTCCGGTTTAAGCTGAGATTTTTAATCGGTTTGTGGAATATTGAAGGTGTCCGATATGTCTTATTGAGTTCAAGGAGGGAGATACGCTATCGACTTTGCCATGTGCTCATATCTATCATAAGGAATGCATTTCACTTTGGTTAGTGGAAAACAAGGTATGAACATAGCTAATTTTAATCAAATTCAAATATACGTTTTATATTATGTGCTGAAAGATACGTACCTAAATAATAATTAAAGTTAAATATCATAATTAAGATGTTGTTGTTTTGTTAATGCAGATTTGCTGTGTTTGCACGGCGGAGGTTAAACCATAACGCCAATGCGCATGAAAACAAAAAACATGAGATTGCCTGAATTTTTTTTTTGTTTTTTTTTTTTAATATGCAACCAGTTATAGCCTTTGCAAACCTTTCCTTGGGTTATATATTAATTTGTTCATTTGAGATGGAATTTCAACATCATCCTTATTAATTAGACCGATTAAACAAAAGTTCTTCGAGTTTGGTGTAAAACTCTCTAGTAAAACATGAATTTTGCACCACCAAAAAAGTGATTTGTAAAAATTAAATTTCTAAATTTTCTTTTTTTGCTAAAAATGTAAATATTCATTAAAAATGAAATGTTTAAGTTTACAATCATATTTTTTAAATCTATAGAATGTCTCATGATAAAAAAAAAAAAAGATAAAACATGGAATCGTCCAAAAAAAAAAAAAAAAAAAAGATAAAACATGGAATCAAAAACAATTTGTAAATTCCTCGAATAATATTTGTCCGCGAGTCACACTCTCCATTATTATAAATCATCATTTCTCTGGTTTTATGCTTATTGTATGGTATATGTAGGTCAGTGGTTTGAAAGCCAGCTTATAAGATCTGACAGTTTATTCTATTTATTATTACTAGGTTAGACGTGATTCACGTGATTCACGTTAATCAATTAATATCGAATATAACCAATTATCAACTACTTTGACAAGCAAGGTGTCCGCTCCAATGATTTTAGTAAGGTTAAAACTAAATTGATCACTGTTATAGTATTAGTCTATTAGCCTAAATAATTGTGAAGGACGACGCATCTATCTTTTATGCTAAGACTCGTATTTTTAAGAAAAGGTTACTCGTATGGTTATATATATTGGCTATTGAAATGAAATTAATGGTCCACCATATACATTTTTTTGTGAGTGGTTACATTTAACATCCGTGAATAAGAAATTTAACCACCCACAAAGAAGTGACACAACCCACTCGACGAGGGAACTTCACGCTATGTACGTGAATTTTCAAACATTTAAATCTAATTTATTTAAAATTTGAAAAATGATTAAATTGAATTCTCGCTATCCTATTGGTTAGAATGAGTTGGCCACAAGCGCCCAACAACTATTTTCTAGATTTTTTGCACCCACTAGATCTCTATAGAAAGGCAATTTATGTTAATGAGAGATTATACATATTTGTTTCAATTTGTAAGGGCTACACAAAAATTCAGTTAAATCTGGACAGTTTCATATGTAAAGTCCATCCCCAAATATTTTAAAATAGAACTAAAACTTGTTACTTGTTTATATACATTTATGAGGTCCAAATGTGTTTGGAACGAAGATCAATTCGCTGACTCGTCAAACTAAATTTATATGAATACTTTTTATATTATTGTACGACATGAATAATCTGTTTTTTTTTTTTTTTTTTTTTTTTTTTTTTTTTTGTAGTACAACCCATTTGTAGCTTAAATTTATACATAGTTATATTCTTGGAACCAAAAAAAAAAAAGATAATTAAAATTTTCTTATACAGTATTAATTTTCTGTACCGGTAACTAGGATAGTGATATGATTGGCATCTTTCATGGGGATTTGTTTGTCACATGAAACCATACACTTTGAATATATTCCTTATAAATCATCGCAACATGTCTTTATCCTTTTCTTTTGATAATGTTTTGTAAGTTCCACTTTCTCAAAATAAAGTTCCACTTTTTCCCATTATTAATCTACTATAGTTAGTAACTTGCGTTTTGGTAATTTTTTTCTTCTCTCGTAAAAGAAATCTACCCAATATATGTTATATAACTCTACATGTATTCATACAAAAATAAAATACAAAACAAATTTGAGGAAATTAATTCTTACAAAAATATAATGCATGTGCACAAAATCATATAATAAAAAAAAAACCAGTACTCCAACAAATAAATTCGAAAAGTCATAATAAATCGCCATATTCATCATATCTTAATAATATAGTCTAAACAAACTGGTTGTTGATAGAGACATCTTTAACTGCACCAAATCACAAAAATTCTTACTAAGAAAAAAGTTAAAATAATAAAATAATTTCTGTTCACATTAATTTCTTCTCCCAACCTCACGTACCACCCTCTCTCTCCTTTAAAACCAAGAAAGCCATTAACTTCTCCCATTAGACAAAGAACAAAAGAATCGTAAATATGTCAAACCCATCTCTTTCGGCTCTATATTTTCTACTTCTCCACCACATCAAACCCAAATCTTGAATATATACAGATCAAAGAAAAAGAAAGATCAAAGCGGACTCAACATATATATTTATATTTCCGATCTTTCATCTATGGGGGCTACTTCATCGAGCCTCGCCGGATCCGAACCTTTTGCCGTAAAGTTATGCGGTCTTGAAGACGTGCCTGAGAGCTGTATAACGGCAATGTTCATGTACATGGAGCCACCGGAGATATGCCTACTCGCGAGGGTAAACAAGTCATTTCATAGGGCGTCGAGATCCGACGCGGTGTGGGAGCACAAGCTTCCTCGTAACTACAAGTTTCTTGTTCGAAGAATTCTTGAAGATCAACAAGAAGAAGGAGAAAAAGGCAAACTTATCAGCCGTAAGAAAGAGATCTATGCAAGGCTTTGCCGACCAAACATCTTCGACGCCGGCACAAAGGTTCTATCTTCTCTTCTTTTCTTTTTTCTTTTACTTAATTAATTTACTTTGTCAAATAAATATTTATTTATATTTTATGTGTTTAGAATCGTTTGATATATATGATGGTCAATTACGTCCCCTTAGATATTTCTTGGGGTGTAGTGTAGACAAATAAAGATATACTATTCGTTGGACGAATTTGTAAAAGATGTCTAATTTAGTCTGTTTACATTTTACGACCAAAAAGTGTTGGAAAAGCTTCTACGAATCAATTGATAATGGTAGACAATCATGCCTAAAGTATAATAGTTATTCCCATCGTGGCTAGAAAATATTAGTTAATACATACAAGCTATAACTTTTTTCACACTATTTTCTTTTGTTAGGACACACTTTTGGGTATAATAAACAAATAACTAGAGTTAGACCAACAAAAAAGAAGTATACCAGCTAAATATTTTGTATCGTATTGGTCAAATGATTATTGTTTAATTAAATTTATAGAAATAGGATATGCATGTATAGAAAGAGTAACATTTGGAATAAGCCAAACTGAAATGAATAGTAAATAAAATAAATCACTAATTTGAAAGATATTTTTTGTCACTCGTTTTCTTTCTTTGGGATCTAACTCGGCTTCGTTCCAACTTCTTTTTAACGCAGAGAAAATAAAATTCGAATATAAATTAAATCTGGTTTTTTTATAGATAAGTGGTTCCGGTATGTTTGGATATGACTTGCAAATCAAATAAAAATGCTAATTAAAAAATTCGGGCGAATGGGTATGTCATGTGTGTACGAAAGAAGAAACAAAACAAAAATGATTATAATATTCTTATCTCTTAGAGATATAAAAATCTTGTAAAGTTGGTTATGATTTTATTCATATCTTAATGAAAATAAAAGTAAATGTTTGGATTGTAATATTTAAAAAGGAAGCATGGTTGGACAAGAGAAGTGGGAAAGTGTGTTTGGCGATATCACCTAAGGCAATGAACATAACCGGCATTGATGATCGCCGATATTGGGAACATATTTCTTCCGACGAATCCAGGTCCTTTTTACATCTCTCTCTATTTTTTTTTCTTTCTCAATCTATCTTTTTTTTTCATTTCATCGTAGCTAAAGACTTAATCCTAGAAAAAATCAGTCTCCGTGATCTGCTATGTTCTGTCTTTTTTGATTACTTGATTTCTTGATACGTTTTGCTCCGAAAAAATCAGATACTCGTGATCCGCTCTGATTTATTATTATAATTAAAACCTAAACTCTCGCTGATTTGAGCCTTAATTGTGGTTTAAGCCTATCATTACTTCTAGTAATTAAAAGAAAGACTTTGTCAACATTTCTTTGTTTCGCTTTCAAAGGTAATCATTGGATAATATAAACAAAAAATGACAATGTTTTATTGGTTTACAAATCATATAAACATGCCATGACCTTAGTCAAAGTTGATGATTACACATTTCGTATTCACGTACTCTTCTACGTCGAAACCTGAACCTCAAAAGTCTATTTCTGTACCTGCACTTTAATTTAAATGAGTTTGTAAGTATACACATCAAAATGTTAGTAACCAATGAAAGTACCCTAAGAAGGTAAACCCACAGTAGCTTACTCATGAAACAATTCGGTAAGAATTTCAAAACATAGATATAGTAAAAGTAATTATGAAAATCTAGTGTCGTTAACTCAATTGGTAAAGATCCTAGGCGAAGCTTAGAGGTCGCCGGTTCGAGTGACGCTTGAGACGAAAATAATATTACATGTTGTGGTTTCGGGTCTGGGGGGATTACGGCCTTCGGCCCAGAACCTCCTGGTATTAAAAAAAAAAAAAAAGTAATTATAAAAAAATACTACTCAAATCATTTAAATTAAATAACTATTTGCCAGACAGATTTTCTTTTGTTTGTCGATATACCTGATCTAGAGAAAAATTTAGTTAGAAGTTACTCAATTCTCTTAAAGAGTATGTAACTCATGTATTGCTCAAGTATCATAGGCTTTCTTATAATGAATTTGCTCAAATAATTGAGAGAACTACAAATTGAAAATTAAATAATGTTCAAGTGATGTTAAATTTTGGTTTTCTAAGAATCTTTAGATAAAAGATATTTATCAACACGTATACGAAATGTATCATGACGTATACATTATATCTTCGTAAATTTACAGGTGATGTATTTATACATATATAGAATCTTTAGATAAGCTCAAAAAAGCTGGTTTGTTTAGTGAATAGGGAAAGTTTCGGGTCATCGACGAATATGTCATTTTCTCTTATCCCGAATTTGCTTGATCATATCAATAATTGGATGGCTTTCTTTCAACAATTTCCCCACATTTTTTTATTATTATTTCTAATATCATTCTTTATTATATATAACTTGGAAACTTTATCCAGATTCTATCCACATATAGGTCGAATATTTTCCCGGAAAATATGAACAAGTAGAATATTGATATACATTAATACATAATCATTAGCCCCACTATATGTCTATATGTCTTTAATATACATATATTTATTTATTTACACATTTGATATATATTACTCTCAATGAGTTGAGTTGTGGCAAGTCTATCATTAGCAGGGCTATTTGTTAATTTAAAATTTATCTGCCAATCAAGAAACTAATTATTTCACCATCAAATAAGACCCAATAAAGAAAAGTAAGTACTAATTATAAGTCTATTAGATGAGATCGAATAATTTCTCCACTTGTGATTTATAACGAAGGGACCTAGTCTATATATTAATTAAAGTTTTAGAGCTTATCAACACTGTCCACTTGAACCAACACTCGCGTTATAATGATATCATTAAGTTTTTACGATGATTCTTAATTATTTTATTGAACTTTTTTGTCCCTTTCAGATTTGGATCAATAGTTTATCTCCGGCAAATATGGTGGTTAGAAGCAGTTGGAAATATCAGATTCGAATTTGCACCCGGAAAATACAGTCTAATTTTCAAGATACAATTAGGCAAACCTTTTAAAAAGTGTGGAAGAAAAACATGTAATTTGGACCAAGTTCATGGTTGGGACATCAAACCGGTCCGGTTTCAACTTTCTACATCGGACGGCCAATGCGCTATGTCGGAACGATATTTGGAAGAATCAGGGAAGTGGGTTTATCATCACGTGGGTGACTTCGTTGTAGAGAATGAGAACTCACCAGTTTGGGTTAAATTCTCTATGCTCCAGATAGATTGTACACATACCAAAGGTGGGTTATGTTTAGATTGTGTGATCATATGTCCATTTGAGTATAGAGGCAAATACACATATTTCGATTAATTTTTTTGAAACGTTTTCATTTGTTATGTTAGTTTTTAGAATATTTTTTTGTCAGTTTATAAAATATATGTAATATAATTAGAACTGTGAAAAGATGTACATGGTATATATGTGATTTAGAGGAATGTGAAAAAGATGCAAGAGTATTTTAGACTCAATTTTTTTTTTTTTTTTTAAATATACTTTTTTTTTTTGGTCATCTGAATTTATTAATTATTACAAATTATGAGAACGGTTACATAAACGATTTTACAATGGATAATTCCTTCCGACTCTATTAGATTCATGACAGACCACACTTTCTTCTTACTTTTCTATACTGAATCACATCAAATGTCTCTAATTATGCATCACTGGAGATCTCCGGTCTACCATTAAGGTCGATTAATAAATTAAATTCACTCTCTAACCGTCTAACCCATAAGGCCATAACCATACACTAATTGGGCCTGCGATTAGTGGGCCTATCCTACTACGCAGAGGTTCTTCGAGAAGTCATCAATGGCGATACAGAAGCAATGGAACTCGAAAACATCTGAGAGAAAGATGAGTATTCGAATTTGTAATTTCCCGTTCCATCCAAAGTTCGCGCTACAACCTCGCGCCCAAATCTCCACAAGGTCTACACGAATCTTCGCTCGTACAGAGAACGATTCTCAACAACAACTCAATCTCTCCGTTCTTCGCTTCACTTTCGGTAATTTCTTCAATCTCCACTTGAAATTTTCATATTTCAGGTAAATTGTGAGATTGATTCAAAAATCGATTTGTATCTGCATTTGCAGGGATTCCTGGGCTAGACGAATCTTATCTACCGAGATGGCTCGGGTACGGGTTCGGATCACTTCTTCTTCTTAACCATTTCTCAGCATCTGGTCCAATCAGCGAATCTCAATTGGTAATTAGTAGCAATGACTTAACAGTGTTTGCTATTTTAAGGATTGATGTTATTTGATTTTAGCATTTTTTGTGAATTCTTGGTGATAGAGATCAGAGGCTTTGGGAGTATCACTAGCTGCATTTTCAATAGCTTTACCTTACATTGGAAAATTCCTCAAGGTAAATCATAATTTTACATTGAGTGAAGAAAAACTCTGCTGTTCACTTATATTGGTGTTGTTGGGTTGTGTGTTAAGGGTTCTGTAGTAGAGCAGAGAACTCTACCTGAAGAGGGAGAGCAGATATTTGTTATATCATCAAATATTGGAGATTCTTTGAAGGAGGATTTAGCATGGGCAACGTATGTTTTGTTGAGGAATACAAGTACTATAGCTGTGGTATGGTGTTTCTGTCTTGGATAAGGATTTTTGAGATCTTTGATCTGATCTGGTGCTTTGTTGTGTTTGTTACTTCTATGTTCTACTGAAAAAGACTGTTTTTTTTGTTCAGTTGATATCGGTTCAAGGTGAGCTTTGTGTTCGTGGGTATTGGAATTGTCCAGATCAGATGTCAAAGGCTCAGCTACATGATTGGTTCAAGAAAAAAGTAGATGAGATTGGCTTGGCTGATGTGAAGGAGACCCTTTACTTCCCTCAGTATGAAGGTATTGTTTTTTCTTCAATCGCACAACCTTGAATTTGTTCAGCAGTGTTGATTTATTATATACCTGAATGCATAAAATTTTACTCTTTTGGGTTGCGGAAAGACAACTGTTTTTGAGGGTTTCAAATATATGTTAACTTTCAGTTTGATTTTAGGTTCTGAACCGTCTTGGGAAATACTTCCGGATGGGACGCGTTCTCTTTTTATGCAACCGCTGGTACAAAATACAAATGAACCACAGAAAATGGATGGGTTTTTGCTGGTGGCTTCTACTTCTGGATATGCATATAGTGATAAAGATAGAGCCTGGATAGGAGCTATGGCTGAGAAATTCAGAGGTTAGATTGTTCTCATGGATCAAAACGAAATAAGGACTTGCTGCTTCCATTTTTTCTCATTTTTTGGGTTTCGGTTAAGTTGCAAATGTGCAGTCATGACTTTGACAGACTTTCAACACAGTACTTATGCTTCGTCGCTGTTCCATCTGAATATGGGAGGACTTTGCGCATATTTATTGAACGAAAGGCAGCTTATATAGTTCCTTTTTGCTAATTTAGTAATAAGACTTTTGGATGTCTTGATCCTTGCGGGTAGACTATGTGGATTGGCAATATACAAACTTACGTTTGAACCTTGAAATTATATTCATAATCGATACCAAAATGCATTGAACCTCTTATTTTCCTGGCCGTGAAGATATTAATAATGTAGTAGTTGTTTAATATATAATCCTTAACATAATGCTTTTCTCAGTCGGCTTTGTTAATGTTCTCACCTTAAAAATGAATATTTGTATCATCATGAATGGAAATATCAACCTATTTCTAAAAGTCATCCTTAATGTTTTTTTCCTTTATATGACTTGCAGGATGACATGAGCTGTTCATGATAATGTAATCTTTGGCCCATATCTTGATTGATGACTGGCGAAACACTTCAGTTCCTACAGGAATTTCTCGAGGCCATAAACCAGATTCTGTTAAACCAAAGAGAATAACGGCAAGTGGTTAGATAACAGTAAGACAATCAATGGATGGAGGATATTCGCCTGTTTCCTTGTTACCTTGAGGCGTACCACCTTTCTGATAGCTAGGAGTAGGCCAGGCATTAGGGACCTTACGTCAATGATGTCGTGTTTAATTGTGTAAACCTGTGCACAGCAGTTTGTGTCATAAGAATCCTTGTAAGCTATAAAGCCTAAATCCAATTTTCAGTTTGATTTTGAAATAGATGGCAGTATTAGTAATTACATCTCCTGGACTTGAGAAGAAGACTTGTGTACTAGATGGTAGTCCTGGTAGAACCATACTGTGAACACGAACCCCATCTTCTCCAATTACTTGACCTCTTGCCTGGAAATATGAGGAAAACACAGCTCTGTTATGTATAATATGTACAGGATCCTGGCTGATCCATCTTTGTTAGCTCTTGTGGCATTTTGTTTCTGCAACCTTATTCATGCGTTACCTTAACATCAGTTGAACTATCCTCTCTGTTGTAGATCTGACCAAGATTTGATATGTTGTTTGCAATTTGGATAGCTTCTGGAGAAGGAAGATCCTGCATTTCATAGGTATCTTTTGAGTCACTTCTTGTGATTTAATGTCAAAAGCATACGAGTTTCAGTCACAGATGGCTAGTTCAGTATCTTGTTATATATAATTCATGCAAGGGCTCTGTATGCCAATTCTTAATATGGTTCTTTTGTGATAGCCATTTTGAAGTCTTATATGCCTTAATTAGTCGAGATCATCATTCCAAATTGTGTCAAGGTGAAACTCAGGATTCTAGGAAATATAAGTTGTAGTTTTTTTTTTTGTCATACCGCTGCATTAGGCCTTGATTCCACGAGTTCTACATTGTTGTAGTGGAAAGAGGCCATGATCACAGCCTGTTGGAGAAGTATAGATCCTATGGATAGAGTTGGTGCTACAAGGCATCCCTATAAAACAAGCAGAGAGAAAATTAGATTAAGCCGGGCCATCTTTTGTCAAACAATTGTTGCTTCAGGACGGACTCGATCTCACAAAGAAAGGAAACATAATGAATTATATGCGAGTATCTCACCCTGTGCTCACCATGGTGGCCTTGTCACATAGTGCAGATAAAGCAGATACTGTCTCTGGCTTAATCCGAGGTACATACACCACACTCTTCATCCCAAATGCCGTTGCCTTGATAGATTCCGAAATCATTAACACTGTTATTTGTGGATATAAGGACGTTGATAAAAAAGAAGTTAATCTGTTACCTGTTTTACATTCTCATACACTGTTGATGGGTCTGTAAAGTCGATCACAACTCCCACTTCTTTTCCCTACCAATGATTTTTTCATTTAGGTTGTTCTGTAGAAACTTAAAATCTGGTGGAAACAGAGAGAGGGAGGGGTTTAGGAAATAATGGGAACCTGAGATATTGAGCCTAACACCATTGTTAGATCACTCACTACGGGTATCTCTAAAGGCTCCTCCATGTCACACAGCTATATGAGAAAATTAGAGTTAGGGACTCAAAATCAATCAGTTGGAACAGTATGCAGATGGGTTTTAAGTAAAAGTCACCAAGCCGATATCTTCGCCAACGAAATGGTTATCGACAGCACCAGCTAACTCCATACCCCTGGCTTTAGTCACAGCAACCACAGCCGCTCTTCCTATTTCCTTTGCAGCTCCATTTATGATAACCTGATAGTAGCATTATCACATCAAAGCGGCATTGTATGGCACAACTCGATGATGATGTTGATGTGATTACCTTAATGTTGTTTTGTGAAGGTTGAGAAGCCGAGCAGGAAAAAGAAGGCCTCGAGGGTTTGAGATGTTGTGATAGCTTGATGAAGTGGCAGTTCACAGCTGCCATTGCTCTAACCTCGAGATAGCTTTTGTTTTCTTTGTTTTTTTGTTTCTTGCTTGGTGGTTTCTTCATGTTGTTGATAAGAGTTTCTGCACTCTCATTTCCTCTAACTCAAAACAATGTCGTTTTTGTTTGAGGTGTATGGATGGATAAGGTATTTTGGCTCTTTGTTTCTTTTAAAGATAACAATTTCTCAAAATTTGGGGGAAGAATAAGTGCACGTTTATTATATTTATTTGCCAACAAATTCCTTTTTTTTCCAAAAACAAAATGTACTGTATCATGTGTGAGTTTTGAACCCGGCTCCTACGCACACGGACGTCACTGAGAACATTTGTTAAAAAAAAGAGCTGTCAAAAAAACAAAAAACATTTCTGTATCCTTAGTTGGGCCTAATACATTTCTGTAGTGAAAAAGAATCCGAAGTCGTTGGCCCATAAGTCTATATAGCCCATGAGATAGGCACATAGTTTTGTGCGTATATATATTGTCAAAGTCGAAGGAAAAAAACCCTAATATGACGACAAGAGGTCGGTAGTTTTGGTTTGTAGGCATGTCAATTAGTTAGAAGGGTTTTTCTGATTTCCGTGAACTAACAGCAGCGATATTTGTTGTGGGATTGGGATTGATTTTCGTAGGACCGAGGACGGGAGTGTGGTGGGACCTCAACACATGTCCGGTTCCCGGTGGTTTTGATCCTCATTGTGTCCGTGGGAGTATAGAATCGGCGCTCACGAAGTACGTTGGTGAATCTCGTGGTTGTGAGAATTTGCGGAATATATATGTAAAATAGATGTAGAATAGTTGTAGAGTGATAGAGAATAGATAGAGTATAGAGAGAATATAGAGAATATAAGAGTATATGCAAAAATATAAAGAGAGAATGTGAATCTAAGAGAGAAACTCTTGATTAATTATGAATGTTGTTGATTACATCATATTTATAGAGAACTAGAAACAAGAAGCCCTAATACACAAGTTGTCGTAGACAAAGACGTGAAGAGAGAGACTTGGGCGCTTCCATGTATGAAAGTGACGTTACCTTAGTTTGAATTCAAACTAAGGTCACATGTGATCTCTCCCAACGGTTGGATAAGGCATCTTCGAGATGCTTTCATTCTTCTAGAAGGATTCCATTGGGCTTTATACACATTGAGAGGCCTTGCTTCTTTCTTCTTCCACAAGTCACGGGCCTTCTAGTCTTTAAGGCCTTTCTAGCTTTCTCTTGTGTCATGGAGGCTCGGTCTTCTCCTCTTAAGGTCCTAGACTTAGATATATTTGTCCTTAGCTTCACACACTTGTATCCGTGACTTGGTTCCTCTTAAGTGGAAGTCTACGGCCTTGTGTTAGATACTTCGACCTTGACTCTCCTCTTCTCTTTTCTCTAATATGATTAACTTCTTCATTCTAACACTCCCCCTCAAGCTTGAACGTCGGGACATCATAAGGACCAAAGATCAAGCTTGGACACGCGTTAACTACCTCATTAAAAACCTTAACAAAGAAAACCACTTGGGACAAAACTTTGTTAAGGGAAAAAGAGTATAGTCTCCACGGTCCATGATATAGCTATGATCATGGTTTAAAGAGTTTTATGAACGGCCTTATAGATGATGGAGGGCTCTTTGCGGATTGGTCTTTTCTCGCCATGACTCTTTGTTGGGTACCAATACTTTATGTAAGCAACCTTTAAGGAACTCCCCCTTTCGGTGACTATCATCAATTAATCCTTCTTGAGTTTGGCGTATGGCTTGTAGCTCACGTCTTTGAATGGCACTCTAATTGTTTTCCATTCTTGAACCCTTGTTTTGCTTCACGGCTTGTTTCTTCCCAAGCTTAGTGTGAAGTTATCACATCTCTTCACGGTATGCTTTCCAACAAACTTGGTGTGGATGTCTTCTTTTCATCACCTCTTCTCATGGTGTGATATCTTCTTTATCCACTTTGAATCTCTTTGGTCTACTCTCCATTTACTCCATGTTGTCTCCCTTTCTTCGTCATAGATCTTCTTCTCCTACTCGTCTTTTTACTTCTATGATGATCACCATATGCTTTAGTTCTTCTTTATTAGCCTCTTCCTCTCATCTAATACTCCTTTGAGATGTTCACGAGTTCCTCCTCCTTCACATGAAAGTAAAGAATTTAAAGTAATGCCGTGAGGAATAAGGAAGGAAGTAAGTTTAGATGATGTGAGTAAATAAGGTGTGGTCAAGATAGGCTTATGCTTAAAATAACAAACGATCAAATGGCATTAATTCTCCCCCTCAAGCTTAGCCGAAGATACATCAAAGGCTAAGCTTGAAGAGCATGTGAGCAAATTGTCTCATTTTCAATGTTTAAAACGAGTAAGCTAATTATATGGAGATAAGTGAGAGTTTTAGAGAGTAGCCTTTTTGATTGTAGTGGTTGGTTCTGAGATGAGTCCTCTTGATGATGGAACTCGTTGGCTTGAAATTGGGACAAGGATTGGTTGATTTTCTTGTCTTTGTATGGCGTGTACTTCTAGATGTCTCTTCCATTACACCTTTTCTTCATTAGAACGACAACTCCTCTACCAACTCGCACCAGAGTTGATTTGCTTCGATCAAAGTCTTCTAAGTAGGTGGTTTGGTGGTAACAAAACGAATCCAAGTGACTTGGACGAATGAATTGACCTCTTTGACTTGAATACGGCTCCGGAGAGGCTTTCTTGACCATCTCTTGATTTTCACCGCCCATGCCTCCTTTTTCTTCGACCATTCCTCATAAAATATGTAGTTGTTCGGTGAATACGAAAGATGGGTCGAGGAAAGTCTTCATCTGGTCGGCTAACTTGGCTTTGGTGTTCTCTGGATGGGCCATTGTGGACCGTCGGTGAACTGATTCGTTGAAACGGAAAAGTGGCTCGATCATTCTTCATAAAATAGGCAAGTTGTCGATGAATCTTGGAGATGGATTGAGAAAAGTATTCATTTGGTCGTGTAACTTGGATTCGGCCTTGTCCGGATTGTCCATTGTGAACCAACTTTGATTCGGTTCGGTTGGTCATGATTCCACCTGAACCAATAGTCTTCTTAGGATTGGTTTGCTGATAAAAACTCAATCCTAGGCCTTTTGATCGATCGGAACTTTGTTGAGAGACGAACACCACTTGAATCGACCGGATAGATGGTCCGATGGTAGCTTCTCTCCCCTGGGTTTGGTGAGGGTTGAATGCCTCGTAATGATCCTAGATCTGCACACTCATTTAAGAGATAAGAAAGGTAATAGGTTGGGTCTTTTCTCAAATCACAAAGAAATGAGACCCACACCAAATTTTCATAAAGTAGATAACCCAAAGTCATGAATTGTTTTACATTCATAAGAATGATAACAAACTAGGGTTTATCTCAAACTTTCCTTTTGGAAAGACAATAAGAGATCACTCATGGTCTTAGGTGTAAACGTTCACAAAGAACTTCACGGATCATGGTTTGTCTCTTTTCTATACTAGAGTGGACTAAGGTCTTAAGTGTATTTTTATTCACAAAGAATGTAATACGGACCTAGTTCCTCTAGGAAAGTAAATCATGAGCCACGGACTTAGATGCTCAAAAACGGTCCAATGGCTTCATTACTACAAGGGCTTGGATTCAACGTGGCTTCACAAACTTAGTTCCCAAAGGCTAGCCACGGTTCTCTTCCTTGTTAAAGGTCTTAGTTAAAGACTTTTGGATCCATCATGACTTTATGAGCTCAAACTTCTAAGAGTAAGGTCGGTCATGGTTCACTTCCCTTTTACAAAGACTTAATCAAGGCCATGAAAGCTTATACTCACAAGAGTAAAGCCAACCACGATCCTTAACTTTAAGCTTATATAAGGATTCATCAAGGTCTTTGAGCTCACACATGTGAAGCGGACCTTTCTTCCCTTTAAACTTAAGAAGGAATTTGGATTCATCAAGATCTACTTGTACCTATATAGTCAAGTCGATCGAGGTTCTCTTTCCCAAAATGTTCTCTCCCCCCCCCTTTCAATTTTAAATTTTAATTTAAATCACAAAACTTGGATACAACATGTTTTGAGTACTTAAATTCATAAGAATCAAGTCTCCTTTCATGGTTCTCAAAAGGAACAAACCGCTTTAACCAACACAAAATACAATAGACTTAAGTGTTTTCACATTCTATAAGAATGAGACAACGGTCCAAGGTTTTAAAACAAAAACACAAACTAGCGGTTGGGTTTAAACCAAAACATATGACTAGCCATAGGTTTTGAAAAACAAGAGTGTAACTTTGATCTTGAAGGTTTTGAATTCACATGAATCAAACCAACATGAACTATGCTACTAAAAATAAGAGTGAGAATGTAACTATGATCTTGAGAGCTTAAATCTATAAAAATCAAGCTAACAAGTCTTTGTTACTAAAAATAAAACCGAACCATAATCATTCAAAGGATTAGTAGCCGTTTATTCATAAGAATATGAGACTACCTAACGATGTCATATGGTTACTCTCCAAATAGATCTTAAGCTTAACCATGGCTTTGAAGTGTACTCACATTCCAAGAGGAATTTTACAAAAGACCAATGGTTAAAGCTTTTGTCCGATGGATAAAAGAAAAACGTTCTTAACAAGAACAAACTAACAATACTAAGTAAAGATAAATGGTGACTTGGGAATTCGAAATGGGACTTAAAGAGGGAGAGAAGTAAGCTTCTTCACCTCTGCCACCATTTATTTCCCTTCATTGTCGCAAATAACAAGATCTGATGACTTAGAGGTTGAAATGGGGCTTAAAGAGTGAGGTTTCTTTCTCTCCTTGTGGTTATTCATCACGGCCACCATTTCTTTTCTCTTCATCGTCACATGTTCACCCATGTCACTAGATTATCATGGATGAACACAAACGGACCGATGGATAATAGTATTACCCAACGGACAAAGACAAAAATAACAAAAGATTTTCGAAAACACTTGAAGAGAGGGGAAGAGTAACAAGACTAGAGATCTTATGCTCTGATACCATGTGAGAATTTGCGGAATATATATGTAAAATAGATGTAGAATAGTTGTAGAGTGATAGAGAATAGATAGAGTATAGAGAGAATATAGAGAATATAAGAGTATATGCAAAAATATAAAGAGAGAATGTGAATCTAAGAGAGAAACTCTTGATTAATTATGAATGTTGTTGGTTACATCATATTTATAGAGAACTAGAAACAAGAAGCCCTAATACACAAGTTGTCGTAGACAAAGACGTGAAGAGAGAGACTTGGGCGCTTCCATGTATGAAAGTGACGTTACCTTAGTTTGAATTCAAACTAAGGTCACATGTGATCTCTCCCAACGGTTGGATAAGGCATCTTCGAGATGCTTTCATTCTTCTAGAAGGATTCCATTGGGCTTTATACACATTGAGAGGCCTTGCTTCTTTCTTCTTCCACAAGTCACGGGCCTTCTAGTCTTTAAGGCCTTTCTAGCTTTCTCTTGTGTCATGGAGGCTCGGTCTTCTCCTCTTAAGGTCCTAGACTTAGATATATTTGTCCTTAGCTTCACACGCTTGTATCCGTGACTTGGTTCCTCTTAAGTGGAAGTCTACGGCCTTGTGTTAGATACTTCGACCTTGACTCTCCTCTTCTCTTTTCTCTAATATGATTAACTTCTTCATTCTAACAGTGGTGTCACCATATGTGCAGTTGGCAATCTAGAATACGTCTCTGCTGAACTCTTGAGAGCGATCTCTAAATCTGGGATGCTTATTAAACACACCCCCTGCCGTTAGTCTTCTTCTTCTTATCTTAGTAATATATATATATATATATATATGGGTTTGTTAATTAATTATCACTTATTATTATTAAGGATTTAGACTCATGATCAGGTATGAGGAGCCTCTTTTGGCTTCTGAGAGAATGGTCAAAGCATACTCCGCCCCCGGCTAACATACTGCTCATATCCAGTGATCCTTCGTGGTTTGTGCCTGATTCCGTATTTGTGCCGTCCGGATACAACTTATCATTATAACTCAATTTTGTTGCAGAATAACAACTAAACCAGCACAAGACTCTTTCTTAGCAACCAAACATCACATTAATCCCGTTTTAACAAAAGACATTTGCAAGAGGAAAAAATCAAAGAAAAAAAACAAAAAGATATTAAAACTAAATCAAATAAAAATAAAAAAGTAACCACTAACCAATCAAACTTTTGCTTTCTTTTTGATTCTCTCATCTTTCTTTTTTCTTGTTGCTACTGCGAAAGCATCTTATTCTCTTCTCTCTTTTCATACTTATCACTTTTGCTTTTGCTTCGTGTAGTGTATTTACTAAACTTTTCCATTCTGATTGGTATGAAACTCGCTTCCTCTCTCCCTACAGCCCTAAAAAATCTTTTTACCAATCACCCCCTTAAGACTAAAAAAACCATAGTCCTAGAGTTTATGTGCCTACGTGAGTGAAAACATATTTTTCACCTCGAGCCATATGGTTTGTTGCTTATCAACCAAATGTCTTCACTAGAATCACTACTTGTTTATTTGTCTATGGCTATCTATAAAGAGCCCTTCTTGGTAACCTTTTGTTCCTGATTTTTTCCTGATTTTGATATGTTTATACTTGTGTCTTGTTCCATAAACAACACAGTTACTTTTTAGTTTGTATCGTTTGGTCCAACGTGTGTTCATTGTTTTGATGACAGTAAAACCAAATTGTTTAGCTTTTTAACCAATTCCAAGTTCGTGAAAATCTTGCTGGTATTGCAGTCTCTATTTCATTATATTTGACCCCTTTTTTTCTCGACTCTAGTTTTCTTATAAAGAAAATTCTATTTTCTATATTTTGATAAGAAATTAAGTTTTTCTATTTATAAAGTCCATTTTTTATTTGTATCCATAAACTATTTATATTGTAATTTCTACCAAATTTATCAAACTAAGATTTGATTCTGTAACTCTTAACTTTTTATTTTTTTTTGGGCTAAAATTCTTTGACTTTAACTTATATTTTGAATTTAAGTTTCAAATCTTTTTTTTGGTTATTTGCTTAAAATATGGGTTTAAGTTTTTTTTTTATAAAAAAGTTTTGAAACTCAAGACTTCAAAAATGTTATTTCTTGTGATGTTTTAAATCGTAGAACTAAATATATAAGAAGATATTTTAAAATTGGATATTTAGATAATATATTATTTTAAATATTTTCTTAAACTATTATAATATTTTAATAATTATATTTTTTAATATAAATTTTGACCTCAATATAATTTTTTATTTTTTATTTTTTTTTGTAGAACCTCAATATAATTATTTTGTTTGGCTCTGCTGCCTATTTGTGGAATAATCTTTTTGTGGCTCATTCCCGTGCATTTTTATCTTAGCCTCTACGGCTTCTTTTGGTTTTGTTAGTATATGAAATTTATTACTTAACAAAAATGGTTAGGGCTCTACAATAGTAGGTGGGGACAAAATTTACACTGAAATTAGAGCATAGATAAAGATGTGTGTTAGCTTACTTGAGAACCAGTGGCTAAGCAGGTCCTCTGATGGACAACTAGGGCAAAGGGAGCTGATCCTATTTTGAATCAGCTTGTCATTGATTTGACTTACTTGTGGAGCAGAGTGATGAGGTCGGGATTGAATCCTCTCATTTTTCTCTTTCCATTGTAAATCATCCCCTGAAATGCCAATCAAAGGAGGATGTAGCCTACACGAGTAAAACGAGTGGGTGATTAGATGATCGAGCGTGTATGTTTAATCCGGTGTGAGGTGCAATCCCATGAGTACCACTCACCGGTTTAATTATACCGGCAGATGTTTGTGGAAACTGGAAAACAGCAAACAAACAAAGCCGCACAACAACTGAAAGGTAATGAAGGACTTATAGACTTAAACATCATGGAATCAGATTTCATTGAAGCTGCTGTTTTGGACATGGAAGAGCTTATTGTTTGACTTGAGTGGCTAAAAGGCAAACTAAATGCGGATGTTGGAGAAACTGCAAAATCATATTGGAAGTATGAAGATTATTGCCCATCTTCCTAAGGAATGTGATTCATAATGGTAGGTATGTGAAAAAGGAGTTTCGTTTTCGGTTCAGTTCCGAATATCACTAAAAATATTGTCCAGTCAGTCCTCTACAAACCTACAACTAAACCCAATAAATTTTACCACAACCTCTAACCCGACCTAATTTCGGCCTAATATAGTTTTTATCAATTTTTGGTTACATCGGTCCAATACATTTTATCAAAAACTTTCAGATATTTGAGTATTTTGATTACTATTAGTTTATTTTGAATAAAATAATTCGAACCAAACCCGATTCAAATTCACTTATTAGTTGATACTCTTTCTAAGTATCCGAACCAAACCAAACCAAAAAATTCTCGGTTCTCTTATGGATAACTGAATGGAACCAAATAATCGAATGCCCAAAAGACTACTTGCAAATGTCTAGTGAAAGATCGGTTTTTTTACAAAACATGGACAATTCAAACTTTTGATTATTTGGGATATGTTTTAGCACAAACATAAACATATGTACAAACTTGAAACTAGTCTTAGGTGGGTGTATTCAAAGTAGTATTTTAAGTGATTTGTTAAAAATTTACAAATCCTATGTTATTCAATCATGGATTTTAAAATTTTTGATGAAATCCAGTGTTATTGAACTATGTTATTGAAAACGGTTTGTGGATTTGATTTTTAATGATTTTGAGGGATTTGAGAGGATTTAAGAGGATTTCCTTAGTTAAAAATATATGAATCCAAATCTCATGGTTTTATATAGGATTTGAAAGGATTTTACAATAAATCATATCAACTTCCATAAAATCATCAAAATCATTTAAAAACCCATAAAAACTCAAATCACTCAAAATATTAAGTTGAATACACCCCCCCTTAGTCTTTATACATTCTAGAGTTTTCGAAAAAGATATAAACAACCTACTTATATACTTGGCTTCCTCTTACTCACGTTCACCTACAGCTCTTTCCCATTATACTCGTCGATTTGTCATTAGTTTCTTCACAAACAACTTCAACTTGTCAATACTTGATAAATCTGTTTTCAAGTATAAGACCAAATATTATCAAACAAACGTAATTCGGATATATACTTACCGAATTATAAAGAAACACAAGACAGTAATTCAAATAAGGGATTGAATATCACATACATACCATTATCAACATTCCTTAGCAAGCTGCGCGGTGATCTTCATACTTCCAATGTGAAGTTGCACCTTCTTCAGCCTCCGCATTTAGCTTGGCTTTTAGCCACTCGAGTCGAACAGTAATCTCTTCTATGTCCAACACAGAAGCTTCAATGGAATCTGATTCCATGATGTTTAGTCTAAGACCTTCATTACCTTTTGGTTGTTGTGTGGTTTTGTTTGTTTGTTCTTCTTCAGTTTCAGTTTCACAAACATCTGACATTTCTTCATCTAATGTAAAAAATAAGTCAAACAGATGTTTCCACAATGTGTTCAAGACAACCAAATAACCATTGGAGACAAATCGTTCATATAAATAGAAAATCTAACCTTCATCCTTAGGATTCACGAGCCTAGCACATTTTTGCCCATCCTACAACATTAACATGTGATCAAGCAAGATTAGCAACTATGGCAACTGAGGATAACAAATTCGAAAACAGTTCAAAACTATTCATATTCAAGAAGCAGAAGTTTTGACGTTTTATCAATTGAGAGTAAATTGTGATTATACTATTAGATAGATCTGAGAAACAAACACATAATCACACATAAGAAATGAAAACTAACCACAGTACTAGGCACTTTCCAACCATCTTCGGGTGACCAATCCAATCGTGGACGCAAATCCTTACACAAACCTCGATAAGTCTTTCCTTCACCAACTGGTTTAGGAAGCAGTTCAATCTGCATAATAGATGAGTGACAATTCCATTTAGTCACTTCGAAAAACAAAGAAACAACGTATGTCAATGCAGTTCAATGCTTTGTATTGTGTGTCTATAATGGCATATAAAGATCAGACCGATTTAGCCGAGGAATTTAAGCTTCTAAACTCATATTTCACAAACCTCACACAACGAAAACAAAAAGGCACAGAGACAAGTAGTTAAGCATAAAGTAAAGAACAATAACAACAAACTTCACAAATAGCAACCTGTTTCATACCTGGAATGATTTCTTAACCCCCTTCACAAACTTCACAATTTCTCCAGACCAATAACAATCATCTTTCCACCAATCAACTAAATCTCCAACTTCCCAAGAATCATGAACAACAACAAGAGGTTCTTCTATGTCACGCTTGATTTTAACAAATTCACTTTCATCATAATGTGGTGGACATGTGGGTCGAACCATTAGGTGACTTTCCGTCTCACCTTCAGGTGTTTCAAAGACTTTTGCATTATCTATCTCTGCAACGTACATAATTTACATGTAGCCGTTACTATAGATTGTCAAGATGAACATGATATAGTTAAAACAAAATAGATATACACTTGAGGATAAAACTCACCTTCTTCTGGATAGTCAAGATACTCCAACTTGTATCTTAGTTCTCCATTATCATCCCTGGTTATATCTAATATCTGAGAAACCATTAAAAAAACAAAGTTTACATTAGTTCGAACAAATTATATATCTAATAAAAGAAAAGTACCTCCAATGATGAAAACGTTAATACATAACGATTGATGTTGACTGATTCCTAATTGGGACTAAATGCATGCTTATCTTCCTAATACTAATGATTGGTATTATGATCAAACAAGGAGACTCACAGAGTTAAGTGTAAATCACTAAGTGGCAAGGAGGAATTGGTGAATCTGTTGACATGCTGTTGAGTGCTGTTGAGGAAGAGGAGAATTTAGGATCTGAATTAAGACTTAGCCGAACCAAGTCTATAAAGCTATCAACTTGCATAAGATAGAGTGAGAAGAAATGTTACTCCTAAGAGATTTGAAGAAGGCAGCTTTGTTAATGCTTTGCTAACATCAAAAGATGATGGAGATCATGCTACAAGGCTAGAACCATCTTATTACAAAGATGCCATCTGAGATATTTTCAGAGACAAATGGAAAGAGGCAATGAATAAGGAAATGGAATCTCTGTAGTGGATTTACAAAAGAAAATAGGAATTCTAAGGGTAGAAGAACCAAGTAAAAGCTTGGCTTGTGGCAAAAAGGTTTGCAAAAAGAACCCTTTTGATACACGAATCTAACACCAACCTAAAAGGTCAATTGAGTTCTATGTTTGAGATTAAAAAACCTTGGAATTACAAAGAAGATTTTTGAGGTAACCAATTAGCTCTTGGTCTAGTGGCGTGTCACGCCCTTCCAAAAGAGTGAGCAAATTGGTCTGCATGCTTGGGAGAGGGATTTAAACCCGATGGAAAAACATAGAGACATGGGCCCGAATTTCTCGGGCTCACTTTTGTAGTTAAAAGAAAATCATCAAGGTGGAGGGAAAAGAAAAAGGCTTATTGGCTAAGGCAAAATCAAATTCAAAATAAGAGGAACAAAAACAAATCAAAGAGTAAAAGCAGATCGAAGTCAAGACCCCAAAACTGCGAAGGCGGTTGGATTTGTGGCAAGGATGGCTACTAAAAAGGGGAAGTTCTAGATAGGAAGACCAAAGAGTTTCATAAGACCAAACGCAATGGCACAACCTTTGAAGGGTTGTGACTAATAAAAAAATAAAAAGTAATCAAACAGTGTAAAAATCAGGAGAGAAGGGTTGTAGGTTTACAACCGGTTGTAGAGATTATTTTAATCTCTTCTCTCTCTCTCTCCTTCCTTCTCTCTCTTTTTCTCTTTCTCATTAAATTTTAATAATAAAAAAATATTTCACACCCACTCCACCTATTTTACCATTGCCCATGCTCTAAGAACGTTGTGTTCTTACATCTGGTCTATAAGATACAAAAGGTAAATAGATTGTAGATTCAAGATAAATGGAAGTAACATAGAAGAATAGTGACTTATGTGTTATGGCTCAAAGATAATCTTCACTTAGTAGTAAATACAAGGACAATAGAGAAGTGTTTACAAAGTTTAAGGGATGGATCTACTTTTTGAGGACAGATAGAAGTGTTTACAAAGTCTAAAGAGAAAGTATGAATCTACTTTCTCAGGACATAGAGAAGTGTTTACAAAGTTTAAGGGAACATTAAGAAAACGGTTTTTCATGAAATAGTATACAAGTGAGAATCTTCTTGTTGTATTCAACAATGTATTCAACAAGGCATTTTCAAATAATATGTGTCAAAGTCGAGTTACATTCAAGTTTGATAGCCACATTACCTTGCATCGAAACCAAGCTCCGCGGTATCCTATTATAAAGGATTTCGCCTCGACAACTTGGCCAATTTGGAATGGCAAATTGATTTGAGTCATTTTTACCCAATATGATAGCTGCACATAGTTAAGATTGTACTTTTAAATTAAATTGGTTGAAAGAAGAATCTCATGAACATGTGATGTGCTTAAGAATATTTTAGAGGATAGAAGAATTGAAAGAATTGTAATAGCTACTATTAAGAAAAAGGTCAATGATCATTTTTCTTCGAAGATAAAAGAAAATCAAAACCAATAGTTAAAGGACCAAAACTTAAAAAAGTATTTATATCAAATTAGTACGGAAATGGTGCAAGTTCGTCTGCTTGCAAACTAGACTAACCTAGTGAATAAACCATTCCTTCCACTACTAAAACTTTTAAAGTAGTGGCAAAATGGTTAACTAGATCACAAGTAGATTAATCTTCAAATAGACTCATTTACTTTTTCATAGCAACATTTAAAACTCCAAATAAAACAAAAATAAATTAAAAAAAAAACAAAAACAATTGGTGTTGATATGTGGTAAATCAAAGATATTCAAAAAGAATTTATAAACTTCAAACCACCAATCTTATAAGATTAAATTGTCAGTATAAAACTTTGTTCCAATACTTATCAATAGCTCTCACAACAATATCAAAATTATTGTAAAGATCCATTTAGTAATCAATAGTGTATTAGATCAAAGATTTATACTAACAATCTATCTTTCGATTTAGGTTTAAGAGTTTTAAAAACAGTTTATAAACCTAGTTCATCATGATAGATCTGGGAATTGGGTTTATGAAAACATAAACCCAGATCTAATCAAAATTGACTTGCAAAACAAAGGAAGAAGTAAACCCATAATCATCACGATTGAACAAGAGAAAAAGAGTGAAATACCTGAATGTGGCTCGATTTCAAGCTTCAGATCTGGAAATGAAAGAGAAAGAGGAGGAAGCACACTAGGCGGCGGCAGGCTTATGTACGGACGGGTGGTTGTGAAAACCCTAGTTTGGAGAAGACACGTACGTTCAATAAACTGCCACGTACATGATGAGGTGTTAAGAATTAATTGGCTTATATTATTGGGCTGGACTCCCAAATTCCGTACGGGCCTAGAATATATTGGGTCAGCACATTATTATACATTTTACCTCATGAAAGAACCAGAGTTTAAACAAAATCATACGATATATGCTTTTAATTTGATGTCAATAATGGAGACTCACAATAAAATAGGGGCGTAGGTTCGATCGATAATACACTAATGATTTTTTTTTTTCGCTATATACTATTGATTATTAGATGAATTTTTAGGAAAATTATGCTATTGTTGTGAAAGTTATTAATAAGTATTGTAACAATGTTTTATATTGACAATTTAATCTTATATAAGATCAGTGATTTTCTAAATGTAAAGTTTGTTTATAAATTCTTCTTAAGTATCTTGATTTACTAAATATCAACATCAATTAATTTTGTTTTATTTAATTTATTTTTATTTGAAGTCTGAAATGTTGCTATGAAAATGTAAATTAGTCTATTTGATGATAAATCTACTTGTCGTCTAGTTAACCATTTTGCCACTAATTTAAAGTTTTCGTAGTGGATGGGATGGTTTATTCGCTAGGCTATTAATCTCAAAACAGAGTGGTCTAGTCTCCAAGCGGATGAACTTGCAGCCACGAATATTATTTGTGCCCTTACTATTTTGATATAAATACTTTTTAAGTTTTAAATTTTGATCTTTTATCTATAAGTTTTGATCTTCTTTTATCTTAGAAGAAAAATGATCATTGACTTTCTCTTAATAATAGTCACTACAATATGTTCAATTCTTCTAATTCTCCAAAATAAATTTGTATTTCTTAAGCACATCATATGTTTATTAGATTCTTACTCCACCCAACTCAATTTATAGTACAATTGTAACTATGTGCAGCTCTTATTGTGAGTAAAAATGACTCAAATGAATTTGCCATTCCAAGGTGGTCAAATAGTCGAGGCAAAATCCTTTTTAGTATGATCCACAGAGCTTGGTTTCGATGCTAGGAAATGTGGCTATCAACACTTAAATGTAACTCGACTTTGAAACAAAGTGTGTTCAAGAATTCTTTGAACATATTAGTAGACAACGCTTTGTTGAATACAACACCAAGATTGTCACTGGTATACTTCTTCATGAAAAATCATTTTCTTAATGTGCACTTAAGTTTGTTTGGAAGTTCATAGCAAAAAAAAGTTTGTTTGGAAGTCCTATTAAAAAGGATTGTCTTTTTAGTGAGATGGGAGAGGAAAAGTCACCAAACGAGCAACAAGACAGTAACATGTTTCCAACCATGAAACGTAAGAAATCAACTATCAAACAACTAAAAAATGAAAAAAAACTATAGGAAAAACATTGATGTCTAGACTGCATGGGTTCTCCCCTTGATGTCTGCTACAGAGCCATCGGCTTCCACGCGGTCCCGGAAACCAGTCAAACTTTCAATGGTATGGTTTGAAAAACGATGCAGATAGCCAGAATCTTTGCCTATGCTCCATGAGCTGTTACTGAGTCGCCGACTACACAATAAGCTAACTTGACAAAGAAAAGAACAAACTTTGCAGGATGTTCTAGGCGTCAATGCCAAAGATCACTGTTATGGAGAAGCTCTAAAGCATGAACCTAAATGCTAACAACGCCAAGAAAACGATAAATCATCCCGGTCAATGTTCTCGTAGATTTCTTTTTTAATAACTTATCATTGAGTAGAGTGACAAGATTAGACTACTATTCGTCATTCAAGAAAAGACAAGAGATGTAGATTGGTGAGGACATGTTCTCTTTTTATGACTATAGTTACTTGAAACTGCAAATTATTAGCTCGATTGATGCCGAGGACCACACCCATGACCACTAGAATTACTCCAAGTGCTATGACCACATCCTCGTCCGTGAATGCTATGCAATCTACGTATCCATGAGATTGATAACATCGATTAGCTTCATGAATCATGACTTGTCCTTCCACCTCTGGACCGGATAGTGGACCTTGAGCCTAGCTAGAATCCCACTTCCCACCAGTTCAATCTTAACGACAGAGATACGAGCAACGATGTTAACTTTGTAAAAGAGTAAAAGAGTTTTCTCATTAGTGTTGTAAATGTACATCTGTGAATATATATAGTAGAGAAGAGAAGCTAAGCTAAGGGAAGCTTAACCCTCTTATACATATAAGCTAATAAACGACTAGATGTCACTCTTCTTGCAAGCTTGCAAGACCATTGAGAACGTATCAAGAAGAGACTATTGGATCTTGCAAGACCATTGAGAACGTATCAAGAAGAGACTATTGGGTCTTGTATTGCCGAACCACATACTATCCAAACCCATAAGATATTGATGGCCTTTTACAAAAGAAGTTAAACGCTCGGGCTTAGACGGTTGGACATTATATTTTCGAATGGGTATTTTACGTTATTTTGTCTTATATATCATTCTATAAACCTTGGCACAAACCAAAATTTGTTGGAAGGATATGTGTCGAAAAAAAAAAGATATGTGTCGATGCTAGAAAGAGATTCTTCGATCAGACAAAGGACACATCATGCTACCCCTCGACCATTAACAATGTCTTTGGACCGTTGACATAATGGGTTTGTGTAACTGTTAGAGTATACTGTGTCAACTATATCTGAGTTCTTGTGGGACTTGATGAGAAGATATTACTAAATGTTTTGATGAACATCTTTATACAAGTTTGTATAGAAGACGAAATACAACAGATGGATTGGGTAAGAATGTTTTGGAAGATCCGATGATTGTCACATGAGATTGTCGGGAAATAAGTACGTGACATAGTTCTATGTATATGTAGCTTTTGTAGCTAACAAACAAAGAGCAAGTTTTTTTGGAGTCAAGATAATCAACGGCTCTGATTGTAACTTGAATCTCAGTGTTAGATGTGGTTGAGTTTAAGACGTATAGGATGGTCTTACACTCTTATAAGCCTATACCCAACGTTTCTGCTTTGTTAATCTCTCTTTTGTCCACATTAGCCTCTCTTTCATCTACATTTTCAGATTGACACATGATTCAGTGGTCATAAATGGATTAGCATATATCATCTCCACTGTTCATACATCCGAATTGCAATTGTGATAGTTTGTCAACAGCTCTTATCGATTAAATTAGAGAAATTTTATTAAATACCTTTTTTGGTTTCTTACAAAAATACTATTAATTTAATTTTTTTATGAAAAAAATCAACTAATTAATTATTTATTAAAGTTTTTAATTATTTATTTATTTACTAATAATTTTTTATTATTATGACATATTTTTTAATTTTTAAGTAATTTTTACTCTAGTAATTATGAAGACAGATTGGTCAACTAATATCTGAATAGTACTAGTATTTTTGAAAATAAGCAAGGTGTGGTGGTGTTTTTGCAAAGTATGTACAAATTAATGGTATTTTTGCAATTTCTCCATTAAATAAGCAATTTTCTATTAATAAATATTTTTTTAGCAAATATTATTGTGAAATAATAACGCAAATATTATTTCTCCATTTGCATTTTTCTTTTTCATTTCTACTTTTCAAAAGATGTTTGATAAAACATTTAACTGTTATATTTTATAGTAAACTAGTATTGCACTCGTGGAAATATAGCTTAACTCACTATAAACTTGAAATGTAATTATTGCAGTTTTTTTGTATAGAAGATAGTTGCAGTTGTAGTGCAATTAACTTTTTTTTTATTATAGTTGAGTTGTTTTATTTGTTTTGTTCATAAATATTTTTATTTAGAATTGTGGTCTTTTGTTTGTTAAAACAAATTTAAATATTAACAAACAAATTTAAATATTTTTTAAAAAACTATGAATATGATATGGTAAAATATGCTCATCATATGCACAGTTCAAAAGCAACTCCATCTATCAAGCCAATGGATTCTCAAAGCAGCAATCAAGTGACCGACTAATTCTACAATAAAAAAAATTAAAAACACAACCAATAGAAGATTACATATTTAACAAAAGAAGAACTAGAATCTAATTCCAAAAGATAACGATAAATTACAGTAACCAATTGAAATATCAAAAAATTTCAACAATCTAGGATTACATATATATATGAAAAAAAGATTTAGAATAGAAAATCTAAATTCCAAATATAAAATCAACATACTAGTTTTTCTTTTCGATTTGTACATTTTAAAAGATGTTTGATAAAACATTAAAACTGTTGTATTTTATAGTAGTAAATATGATAATTTTTTGGTAGGGATAGTAAATATGATAATTGTTATATAAATTGAAACGTATACAAACTATAAATTAAAATATTAAATACCGTATTTTTGTCTTGCCACAATATATGATGATCCAAACATAATGAGTAATCTATACTTCTTTTAATATAGTTAGAACATGAAAATTCGAATAAAAGGTAATACATTTCTTCAATTTCACTTTTAATATTTTATGTTTTCTAAAGATGACAATATAAACGCTATATATGGGTTTGATATATAAAATAGTAACAATTTGTCTCTTTCTTTTTTCTTTTTTCTGTTTTTTTTTTCGTATAGTGGCCTTAAAGTTTGTTGACCGAAAACTAAGGCTAACCAAATAGATTATGACCTCAAAGTGAATTAATCCATCCGATAGGGCTTTAATTAATGAAAAACAAATTGTTCTTATTTCGTTTTTGTTTTAGATTTCTATTGTGAGACACAACACACATTACACACGCATTTGAAAATTGATTTGTATGATCTAAAATTCAAAACGATAAAAGAAAAAGAACTAGGTCCTCTAGAAAGCTCAGAAATTGCTATAACGATAAACTCATGTACTAACAAATATAGTAAAATATGATGATATTGATTTTCCTTAAGTATATAATAATTAATTGGTCGGGTAAAACGTCTCTACTCAACTGTGTTTTGTTTATATCAATGACAAAAAATCAAGAAGAATCCTAATGTGAGAAACGTAAAAGATTCCATTTAGGAGGTGTTATTGGTTTGTGATTTAAATAGAGTTTTGATGACTTTAATAAAATCATAGAAAGTGAATAAGTGAATAATTTAGAAGAATTGTTAGAGAGTTTTCTATAGTCTTGTTGATTAGTTTTTCTATAATCTTGTAAAGTCTTTCAAACAACTGCAGTATTTCAGCATATTTTCCATGACTTTATTTTGTAAAGAAAAGTGTTTAAAATCATAAATCAATAACACAATAATTGAATTCACTAACAATCATAGATTGTCATAGATTGTTTTGTTTTAGTTGAATAACACAAAACTTTTAATGACTTTATAAAACTCTTAATCCAATAACACAATATTCATTAAGATTTTAAATGATTTTTTACAAATCACAAACTAATAACACCAAACTTTAAGAGAGTTTAACAAAATCTTGATTGAATAACAACAGATTTTACACAACAATTAAAGTCACTAAAACTCTATTTAAATCACAAACCAATAACACCCCCTTAATTTTAAAATGTTGTTAATTATCCTACATAATTCAATATAACTAATCAATAAAATAAGAGGTCAAAATTAGGTAGTTAAGAAGGCAAATTAAAGAAAGGGAAAAATCCAAAAAAAAACCATTAAGGTGGCAACCACTTCCACTTTAAACCTCCAAACTTTTGTACTTCTAACTAAAACCCTCAATTTGACAACTTTGTTAAATCAAACTTTTAGAGTGGCTTTTGTGTTCGCGGAACCCACAATAATCACCGGAACCGTTAATTCCGTTTAATTTATGTGTGCTATTTTTTATTTTTAAAAAATTAAAAATAATAAAATAATTGTAATAAAAATAAAAATAATGAAAAAAAAAATTCCAAATCGATTTGAGGGTTACAGTTTGTGAAAAAAAAGAGTATTGAAGAAGAAGAAGAGAGACGAACGAAGAGGAAGAAGAGAGAAGAAGAGAGACAAACGGAAAGGAAGAAGAGAGACGAACGAAGAATAAGAAGAACGACAAATCGAAGAGGAAGAGAGACGAACTAAGAGGGAGAGAGAAGAGAACCGAAGAGGGATTTTTTTTTTCACAAACCCGAACCCCAAAATCGATTTGAGAATTTCCATTATTTCAATTATTTTTAATTATAATTATTTTATTATTTTTTAATTTTTTAAATTTTTTAAAAATAAAAAATAACACACATAAATTAAATGGAGTGAATTATTCTGTTAACGGAATTAACGGTTCCGGTGATTAATGTGGGCCCGCGAACACAAAAGCCACTCTAAAGGTTTGATTTAACAAAGTTGTCAAATTGAGGGTTTTAGTTGAGAGTACAAAAGTTTGGAGGTTTAAAGTAGAAGTGGTTGCCATTTTGGTGGTTTTTTTTGGGATTTTCCCTTAGAAAGTGTTGAATAAATCCAAGCACCGGCCATAGTCAGCGTCGGCTAAAGCGAAATCAGGGCGCACCGTCAGCATCAAAACAACGCGAAGCAGAGGAACAAAACCACTCGGAACTTGTGTGCGTGTGAGGTCGCACGTGCCGCAAGTGTCGGTGGCTGCACGTTCGATAATCAGACTGACGACCCGAGAGACAAGATAAAAAGTTTACAAAACTACAAAAGTCAAAAAGGTTATAGAGAGTAGTACTGTGAGAACAGAAAAGCGAAATTCTGATTTTTGTAACACTTTTCTTTTATTTACTCTTTATTTACTTATGTCGAAATCTTCTTTATATATAACATTGTTTTTGCTTTTCATTTAAAATTTTATTTTTATGTATTTGTTGTTTGCTCGGACCATTCGATAAGAAGTTACAATTCACAATTAGATGCGATAAAATGTCATTATGCCAACCTTCAACCACAACTGCCAACTCATGTATAAAAGCATCGAGTTTTAAGTTGATTAGGATTGAACATTTATGTAAAAAGTATAACAATGCGTCAAACTTGCATTTGAGGGTAAGAAGTTAACTATAGATGTAACAATTTCACAACTAACAAGTTCACTCGCAAAAAAATTGGATGGTCTAGTCGTCACTAGTGAGTGACCATAATGCATTCTCGATCTTATTTGAGGAGAAAATGAAGAAAAATATAGATTGGATAGAAAAAGAAAGGAGAAGAAAAAAAGGTCTTGGACTAGGACTTCATGGGTTTGGAGAAATGATGAACGGATTATAAATGTTTGCATGCATATACAATTGTTTTTTTAGCTCAATTTTTCCCATTCAACATTACATTTTCATGCAGTTATATATGTCATGTATATTCATAAATCATCATGCAGGATTTAACAAAAACTCACGCTTTCGATCATTTGAACCCTAAAAGAGCTGATAGACTAGAGTATGGCTTTCCCCCAAGTTTAAGAAGAGGCAAAATACTCATACATAGCCAAAAACATATTTAGAGATCCTATATTCCACTAAACTGACTTAATCTAGCGCATATCTAAATTTAGTATAAACCACAATTTAAAAGAAAAAAAAAAGCTTAGTATGAACCCTTGTACTTTACCAGCTGAATTATATTCTCTCTTTTTGTTGTGGCCGTTTTACCAATTTAGACATCGAAAAATCCTTAAAACACTCCACGCCAATATCTTATAAGGTCGAACATCCAGTTTCCCTAATCTTATCTCGTAGGTTTACTATACTAGCTAGCAGCCAAGACGTGAACACACGTTTATTTTCTTACAAACATTTATATATGTAATATGTTTTTTTTTTTTTTTTGAGTGATCCGGATTAGCAAAATAGAGATATAAGACTAGAATATAGTTTAGCTACAACCGATTGAAGTCGTTAGACTAATCTCAGAATAATGCAGTTCAACAGAGAAAGTTTGGCACATTGGATTTTTAACTTTATTCCGCTACCAAACTGAATAAAGCTGGTTTAATTTGTTTTTGCAAAAGACCAGACAACAACAAAAATAATTTCAATATCTGCTTTCCGTTACACTTCTTTCACCGGAACCGGTGCAATGCTCCGGCCACACGTGTCCTTGTGTTCACCGGAGTCTCTGCGTCCGGTCGTTTCGCCAGGATTTAGACCATTTTCCGGCGACGTTTTGATTTTCCCGACCATCCCCATTTTGTAACCGGAATCCATTTGTAATTGGTCCAAGGTCCAAATCCACTTCGTTGGGATTTTATTAATATAAATATTTTAATAAAAAAAAATAATAAAAATATAAAATAAAACGAGGACCTAAAAGAAAATTACCTGTTTGTTATAAAAAGTAAAAAAGAAAAGAAGTTAATTTCGTGTGGTTGAGTAGTAAATAACCGGGAGGACGGAGGAGAATCCAATCATCGATCCCAAACCCAAATGGTTCGCCGTCGAACACGGACACGTGTCGATAGGATAAGAACCACATGGTTGTTTTAGTTTAAGACCAACGCAGAAGTAGTTCACGAGTCAATGATTGGATGCCATTTGAATTTCCCAAATTGTGATTAGCCATCACACGTGGACGACAGTACGAATTCGTCAGCTAATGGTTCACCTGCACCTCGTCGTACAGTAACATAACCCCAATTCGTCATACGTTTTTTTTTTTGTTTTTTTTCGAAAAAATATGTACATACATAAGCGTAATGAAGCCACTAGGTGCTTTAATGCTTCGTTAGCCACCCTTTCCATTTCTGTTCTTAATCTTTTTTTTTTTTTTTAAACAAGATTTATAACCGATATAAAAATCCAAACATCATATCTACAAATTATTCATGTCTATCATATTATTGTGAAAGTATATATTTTTCGTTTAATGGACTTTGCCTATTTTTATTAATAGATTATATATATAGTAATCTTTGTGTTTGTAGAAAAAAGTTGTACTAAATATAAGTTATTAAGAAAAATAGGCAAAATCCATTATATTCTAAAAACAAATATTGAATAAAGTAATTGATTTATGTAAGTGTTAGAGATAAATTTGCATAATACCAAATGAGTTAGATTGTGTCTCGAGGTAATTCTAATTTGAGCATTGGAAGATTTTGAGAAAATATCTTTAGATACTACTTCTCAAAATCCTGACATTTTTTTTCATTAATGTATACATTCTATTTTATTTTATATGAATTTTGTCTATAGATTTATTAAACTTTTCTTTATTTTTCATTCCACGAATTTGGTGACAATTCATCTAGAACTTTTTTTTTTTTTTAAATAAAAGATCTAGAACTTGTTTGACTAATGTTTCATATGTAACTTTTATCCACTCTATCAAACCTACTCCCATAGGAATACGATAATTGCCCAATGATCAAAAGGTTAAACTGAAGATTAAGTGAACAGTAAGATAATTTATAATGATCAATTAGCGTACTCTAATTTTCAATTATACCATTGTCACTTTGGAAATAGTAAAATCCAATGAAAACCCAAAGACAAAACTAAACATATTCCGACAAAAACAATATAAAAAATGAAATGTATATATGTATGTAACAACATATAAGTCACAGGCAAGAAGAGATGAATTAGCTGGCCACTCGTTATTATTCGTTTTTCTTTCTTAAATAATTATTTTTTTTTGTTTCCACTTTTTTCCCCAACGGGTTCTCTGAAACTAAGAACAGAGAATCCGGATGCTTTTCTCAGATTCTACTCTTTCCTAATTTCCCAAACCGATTTTCTCGGGAATCAAAATTTCATTTTTGTTTTCTTGACTAAGAAACTTTCGATCTGAAGTCAATTCGGATTCTTCTTCAAATTGAGAGCTCAATCAAAGAAGAGGAAAGAGAGAGAGAGAGAGAGTTTGATTTGGGTTTTGTTAGTTGGATCAGAAAGGTCTCTGCTTTGATCTTTGTGATACACGTGGCGAAATGGGTTGGACTTTGGAGTTGTTGTGTTGATGATGTTCCAAGTCCCAGATTTCGTGTAATAAACATTCTTAGTTCTGTCTTCAATGTCTTTGTCTTGTTTCTTCTAATTACTAAGAAAGATTCTCAGATCCGTTGTTTTTTTTTCCTTGAGATATAAAATAGTTTAATCACCAAAAAAAAAAAAAAAAATGATGAAGATGATGAGAAACAAACCGACAAATCTTCCAACGACGGCAACGACTAATGGCGGCAGAGTTTCCGGCGGCGGTGGCGGCGGCAGGGAGTCAGGCGGTCATGATTGGGAAATGAGACCTGGTGGTATGTTGGTTCAGAAACGGAACCCGGATTCGGATCCTGTTGGAGCTCCACCACCACCTATGATCAGAGTTAGAATCAAGTACGGTGCGGTCTACCATGAGATCAATATTAGTCCTCAAGCTTCTTTTGGTTAGTCTCTGTTTTATATCTCAATAATTCACAAGAACTCTTATGGAATTAGAATGGAATTAGAGACTTGAAGGTTTGAGATTTATGATTTTGATTTGATTGATTCAGGGGAGCTAAAGAAGATGTTGAGTGGACCAACGGGTATACATCATCAAGATCAGAAGCTAATGTATAAAGATAAAGAGAGAGATTCAAAGGCGTTTCTCGATGTTTCGGGAGTGAAAGATAAATCGAAGATGGTGCTTACCGAAGACCCGATTAGCCAAGAGAAACGGTTTTTGGAGATGAGGAAGATTGCTAAAACCGAAAAGGCGTCTAAAGCGATTTCGGATATTAGCCTTGAAGTTGATAGGCTCGGCGGACGGGTAATGCCCTGCCTGCCAAGGCTTTTGCTCTACTTACTTAGGTTTGTTTTTTTCGATGAAATCGCGGTTTTGAATTGGCGGTTTTGTGTGTAGGTTTCGGCGTTTGAGATGGTAATTAAGAAAGGAGGGAAGATTGCGGAGAAAGATCTTGTAACTGTGATTGAATTGTTGATGAATGAGTTGATAAAGTTGGATGGGATTGTGGCTGAAGGAGATGTGAAGTTACAAAGAAAGATGCAGGTATGTAATGTAATCAAAATCATTTTTCAGGACAGAAGGTTTTCGCAATGTTCTTTTAGTTGTAACATTTGGGATTCTATGTTTGTGCAGGTGAAGAGAGTGCAGAATTATGTCGAAACACTCGATGCCTTGAAAGCGAAAAACTCAATGGTTAATGGACAGCAGAAACAGTCAAGTGCTCAGAGACTTGCACCGATTCAAGAACATAACAATGTTGAGATGCAGGAACAGAAACCGATACAATCGCTTATGGACATGCCGATACAATACAAGCAGAAGAAGCATGAGATTGAAGAGGAGCCTAGGAATTCAGGATCAGGATTGGATTCTTCTACTAAATGGGAAACATTCGATCATCATCCTCTTACGCCGTTGAGCTCGGCTACTGCAAATAATAACGCGATCCCGCCCCGGTTCAATTGGGAATTCTTTGATTGAAAAAGTTCACATTTTGTGAAACCTTTTTCTTTCTTTTACTCTTTGTATGCTTAATTCTTGTGTGTGGAGGTGTTTGCTTTTTTTTTTTCAGGCTTCTTCTTCTTCATCATCATTATGATTCTTTTCATGTACTTAGATTTTTGTGTTGCGTTTGTTTATCGTTCTGGAAAATAAACAGAGACGCTACAGAGAAGTGATTATGATAAATCTGTGTTTTCTTTCTTTCTTTCTTCTTCCTTTGAATTCTCATTTGGTTTTTTCTTACTTTTGTTGCAAGGGACTGAAACCTTCTTGGTGGACGAGAGGGTTCCTTTCTCTCTCTGTCGGTTAGTTTTTTTTCTTTCAACTTTGAAAGATTCAAGAAAAGTAGACAATGAGTGGGTCTTCTAAGTCCTATTATCATTTCAGGCAAAAATAAGTGAGAACCTTTCTTTTCTCATCTTTTGTCAATAAGACAATTTTTACTTTTCTTTTAGAATGAAGCAAAATCATACATATCCAAGGTGGGCCATTTGATTTCTATTTTGTTCACAAAAATGAGGAGAAATACATTTACATAGAGCCAAATATTTCTTCTCGGTATTATTTTTTTTGTTAAGTTGTGTTAAGATTGAAACTATTGGGGTCTATTTGCCTTCGGAAATGAAAGTGAGTACAAATCCGGTCCACCAAAATTGTAGGCTTGTGCTGAACCGCTTTGGACCATGGTCTTGACTTCGAAACGATAAGATCTTGGCACAGCCAGCCCAAAAAACACGATATCAACCTTTGTTTATATAGTAGTGTAATTTCGATCTCGATATCTTAACATGCCTTAAATGTCGCTTTATTGAATCTTTTGGTCTAAAAACTGTTTGATTCAAAAGGAGAATTATGAAGCATCTTCTTTTCTTTGAAAATGGTGTAGGTTGCATTTTCACTTGAAATGTGCTACCAATAAAACGTGTCATTGTTTACTTGTGTGTTTTTTATTTGTGTGTAGCTTCTAAATTATGTGACAATCGATTTTTTAACTTTATCTGCAAAAAATTTAGACTTCTTATTAAAAAAAACATGTGGTTTTAAACGCTATTTTTTATTTTCATGTTTCTTTTCTTTCCATTCTTTCAGAGATTTTCATGTTGAATTTAGAAAAAGTTAAAAATATATTAAGTATAGTTTTCTCACTTTTTCAAGGAATTTGTAGAAATATTATATACTTCACATTCTTACCAAAAAAATATTGATCATATATTTTTGGAAGTTAGTTATCTTGCTCTCTCTTAAGATTTTTGCCAGAAATTTTTTTGCATCATGACATTTTTCACTTCAATCGTTTTTCTCATTTTTGTTCATTTTCTTTTTAGATTCTCTCATGTGTTTATCCATACATTTCTTTTTTGCTATCTCAATTCTCACCTTAAAATATTTTAGAATTTGTGAAATAAGCATGTAAATTTTTATCTTTACCATAAGTGCATGATGTATTTGTTACTTTCAAATGATGTACAATGTAGACAAATGTACCACTATTTATTCTTTACCGTTACTTTTAATTTTTTTTCCTAACTATTCTGTTACGGCACACCTCATTCTCTTTGTTAAATATTTTTTTATTGACCGATCAATCCATCAGTATCCACCAAAAATCAATTAATAAATTACTTTTAGGGGAAGTCAATTATATCTCGCCATCAAATAGTATACAATCATTTGGAAATATAATCATTTGGAAAGGTAATCATGCATAATTAATAAGAGTAGACGATAAGTACACATTCACTCGCCATCAAACAATATATAATCATTTGGAAAGCTAAATCAATTAATGCATAATTAAGAGTGGACGATAAGTACATATTCACTCTCGTTACTAAACCAATAAAAGAGGTGCATATAAATCATATCCAAATCATCATTTATTTCATGCAAGTAAACAGATTTATCAACAATAATTCTAATTTCTAATAGATTGCAATCAATATAAAAAGATGAAAATTTGAGAGACTAGTGATCAAAGTACAACTATTACTGATGAAACATTGACGACTTATAAAACCATATATGTATATATTACAATAATCAAGAATAACGCATACTTCGTGACCTTTAAGCAGAATCATCATGGGGCCAAGTTATGGCACGAAACATGATATTATATTTCCCTAAAATATTTAATTTCAGTGGTTGAAGCGTCTCCACGAGAGAATCGACCAACTCGAGGGTTGTTCTGCGGAGTGTGGACCAAACATATAATCATCAAAGGAAAACAAAAACACACTAAAAAAAAATTGGTAGGAGCTAAAATAAATGGTCGACTGTCGGTAGAAGAGGACAGAACAAGTAAGTAGTTAGAAGCAATTATCAAAGAAGCATCGCAATCAATAGTGAAGGCTTTTTTTATGTATATATCTACGTACTAGATCAGATTTCGGACTAATCTTGATACAATCATCACGTGAATACCGCAATATCGATCTAAGAGTGTGGCCAATAGGAATTGACAAAACAAAAGGAAACAATTACACTGTAACCATTTTATTCAACGCAATGTTTATAAACGCAAAGATTAGATCATTTGTTGTTGTTGTCTAGAGATAATACATTACAGGAAAATTGTGAGTCCAACCAAACAAGAGCATGTATCCCCCCCCCCCCCCCCCACATGTTATGGGGTCTCAAAAGCTTGTACGCAGCCTTTTCTTAATTTACTTGAAAGAAAAAAACACAAAATTAATTATTAAAGGATATATCATCAAAAAGTAATAATTATTAGCTAAATTGAACTTAAGATTTTAAGGAGAATTTTTCATATATATAACCATGGATGTTGGCATTATTGAAAATGTTACCATCACTAGATGGAAATTAAGTAATTAAATGAACAAATTTGGCTCTACTCTTACACGGCAAAAGTGAATAGCATCGTTGAATGGACAATTCTACCAATGAAAATGGAAATATTTGTTTGGAATAATGTACTCTCACTGGACAGTATGAAATTTTATTTAGGAAAAGGGAGCTCCATTAATATAGATAGAATGTCATCAGATACACACAAATAAACTACTTAAAAAGAACAAAATTTTATCAAATGGTGAAATATTCTCGCATAGACAAATTTTTGTGTGTCTTCTGTTTAGTAAGTATGTTTCATCAACACGATCGAATAGAATGTATGTGTACATATGCATCCCCATGATTCAGTTTAGTTTGTTATAAAAATTATTTAAAGAATAACATGAAACCCTTTTGTCTTACGTTTCGAATACTTAAGAGTTAGGACTTAGGAGTAGGATAAAAAGAGTTTACTATAAAGTTTTTATTTATTTATTGAGTTGTTATATTATCTATCTATGAAGTCTACAACAATGGTTATGGAACACAACTAAGCCTATATAAATAAAAAAACTCCAAAACCACCCCCACTATATATTGTATAGGGTTGGTAGACAAAGCTATCTTAAATGAATACTAGTTTAATATCCGTTCCTCGTAACAAAAGCTAATATAAAAATGCAAATGGAATTAAATCCAAATCTGGAACTGGTAGATAATTTTTTTTTTTTAAATATTATTTAACCATATGCAGTAGTCAGGCACTGAGAGTCAGATAAGTAATGGAAGTAAATAATGACGAGGTCAGTGAAGTTATATGGCTTCTGTTCAATCGATCTCTTCTTCTGTTAGTACTCAGACAGAGAAGTTAAAGCAAGATAGTAACGTAAAAGTACCTAACCCTGTTGTTAAGTCATCAATATTGGCATTTACCAAGTTAGAGAAAAGTACCAATTAAGTATAGCTAAACTCAAGAACCCACCCAAAAAGATGTAAAGTCTGTTGTGTCCCTCTTTAACAAAATTTTATGCTTCTATTTTGTCCCAAACTAATAAATTGAGATATGGAGTAATGTAGGGTTTGATGCTGTGAGCTAAAGAACACAACAAGTAAAACAGAAGGAGTTGTCTTATCAATGGCTTGGTGGTCTTATCATCTGTTTCTGTAAGCCCCTTAACCAATCAGTCTTTGAGATTCATCAAAATCCAGACGTTTCAAAGCCCAATAGACAGAAGGCAGAGGCTCCTTTGTCAAAATCATATTGATTGTATGCCTGTGAGACTGATTCACACCGATCAAAAACTGCATAAGACATTCCTCTGCTTCATATCTTTCCAAAGTCTCCTTTACTCCACAAGTACATTTGCATCTACACGCCGCAGGGGGTCGATAATACTTCAACTCGTTCCACAAAGTAATGAACCTTGTGAAATAGTCATTGATATCCATAGAATCCTTCTGCTTTAAGTTCCATAACTCTACCTTAATCTGATACACTCTAAAGTTATCGTTTCTATGGTACCTAGCTTTAAGCGCTAACCACATTGCTTGAGCAGTCTTGTGGTACATTATACTATTTCTGATATCCACAGATACAGAACTTGTAATCCAAGACATCACCATGCTATTACAACAAGACCAGATATCATATGTTTGATCATTAACAGATGGCTTAGGAAGTGTTCCATCAACAAAACCAATCTTGTTCTTTACTCTCAAAGCTAATGTCATCATAGGAAGCCAAATATGGTAATTAGAACCAGTAAGAACCTCATTGGAAACAAGGCTTACACCAGGCTGATCACCGTCGTATAACAAGAAAGGGTTACTACTTCTAACACATTGGTTCTGATTGCTATTGCTAGCTCTCATGATTGTAGATAGCTGAAAGATTTCTATATTGAAAAACCAATGAAAATCCAGAATACTATACAATTGTAGGTATAGAAACCAAATCAAAACAATCATAAAAGCAGAAACAGATTCTTATAAAGAGAATAAAAAGAAGAAGAGATTCTACTGTCTTCGACGATAATCGATTACTCGGAATTATTAGATACAGTTTGATATGAAACTAACACTCGGATCAAGCTCAAAAGCAAAATCATAGACTTGGAGACTAAGATTGAGAAATTCACATAGAAACCACTTCACACTTCACAGTAAAGAAAAATCTAAACTAAAAACTGAAGAATCAGTAAGTCTGAGAAGATTATTGATGATCATACCTTGCTTTTGGAACCCAACGGTGAAGATTCGTACGGTACGAAGACGAAAGAGAAGAAAATTAGGTTTCTCCGCGGTGGGAAGAGACTTCCGGAAAAAGAAATCGAAAAATTGATACTGATTACATGGGCTTTAATAATGGGCCTTGACCCATAACCACGCGAGATTTTTGAGAGAGGGTTAATGGGCAAGCTTATTAGTGTAGTCTTCTTTTTTTTTTTTTTTGGTCAAATTTATTTTAGTATAGTCATTTAATAATGTAAGTTGAGAAAGAGTTAAATGTTGTACTTTGAATGCAATTGAAGTCGAGAACGTAATTCAAGTTCCGAAGTAGATATTTAACTTCTTTGAATTCGAGGTAGATCTCAATCTGAACATTTTTACTACTTTCGAAATTTTAATTACTTTTTTGACTTCTTTTTCCTCAACAACAACTCGGGATAAGTGAACATTGAAGTTCCATCATTGTGTAATTATTTTCCAAAATGTAGATTTTAACTGTTTCCAAAATGTTTGCTGGTCGAAAAAACGTAGTTGAAACGTTTGACATCGCTATAAAGATAGGTACGAAGACTTTCATACCATGGGGCGTAGACCATGGACCATGGTGCGTGGCACTATTATAAAGTAAGCACTTGCAAGATTTGTTGTTACTCATTGGGATTTTTTTTTTAATTTCTATCAATATTAAGAGAATTAGGTAGAGTAGCATTGGTTTTGATAGAAATTTAAAAATTTCCAATGTGTAACAACGAATACATTTTTGACAATTTTACTTTTCCATCTAAAATGTTACAAGAAGCATGATTTCTTTCTGCCCTATGTTATTTTTCTATATTAATGTCCAATTATCAAATAAAGATTTTTAAACGCTTTAATCTACAACTTAATTGTTGTGATTTTTTTTTTTTCTTTTTGCGTCATGTTACTTATTTATGTAAACATCTAATTTATTTAATTGATCTCTATTTTCGTTATACATTGGACATTTTTGTCTATTCTTTTGAAGTTCTCTATATTATTAATCTTTTGATAATCTCTAGGTAAGTTAAATATTATAATATCTATTTATGGATATACCAAATTAAACAAATGTATCGGTTAGTTCTAAAACCAGCAACGGAGAGATACATGGTTAGTTGGTTACGTATAAACATATATAGTAATGGTATCCACTTGTGCAAGATATCAAGAACTTTCATTTTTGTAAAAAATAAATCGGAAATTAATTTTGTGCTGAATTTAGTCCGTAATCCTCCGGACCGGGATACGAGCAGGTTTTAATCCTCTCCCAAAAAAGAATTGAACCATGGTTTGTTCTTGTTTTTTGGACCAATAGCCCAATCCCTTCTTTGTAAAGACTTGCACTTTCACCTTCCTTATTCGCGTAGAGAACTACTGTATTTTTTTGTTTTTGTTAATTAACAAGCAAACTTGCGATGTTTTGTTGTTATCAACATGTGTTTGAAGAATAGTACATACATAACCCTTAACATATATTTGAAGATGTCAAACGTAATTTTGACGTCCAAAAGAAAGAGTCAAATGCATGAGTATTGGGTTGGGTTGCATGCACACCGTACGTGATACGTCCTTTGAAATATTTTGTTAGTCTGACTTATAAATTAAAAGTTGGTTGATAAAACTAAAAGTCAATAAATGAGTAAGAAGACCCTTTAACTAGTTATGTCTTTATCAGAACAATGACAATTGTTAGAAATTTAACTTGTTATGTCTTTATCAGAACAACCACAAATGTTAGAAATACATTAATAATCTCCCTGTATAAAAAATTGAAATAAAGTCAAAACTGCATCTGAGACTTCAGCTATTGGTTATAAATAACACATATAGTATAAGAAGACTAGTCCATTAAGCATTCGGGATTAAAAGGAATCTGCCTCTCCAAATGAATCAAGAATCCTCACATATTATCACCATATAATAACTTTAACTACACAAAATAAAAATAATATCAATATTTATGTGTACGGCTTTTGGTCATTTTGATAGGACGATGAATATATTTGAACTAAAAGCGACTATTGAAGCTAACCAAAAGACCAAATTGAGACATTGAACGAACAGCAAAAGCCTCTTCCTTCGTTCCGCTGTCTTGTCTCCTTCAATCCCACCAATTTCTATCTGATTTGACTTCAATAATTTGAGAAATCTAATACTAAGGGATATAACTTAATTATGAGGCCTATTAGGCCTTTCTTATAGTCATTTAATCTATTTGTTACATAGTAGGGATCAACCTCGGTGTATCTTATTCGCTTATATTAATATTAATGTTATCTGTAAATGGCCTGGAGTACGAGAGAGGACACAACCGTTTATTAGAAAAACAAAAAATACTTTTTACCAAAAAAAAAAAAAAAACAAAAAATACGAGAGGACACGTGCGTAATCCGAGAATATGTGTATATTCTATGCATTTATGGTTGTGTATTCGACTAGAATATCAACTACGTAGTATACGATTACATCTACATGTGGTAATCTACGTGGAAATTATATGCTCAAACACCAATAAGCTAATACACACAGGCCCACTTTTTTGAGTCTAATATACTACTGACTTATATTTAGCTATATATAATATCTATAAAAATATAAATGATCATTTCGAAAACCATATAAGTGATAAAATTTTATTGGGATTATAATTCTATTGCAACTAGCACCCGCATTTTCTGTAATACCCCTTCATGTATAGCAAAAGCCTCAACACTAGATCTAGTTAAGCCAATTTGCATCAAATGCCCTCTAACCATTAAATGGCAAAATTAATTTCATCCCCAAAGTAGCAAATAATTAAGATAGTCCCAAGTATATATATAGCTCAATCATGATTTTTAAGATCTATTGAGACTCTTTTTTGTTTTCTCAACACTTATGAGAAAATGTATCTAGACTTTTACTTCTTTCATCATCAAGGATTTACAAGTTTGTTCAATTTTGCTCCAAAGTGGGAAGTATCGAGGATTAATGTGATCGATTATAATCACTTATTGGTGAGCTCACTACTCATTTGACTTCCTAATTTTCAATAGGCATGTCTTGACATCATACCGTTATTTAGCTCCTTTGAATCCGTATGTTTTACGGGTTAGCTAGGTTCTTTATACTTAGAAAATTTTATATGTTTTACAATGACAGAAACTAGATGCTGACTAGACCTTGTATTATCTAAGTATATTTTTTTGTTCAGGATGTTGTGACAAGATTCTAAATAGTTTGCATCACAAAAAAATTGGATGTTGTAAAATTGGAATAATTGCTTGTTGGATGAAGAGGCATACATACACAATAATTGACGTTATATCTGTTAACAAATTAAAAAATAATAATAACTCAATACTATAATCACACTTTTTATTATGTCCCAAAGTAATTAAAGTTAATTCTTTTTCGGTATTTCGTCGTCGACTTTTCTACATAGCTAGTCGCTCTACGGTGGTACACTTCGTCTCTTCATCTTCTTTGTCTCCATGGTTTACAACGTCGCTTCGTCACTGTTGCTATAGCTACTGTTTTGTCGTGATCATTGATATGTTGACATTTCCATACTCATAATCTGTGGATCGGACTAGTATTTGTAACGCTTCGACCATTTATGTCTGAAGACATCCACAGATATAAATTTATAATTAATTTATTGGTTTTATTTTCATCCGAAGACTAGGTCACAACGATAGAAAATCTTATAGATCATCAGGAGTTTTTTTTTTTTTTTTCATCAGGAGTTAATTTCTAAGCTATATATGTTATCATTTTCACATGTGTTACAAATAATTTTTATTAGATTATTTATTTATTATTATTAGATTATTTATTAATTATTATATACTGCGCTATGTTCCTAATTAATTTAATTTTTAGATTTTTCAGATATATTAAGAAAACATGTTGACAAAAAAAAAAAAAGAAAACATATTAAAGTTGATTATAAATAAACCAATGATATTGAATTAGTTTCTGGTAGTTTAAAATTCATCAAAAATAACTAATAAAAAATGCATAGAAAACTCAAATATATATCTTTTTGAATTTTTTTTTTCTAAAATTTAGATTAATAATAAGAACTGAGGAAGTATAGGTTAAATATGGTTAACTGTAGAAGTTTCGGTAAACTGTGGGAAATAAATTTACATTTTCTTTATAAAGACAATTAAATGCATGTTTGTAACATTTTTCCACATATAAATTAGAGTATTCGTGGTACGATTTCACACACAACTTTTCTTGGTGAAATATTAGGTTTTCTCAGAGTCGCTTAGCTTTTTCATGTAACTTGTGCCATTCTCTAGTGTACTTTGTCGCTTCCGTTGTCCTAAAGTACGTAAAAATTAGTATTAAATCTGAAATAGCATTCAGTTTTTGGCCTGGCCTTTCGAGGCCGCTCTATAGTCAATAGATGTATATTATAAGGATTCTTATTTCTTAATTAGTCAAATGGTTAATTAGCTCGGATTTTTTTTATATAATTATACTGTGTGTTTCATAATCGCGGTCGAGGAGACAGAATCTCCTGAATTTGGTTATTACTGCCTCATTACACAATTCTGAAGTTCTACTACGTACTCTACAATTCTACACCGTTTCAGTTAAAGAGGCTTAATTCCAAGACAAACTGAAAAGAGAAGCTAAAATTATGTGTTCGTTATAGACCATATGCATTGTCGTCCCAGTTAGTCAACATTGTTTTAGCTAATGTGCATTAATGTCAAATATTCTGTATACACGTGGAAACCTAATACATTAGCAATTTGACAAAACTTAACAAGTAATTGGCTCTTCAATCCTAGGAAGTAAGTACCCCCTATCGGTAATCATTAATTAGCTTAAATTTGGAGTTGTACGTGTCAAAATTATTAATACTCCAACATGAGTGATTCTTGGCATGTGTTTCCTTACCAAATCTTTCTTAGTTCTTGTAAGCTGCCACGTTGAGACAAAAGATGCTGCGTAATTCCTTGATGAGTTTATATCAAATAAATAGATAAATTGATTAATAGAATAATCCATATTGTGGTTCATTTCTAAGGATCTTAACCCATGTTCTATTCTTGTTTAATCAATCTTCTTAACCTCTTTCCTGACGTCATAGTGTATTTTTTGTTTAACTAAATTAGAAGATACATTAATAACTGCACTATATAACCTTACAATGTCAGAGAAATACATAATTTATATTTTATATATCTAAGATAATTTATACCGAAATGCCATATATATAATTGTAACGAATTAGGATGAGTTAATATTTTTGATTTTGTAACTTAAATTGGCGGAGGATTTTTTTTTTGTAATTATTATGTGCTTACACATACAGAATTTCTTTCATCACTAATTGTATAAATGGCGATACAAAGTACTGATAAGTTTTTCCTTAAAGAAATTGATAAGTTTGTCGAATATTATAGCCTAATGCAAACAATAATGAATATCTTAGAAATGAAACTAGATCACATGAGTGAATCTCCCATGAAGACAGGGATTTCGTAAAAAATAAGTACAAATAAACTAATTTATGAAATGAAAAACACTTTGGTTGTTTTGTAAAGACAAAATTTGTAGTGCCCTTTGAAATACTTAAAAGGGAGGATATTCCCTCAACTTATTTTACTAGTTTTAGTGGATACGAATCTCTATTTCGTATTTTATTAATCAAATACTTATATACTAAGAGCACACAACAAATGTATTATTAGATTAGAAAATGAGTTGTAGTAATTAATCTTTTTGATTTGATATTATACTTGCTTTAGATAGCCCCATAATCGGGGAGGGGGTCAGGTGGACTATGAGTTCGTATAAACTATGATTGTTGTTTACCGATTGATATCTATATCTATATTCTCTCTTTTCAGATTTTATCAACAAAATTATTTTATTTAATTATTTCAAAGTTTTAATTATTTTTTTTAAATTGATTTTTTACCTATCATCTTTATTTGACTATATTTTAAAAAATTTCCATCAATACATAGTTCATATAATAAATAAAAATCTAGATTTTATTTGGAATATATTGTTATTCGAACTCAAATATGATAAATAAACGTTTTAAAAATTTTAATGGGTATAAATTATAAAACATGATATTATTCCAACTGGATAAAGTAATGAGAATAATTGGATAATTTTAGGCTTTTGCAAAATTGATCCTTGATATATACTTAGAAGATAACGCTTTTACAAATAAAAACAACTAGCTCACTACCACTTGGTCAACCAGCTCAGCCTCCACATCCTCCTCCTCATCGTTGTTGCCACTTTCCACCACCACCGTGAGCTCCTTAGCCCTTTCCGCTTCCAATTCCCAATCGGTCATACACATTGCCACCATCATGCCAATCACACACGTGATTTGCGCTGTGAGCATTCCTAACCAAAATCCATTGAATCCAAACCCAAACCAAAACGCCATAACTGCTCCCACCGGTATCCCAACCACGTAAAACGCTACAAAATTAATAGTAGCTCCGATTTTTGTCTCACGGATCCTCTGAGAATGCCGCATCATGTTGTTTGCAGGCAGTCCAAACTCATAGAGGCCAACGATTGACAGAGCCTTTGTAGTCAATTCAATGATATGTTTGTCATCAGTGAAATATGTAGCCCATTTTTCTTTGAAAGAGACCGTGAACTTGAGAGCTGTGAACCCAAGTGCAATGCTGAGACCGAGTCGACCAATGGCAGCTCCTTTTGCTCTTTGTGGTTGGTTTACCTTCTATCTTTGCTTTTCTTCTTCTTTATTTTAATGTAGAGATCTTGGCCTTCACTCCTCATTTTCTTGACTCATGATCGGCCTTATTGGCTTCTCTTCTCTTCTTTTTCTTCATTTTAGTGTAGAGATGCTTGACCTTCACTCTTCATTCGCTTGGCCTTCACATCTCCTTTGCTTGATTCAAGCTCGGCCTTACCGGCCTCTCTCTCCTTTCCTTCTTATATTCTAATACTAGGGAGTGATTTTTCTCGATCAATCTCCTCCGTATAGTTGATTTGTTATTTCAAAGCCGAAGTGAATGGGTCGAATGGGTCAATCTTGATCTGTGTGGGTTCGGTCATGCATTTACTATCACAAACTTCAAAGTGCACTTGCAATTTGATTATCAGAATTAAACTCGAGCTATTAGTATTTGACGGACAATAATTTGATCGTTTGACCACTCAACCTCCAGTACTACTTACATTTGATAATGTGGCTTTACCAGTTAAATTACTTGAATCACTTTGAAATCATACCAACATCTTTTATATAAAATTTGATTTTCTTAAAAGTTAATTATTGATATTGACACATGTTTTTGACAAAAAAAAAAAAAGACACATGTCAAATTTTTTTAAAACTTAAACTTAATGAACACAAAACTTAATTATTGATATTGACACATGTAATTGAATTTTGTCGAATAAAGTTTTAAACGGCAAAATTTGAACTTGCGATTTTTTTTTTTTTTAACACAAAACTTACCAATTTATAAACAATGATTACAATGACGAATCTCTCAATTGTTATCATTCATTATACACTACAAAAAATTTACATTAATCATCCAACGATTCCCTTCTCACTAAAGAAAAAAGTTATCAATTAATTCAAAAGAAAGTCAATTTTTTTTTTCTTTTTTGGTTAAAGACTCATTCCTAGCCTCTCTAATTATTTAACCATCCCAGTCTCCACATCTTCCTTGTAGTCGTCGCTACTGCCACAATCCACCACCGTTGTGAGCTCCTTAGCCCTTTCAGCCTCCAATTCCCAATCTGTCCTACACGTCGCGGCCATCATACCAATCACACACGTGATCTGGGCCGCGAGCATCCCGAGCCAAAGTCCCTTGAATCCGAACCCAAACCAAAACGCCATTACTGCTCCAACCGGAATGCCAACAGCATAAAACGCCACCCCATTAATATTAGCTCCGATCTTCGGCCTCGCGGAGCCTCTAAGAACACCGCATCCCGTAGTTTGCGGACAGTTCCCGAGCTCGCAAAGGCCAACGATCGGCAGTGCCATGGCAGTCAACTTCATGATTTCTTTGTCATCAGTGAAAAACATTGCCCATGTGTTCCTTACCGAGACGGTAAATGTGAAAGCCGTGAACCCGAGGGCGATGCTAAGACCGAGTCCAACAATGGCCGCTCTTCTCGCTTTCTGTGGCTGGTTCGAACCAAGCTCGTTTCCGACCCGAGTCGAGACTCCTAAGCTTAAAGAATTTGGGAAAATGTACACAAGGGAAGTGATTTGGATGAGAATTCCCATTGAAGCAACACTTGCTTTAGGATCTAAGAGAAACCCACAAAGCAAAATCATAATCTCATAGCACCACCACTCGAGACAAACCGATATACAACTCGGTATCGCGAGACAGAGTAACTTCTTCCATTCTCTCACACTATCTTCATATCTCTCCTCTGTAATCTCCTCTTCAACATTTAGCTTTTCTTCGAAGAAATAGATATAGAGGAAGAGAAAGACAACAAGGTTGAAATTGGACACAACACCACTCAAAGCTATGCCTTTAATCCCCAAACCGAGATGTTTCACAAAGAATAACGTGACGGGCAAGTGGAATAAACTCGCGATCACTGTACAGACTGATAAAGGAAGAGTCTTTGACTGTGTCCGAAGATAAACTCTTAATGGGTGTAAAAAAGATTGAGCAACGAGATCTGGAACAGAGTAAAGCAAAAAGATATGAGCTTCGGACGCGAGCTTCTTGTCCTGTTTCAACATTAGAAGAATCTTCTCCATGTTTATCCAAAGAAGTGTAACAGGAAGAGAAGTAACGAGGAGGAGGATGATTCCTCGCTTAATAGTCGCGTTGACGTAATTATAGCGTCTGGCTCCAAAGGCTTGTGAGCAGATTGATTCAACGCCCATGGTTAAACCGGAGAAAAGAGAGTATCCGGTTATGTTAGCAAATGCGGCGGCGAGGGAGCCACCGGCGAGAGTTGCATCTCCAAGACCACCGAGGAAAGACAAAGAGACGAAGGAACGAAGGTAGAGAAAGAGACCAGTGAGGACTAATGGGTAAGAGATTTTGATGATTGAGATTGCTTCATTTATGAAGACAGAGAGAACAGAGGAGTAATTTTTCAGAAAAGATAGTTTCTGATGAGAGCTTTTTGAGAGTAAAGGTATGACTTCGTCTCTGACACGATTTGATTTACACATTCTTTTTGTTTTGTCAATATCTGGAGGAAGAAAGAGAGAGAGAGAGAAGATGTTTAGTTGTGAAGAAGATTGGTTAAGCATTGGCTTTATATAGAGAAAGTTGTCACTGAGCTTTTAACTTTTAATATTTATTATTTTACAATATTTTTTTCATATGTTTTTTTTTTTTTTTTCAAGTCAAAGCAGCATACGCGTATTCTACATAATTTTAAATTTTAAACATGCATTCTATTCCATTTAGATTTGTAACTAAATTTGTATACACTTTTTCTATTTGGTTTGAATTTATATAGTAACATATGGTAATTTTTTCATGAATTACTATATTACAAATTTAAAATATGATTTTTTTCTTTAAAAAATGTTTAATTTATTAATTATTTTCTATTTTCGTTCATATGCATTTATTTTTGTTTTCTGTCAACAGCTCATATAAACATAATGTATTTAATTTAAATCTGTATACTTGTATTCTATTCGCTGTCAAAAAAAAAAAAAATATTTGTATTCTATTCTATTGAATTTATACACACGTGTAACTGTATTCAAATCCGTATATATATTTTCTACTAGATTTGAATCTGTATAGTAGTGATACGTGATAACTTTCATAAAGTCAAAGTCGTGATTTAAAAATTTCCATTTTCGTTTATATGCATTTTTGGTTTCAGTCAACAGTTCATATACGTAATATAGTACTCCTCTGTTTTTTATTATAAGATTTTCTAGTTTTTCATATATAATAAACAAACATATTAAAATATATTATTTTTTGTGATTTATAATTTCCAACAACTCTAAACCAATAATGTTTAGTTATTTTTTTTGAATTCAATAATTTATCATTAACAATTGTATATAGAAAAGTGAGAAAATCCATTTTTTTTAAACCAAATATTTTCAACAAAAATCTTATATTAAAGAACGGAGGGAGTATAATTTAAATTCGTATTTTTTTTTCATTGAAAAAAATACACGTATAATTATCTATTTAATTACACTTGTATAGTTATCTATATTTAAATTTGTATATACGTTTTATTTAGTGTGTATCGTTATAGTGAGACATGATAGCATTCATATAAATTAATAGAGTACAAAAGCTCAAAATCATGATTTAAGGAAAAAAAAAATTATTATTATTTAGTTGATTCTTTAGCTGTGACTGAGAATTAACTCAAACATCATTTTGTCTTAAGCTACTCTCTACTATCCAAATCTCAATATGTGACTTCGATCCTTATAATTCGACCTCGTGTTTATCATTGCGACATAATAACCGTGTACTTGCGGATAGTAGCTACTAGCTAGGATTAAAATCTGAGTGAATCAAAATGAGGACGTTCACACGCTTGAAGGAGATATTGACATATGACAGACGAGACCCACCTCAAATTTTCAAGTACACAAGATATTATTAACTTCTCATCATCACAATTTTCTTTGATTAAATAAGACATAATTAGATTTTTAAATTAAATGACACGGAATGTAAATTAAACAAGGGACGGGTCAACTTATCATGTTTTATCATACCACTAATACTAAACGAGTGGAATTGCACCTATTCAATAAAAACTTCTCCTCTCTCTCTCTCTCTCTCTTTTTGTTTTCTTCTTGTTTTACATCATTTCATGCTTATAGCTTTTCAAAGTCGCATTTTTAGACGCGGTGTGCCCCAAACGTTGAATTAGACTCAACGAGAAGTAGCCAAGTGGAGTTGTGGGATTAGACGACAACCAAAAAATGTATGAGTAACACAATATTTTAAGTGAAATATATCAGTTTCTAGATCCTTTTTATCATTTATAGCTCATACAACCATAATACGAAATTTAAAACAGGGTTATGATACAGTGATAATACTAATTAATATAACTTATTAAAAAATTTATCTATTCACAAGAATCTTGTCTTGTTGTTTTATCTTATCTAGTTTTTCGTAATTATTTCATTTTAGTTTTACTAAATTTTTGGATCATAATATTTTTGAGAAAGTAGGGTAAAATGTACTCAATAACAAGATGGAAGATACCAAATGACACTTAATCTAGTGGTGAGGCATAGCCATTTCAAATATGAATGTGAAAAGTCGTGTTCTCCTAGTTTGAATGCTGTTTGGAACCTTGACTCAACAGTACCCCCAAAAAAATATTGACTCATAATATCTCAATTAACCATAACAGAAAGCAAAAAAGAGATAGTTAGTTGATAACTAATTATATTTGTGGCATTGGCTGGTCGGACGTTGACCTGACAAAATAGTGTTCAGGCAAAATAGTGTTCAACAGTCTAGAAAGAACAAAATTCGTTTTGGGACCAAAAAAAATATATATAGAAGGAAGAGAACTTGTATTTTGGAACAAAAGAAAACAAAAACAATCATGTTGAACTTGTAAGAACTGATTTTAAAATTTTATTCATGTCCAGTACTATATAGTACTGATGTTTTCTAAAATAGATGAAGGTATATAATTCCAAATTTAGTTCTTGTTAAAGTGATTCTATGACTAGCTATTTTCTATTGTATAATTGTTTTTCAAGTTTTACATTATTTAATTTACACCTTAACAATTAATTGAAAAATTTTCTATTAAAAGTTTAATTTTTCAATATGTATGAATATTAGTGTATATTCAATGTTTATTAATGAACACTGATGTTTTAAATAAAACGTTGTAATAATATATTACCGAAAATATCTTTGAGTTTTTTTCTCTAACCTTTTTTAAGTACATATGATCAACCCTGTTAAGATTAACGGAAAAAATCTCGATCTGGTAAACCTCTTTTGGTAAAGCTTTTATTGGCTTAGTGTCAAAATTGCATTGATCATTGTAGTTGATAACTCTGTTTGGGAACTTAGAGTTTTTTGAATAGTACAAACTCTTTTTTTTTGTTTCGTTTGTATTATCTAAACCATATCCTGTACTAATCTAATCTAGAAAACATTTTCGTCCTTTGGTTCAATATCTCCTGCAAATTATCCTGCGAAAATTGTAAGTAAGCCATTAATTGCTTAATTAGTGCGTGAAAGTTACAGAATATGGTGAGTCTAATTCATTGTATCAATATTTCGATTCATTGAATTGAAATGTGTACCTTGCATAACACATTAAATAAAAGGCACTTAATTAACAGTTAACATATCTGCCCATACCCATTGTCCTTTTCCTATTTGAATTCTCTTTTCTAATTGTGATGTTTTGCAAAATCTATTTTGTCCTTACTTGAACAAAAATAGAACCACAAATATAATTTCGATAGGACGAAGACTTTTTTTACATCGGGCTCTCGTGTTTATATTGGATCATTTGTAAATCGTAATGACATCTTTCGTGGTTTACTACTTTTCCTAAATTCTTACACGTTCCATCATTTTTAGTCAAACAATTTATCATTTAGAGACGTATAACTTGTGATTCAGTTAGATGGGAACACTTCAAAAAAAAGTTATTTGACACGTTATTTTTACAAGTTGCACGTTATGATTATGAACCTCCTTGCACCAGCCTAATGGAGAATGCTAGGAAATATATTATCATAAAATACTAGAAATATATGGAAGAGAATTTCTTCATATCTATTTTTAAATTAACGGATTCTTTCTAGAAATAAAATAAAATAAAATATATAAGCATAAATTTTCGACTCTTATCTAAAAAAGGAGGTGGTCATGGTTATCTATCGATCGACAATGGCCACTCGTCGTGCAAACTTTTCTGCCGTACCTTTTTGTCCTATATATTTGTTTTCTTCGTAGTTACGACGGATTACGGAATACGTTTCCGTATGTTAACAAAACAAACATGATACATCATACATGTGTATATTTATTTGTTTCTTTCTGCTCTTTATGTATGCTGTTTTTTCTTAAAGTGCCTTGAGTCAAATATATAATACGCCTTTCGGTAGATTTCATTGCGAAAGTTCTGTACTACAAATTAAAGAACCTAATCACACGTGTTGCTCTCATCATGTTATACATAAAAAATGGATCAAATGAGAAAGGGAATCAAAACAAAGTAAATGATATATAAAACAGGTAAAAAGCGGGAAAAGAAAAGGTCTAAAAAACTTTCTCCGTAAATAACTACAAAATTCGTCTGAATTATCAATTAAATAAATAAAAAACTTCATTTTCTAGTTTTATTTCCTATTTTATTTTTTCCTACATCTATTTGGTTCAATTTTATTCGCTTGAAAAAAAAAAAAAAACCTCTAATATGGGATTTACTTGTTTTAATCAATGATGAAGAAGTGCTTTAGTTGCAAGAAAAAGAAAAACGAAAAGTGTGTAGGATAACGTAGATTCCTTTTACCACCTCCTTAGAACATTTCTTCATGTGGCCTAAATATGAATCATCAACATTGACTATGGAATATTATAGCTGGATAACATTTCAATATTTAATAGTAAAAAACTTGACGTGTCAATGAATATCAACTGTCAATGAATATCAACTAAGTTTTTTTTTTTTTTTGGTAAAATGTTAAATTTATACCATTTTCTGAATGATTCCTGTACAAATGTTGATATTGATACAACTTATTTAAGAAAGATTAAGGCTAAAAAGGAGGAGAAATACAGCCAAAGTAAAAAGCAAGGATGGAAACAGAGCGAGAGGGTGGAGAGGGAGCTAGAACAGAGAGAAGTTTATCTCGGATAGAGCGGTCCAGAGCTGCCTTTGTCGCCTGAATTGTAGATGGTGAGTTGCTGAATATCCTTGCGTTGCGCTCTCACCAGATGGAGTAACATGAGGCCTGGAGAATGAGCTTGAGCAGAGGTGAGGCATGCGGTTGAAGCGCTTGCCTTCTTGATTGAAGCAGCCAAGCTGTGATGGAGGACATAGTAGATGGTGGTTGGGCCAAGATCCTTGAAGCAAAAGAGTGCCAAATCGCTGCAGAGAAATCACATTCAAAGAAAAGATGGTCATGGGTTTCCAATCCGTTTGGGCAGAGAACATAAGCCTCCGAGACGTTAAGTCCCCAGGCACGCAACCTGTCTCTCGTAGGGAGTCTTCCTCTCATGGCAAGCCATGTGATAAATGAAAATCTGGGGACATCTTCCTTGAACCATATAATCTTATGCCATGGAACAGTAGGTGATTGTACTCTCAATTGTTCCCAAGTTTCCTTAGAAGAGAAAGAATGGTCAAAAGAACCTGACAGCCGGCGCCAGAGATAAGTATCTTGTCCATTTGTGTCATTTGGAGGGCTGATTGTTGTTAAGGTGATCATGAGCTGCTGTTGTGACTCTGATCTTGCACCTGACATCAACCACTCTCCATTTCTTACAACTTCTGCAACTGTCCCTTCCTTTCTTATCCGAAGTTGTCTTGGCCCATTGCTGCCAATGGCGGTTATCAATGGTCCTAACTCTGTCCAGTGATCAAACCAGAAGGAAGCAGTTTGTCCATTCTTCACCTCACATCTCATAAAATCAGCAACGTAGTGCTTTAGGCGAATAAATTTCCTGATTGTACCTGATAATCTCGTTGTATCTTCAAGAGTCCAGTAAGATTTCCTATGAAAAATATTTTCTTTCAGCCAAGCAACCCAAAGAGAACCAGAACTCACAAAAAAATTCCAAATCAGTTTGAGTTGAAACACAATGGCGAAATCTTCAAGAAGTCTAATACCCAGCCCACCTTCCTCTTTTGGCTTGCAGACATCCTGCCACGCAACTCTAGCACCCGATGCGCTGGTTACTTTGTTCTTCCATAAGAAAGCTGCGCAGAGAGAGTCAACCTTTGCATAGAAGCTCTTGGGAAGATTAAACACTGCACTCCAGAAATTCACCATACCGTAAATAACTGAAGAGATAAGTCTTATCTTTCCTACATAAGAGAGAAACTTTACAGTCCAAGTATGCAGCTTATTTGTGATTTTCTCAATGAACGGTTGTAAGGTGGCCAAAGAGATTCTTGCAGGATTCAATGGTAATCCCAAGTATCTTGTGGGAAATGTTCCAGATTTAATGCCTTGCAAGTCACTGAGCACAGATATCTGAATATCTGAGTATCCACCAAAGAACAATTCAGACTTTGTTGGGTTTATATCCAGGCCACATAAACTCTTGAAATCCCTCATCACTTCAGATATACCTGACAAAGAGTGCCTAGACCCATCTAAAAAGATTAATAAGTCGTCCACGAAAAGCAAATGAGTGACTCTCGGATTTGAGCAAGCTGGGTGTAAGCGGAATTTGTCATTATCAGCAGCATGCTTTAGCAAGTTTGAGAGAACCTCCATCACCATGATGAATAGATACGGAGAGATTGGATCACCTTGACGAAGACCCTTCTGACCCGGAAAAAACCCAGCCAATTCCCCATTCACTGAAATGGAGAACCTTGGTGAAAAGATGCATTCCTTAATCCAAGTGCAAAATAGTGGTGGGAAGTTTTGAGCTGCAAGAAGCTTCAGGACAAAATCCCAGCAGACTGTATCAAAAGCTTTTCGGATATCAAGTTTCAACATACAGCTTTTGGGGCAACTTGGTTTGTGATAATTCCTGATCAACTCAGAAGCGAGAAGAACATTTTCACCTAAACTTCTTCCCTTCAAAAACGCAGCTTGATTAGGGCTGATGCAATCTTGGAGGATAGGCTTCAATCTGAGAGCGATAATCTTGGAAATGACTTTATAAATCAAATTACAACAGCTGATGGGCCTGTAATCTCCTAGCTTGCAAGCTTCTGGTTGCTTAGGTATAAGAGCAATGGCAGTGGTGTTTAATTCCCTTAGCAAGCTTCCATTGGAGAAGAATTCTTTGACAGCTTTAGTGACATCATTCCCAACTGTATCCCATGATGCTTTGAAGAATTCAACTGAGTATCCATCAGGACCTGGGCTTTTGTTTTGTGGCATAGCAAATAAAGCAGCTTTAACTTCCTCCTCTGTCACTGTTTTTTGAAGTACAGTGCGTTGTCCATCACTGCATCTGAATGGTAGCAACTCTTGTAAAGTGGAGATTGAAACAGGAGAGATATGCATTGTAGTACTAAGTTCATTGGATTCTTAGAGATAAAAATCGTAATCAAATTTTCGTTCCCCTTTTTCCATCTTTTAATCATCCTAACTCCATCTTTCCAGCTAAGACAATATTTTAATGAAATGTGATTAGTTGTAAACATGTAATATATATATCTATGTCGACAGGTGATAATCTATATTACCCTTTTCCTAACATACTCGCAATAATAGATTCATATTATATTATACCTGATAATAATGTTTAAAAATTGAGACAAAAGAACAATTTGTCTTTGTAGCCGAAAAATGAAAAGAATTTAGCATTGTGGAAGTCAAAAGATGAAAAAGCTTTTTGTTGGCAAAAAAGCAACAAGAACGGAGTTGAGGGTAAGGGGGGATTAATTAATCATTTTGACGGCTTTCACATCCAACGGTCCATATTTAATTGGGGCCATCACACTTCTCATTTTAATATTCCATTTCGTTTTTTAATATACTTTATCATATAGTCTAATACAGTCTAAGTAAGTCGACAAATTATTAATATGATGCAGATAAACATACAGTGTCCCCTTTCAGATTCCATTTGACTAGCATAGCTTTGTTCTTTATAGGAAATATTTAATAGACATCTTGGACGATTCGGTGACGTTAACTTTGCATGTTTCATGAACATTAAAACGAACTGGAAAGACCAAAGCTAAGAGCTAATGTCTCTATCAAATCAATCACAAAGATACGTTTAAGATAGAATTGGTACGTAGATTTCGTTCAGTGCTTTAATTTTGTTAGTGATCGATGATAAGATAATAATGTGTGTGGGAGTTGTTGCGTTTTTAGACTCTCATGTCTCAAGTGTCGAGACACTATCTTTTTCTTTACTTAATCTAGTAGTTTTAGCCTAATAGGTAAACACACTTTTACACCTCTCCTTCTAGTAATGTTTCTGCCTAACTTTCTCCCTCACGTGAACAATACTAGATCATCTAGAAATTATTATCCCCATTTTGATTCCTAGGTACATACCTAACCGCAATTCTTAATCTCATGTTACTAATTTTTTTATGATTTCAATTGTTCATGTGAGTTTGCGTCCAAAATTACATTTACCTTGTAATCTTTAACTTTTTTAAATAAACCCGCACATGTTAATTGGCATTTTTTAAACAAAGAGATACAAACATAAACGTCAAAGGCAAAAGAAAAAACTTTGGTTTGAGATACAAACTCTCGTGGGCTTCCATTATTTGTCCAGGGCTCTCAACTTCACCACTCTCACGACTTCAACCTTGACCTTGATCTCTCCCTCCTCTTCTCATATGGAGGGAAATAATATTATCTTTTTTTTTTTTTTGGGCTAAAGGAGATAATATTATCTAAACTCTGTTAGACCATCCTTATCGGCACATATTTGTCAAAAGTCTTAGCCTTAGAAAAATAAGAACAATGAAGTGGAGAATCGAGTCTTGGCGTCTTGGCGAGGATCTTTTCACACAGAAATCTTATAGCCAGGTGTCAGCAATTAATTAGGCGCTGCATTTTCTCTGCTTTATTTTTTCTCTTCTCTCTCTTTTCTCTCCTCGCTTAGCCAAATTTCTCTTCTCTCTCTTCTATAAACTTAAATTATAAGTATTTTTAAGAATCAAGAGGAAATATGTGCCGATAAGGATGCTCTTAGGATTTAAGAATTTGACAGTCCAAAAATTTTAATTTCACAAATCTTTTTTCGGCATAATGTCAAAATTTCATTAATCCAACAAATATACAGAATCATTTATTAATCATTGTATTGATAACTTTATTTGGAAATTTAGGGGGGTGTATTCAAATTAGGATTTTAATGGATTTGTAAATTTTTTACAAATACTATGTTATTCAATTATGGATTTTAAAAAATCTAATGAAATCCAGTGTTATTGGATGAATGATTTTAAAATCGACTTTAAAATCCAGTGTTATTGAAACTAATTTGTGGATTTGGTTTTTAATGATTTTGAAGGATTTGAGAAGATTTTAGAGGATTTCCTTACTTAAAAATACAGAAATCCAAATCTCATGGTTTTAGGTGGGATTTGAAAAGATTTTACCATAAATCATATCAACTTCCATAAAAATCATTTAAAACACACATAAAACCTCAAATCACTTGAAATATTACCTCGAATACACCCTCCTTAGAGTTTGTTGTATGCTTTTGTTTGTCTTTTCTCAATCATTTGTTGTATATATTAATCGAATCTAGAAAAATATGTTCGTTCTTGGTTCAAAATCTCCTGCAAATTATCCATATATAGATACAATGTGAAATTTGTAGCAAATTTCTATTTTGACTTTATGTATTGATATTGAATATAAGAAAACTTAATATGTGGGTATTAGCATAAAGTTAATACTATCACTATATATATAAGCTAGGATCTCATATCATAACAACAATACAATTCAATAAAATATCTATTCTATAATGCTTTATCCTACCTATTTTAAAATTGACAGAAACTAAAGAAATATAAAATATATAAGTATTAACCTTTAGACTCGAATCTTACTTTTTGGAATTGAAAAGGGAGGTGGTCATGGTTATCTTGTCGACAATGGTAACTCGTCGTGCAATTTTTTCTGCCGTACCTGTTTGTCATATTCTTTGTAGTAACTACGGGACTACGTTGTCCATATTGTTGACAAAAGAATATTAAGACATGCATGTATACATATATTTGTCTATTTCTGCTCTTTTTATGATGTTTTTCTTAAAGTCCATTGAGTCGAATATATAAAACGCCTTTCGGTAGATCTCATTTTGAATGTTTTGTACTAAAGAACCTTACTGCTTATATAACACGTGTTGCTCTGATCATGTGTTATAATATACTTCTATATCCAATGAATCAAATGAGAAACAAAACAAAGTAAATGATGAAACAAGAAAAAAAAAAAAAAAAAAGCAGGAACAAAAATAAGGTTCAAAATTTTATATAAATTATTTACTGAGAAAATGCTTGTCTAAAAAATTTTTCTAATATCAAATAGATAAAAGGGTAAAATTAGTTTTCTAGTTTTATTTGTTTTCTTTTTTAATGTTGGTTTATATCTAGTTGGTTCAGTTCTGATAAATAAATAAAACAAACATTATTTTGATTTGGACTGATCAAATTCGGTTAAAATAGGGGTTTGGTTTTTCTACCTGGCCCGAAATTCTAACATAGGTAGCTACCAAAGTTAGTCATAGATTGTCTAAATTCAATATATAAAACAGTGTCTAGGATTACTTGATGATGAAAGAAAAAACAAATTGTAGGAAAATGTAGATTCCTTTCACTCAGAACATTTCTTCATGTGGTTGAAAACGAATCATCAATTTTGACTATGGATATTATTATCCTTTGATCACATTTCAATATTTACTTTAAAGGTTTCAATAGTAAAACCATGATGTGTCAATGAATATCAACTAAATTCATTGGATTCTTAAAAAGATAAACTCGTAACCAACTTCGTTCCCCTTTTTCCATCTTTTCAATTTCTTAATCAATCCATATTTCCAGCTAAGACAATATTTAATGAAATGTTGTGTAAGTTGTAAACTTGTGATCTATGAGTCTATGACAGGTGATATACTCTTTTTGCTTCCCTTTTCCGAAGATAATCACAATAATAGATTACTATTTTATTTACACCTAAAGAATAAAAAGAGACAAAATAAAAGTTTGTCTTTAATCTTTATGGCCGAAAAATAAAAAGAGTTTGTTGGTGTTAAAGCAACAAAAGCCACAAAAGCCAAGGGGGGTTAATCTATTTGACGGTTTACACATCCAACGATCCATATTAAATTGGTACCATCACACGTCTCATTTTAATATTCGATTCCTTTTTTAAGTATTTTACTTTAGCATAGTATATGTACTCAATACAATCTAGTACTTATCGGCAAAGTAAGGATAAATTAATATGGAGCTAAGAAACATACAGTGTTTCATTTCCCTTTTGACTTTCAAATCTTTCTTCTTCTATGTTTTGAAAAATATTGGACCATTTTTGTGACACTAACTCTTATCTGTTTCATGAACATTAATACGAATTATGGGAAGAAAAAACTATTACTTGATGTCTGTCTCTATCAAATCTTATCTATCACAAGATACATTGAAGATAGAACAGTACGTAGGTAGCGTTCAGTGGTTGAATTTTGTTAGTCACTGGTCGATATTAATGTGTGGGAGTTGCGTTTCTAGACTCTCATGTCTCAACAATTGAAACAACTCTCATTTTCTTTACTTTTTCTAGTAGTTTTAGCCTAATAAGTAAACCACTCTTTACTACAACTCTCCCTTATAGTAATGTTTCTGCCTAACTTCCCTCTTTTTCATCCTCATTTTTAGTTACCCATCACATAAAATAATAGCACTAGATAAAATATATATAAAATATTACTATCACCATATTGGTTCCTAGGTAGGTGCATATCTTTTCTTCTTTTTAATTCTTTTTTTTTTTATTCAAAGGTAGGTGCATATCTAACCACTAACAATGTCCATGAATCTGATGTTACTTACTATGGTTTTGTCCGTTTGTTTGAGCATGCGTTCATACTTTACATTTACCATACAATTTTTCTTAACAAATCTGTAACCTTCAATTTATTAAATGAATCCGCAACCTTAAGCATTTTATGAACAAGAAATGTAAACATAAACATTTTACGCAAAAGAAGAAATTTTTTTCTTTTGTGGATATTTACACTTCCCAAAGATATTCTATGTAACACAATGTTCTAAATTTCAAAAACGAAAAAAATAAATGTGCAAGAATGAGTTTGATCCAAAAAGTAAATGAGTTCAAGATAAGTGAAACTGAAACCATATATTTAAAACTAGAAATAGGCCCGCGCGATGCGCGGGTTTATGTATTAGAAAATAGTATATGCGTTGAAAAATAATTATCATTTTAAGATTTATTTTTAATGTTTTTACTTATGTGGTTGATGTTGTTGTGCTTAAATTCATATTATTAGATTGTTTTTTGCTTTCATCGTGACTAATATCATTGATTTAAATATATTTTTTTTCAAAATCTCTATGTTATCTCGATTTTTATAGTTAATTATAAAATTAAAATTTCTTGTGATTTATTTTCTTATATCAATACTTTATCTTTTTAATTATTTTCATTATGTGTTTTCGTAGCACCTAATTTTTTTTTTAACGACATTGACTATTTCTTCTTTCACATTTTTAATGTACCAACTGTTGTTGAAAATCTATGGCTATTAGCCTATTATCATCCATTTCTTATATCTATACCATTTTTTTGTTTTAACAACTCTTCATTTTAGATTTTTGCTTATTTTAAAAGTTTTTGTTGAAGATAAATATTTACATGAAAATAATTAATTAATTTTATAGAGAAAAATCAAAAGTGATGATTAACACCAAAAAGAACATAAAACTTCCAATAAATACATTTTTTCTTCTAATCTCCAACGCTTTTGAATTTTACTATTATATAATGAAGTTTTTTAAATTTTTAATCGGTAACATAAATAAGTATTTTATTACTAACAAATATAGTTAGAAATTCTAAATAAGTATTCTATTTTTAAAATAAATTACTTCTTCTTCTAAGTAAAATGAAATTATCTTACTTCATATTTAACCAATCTCTTTTCATATTTTTAAATATTTTTATCGTTAACATAAATTTCTACTTTAACACTATTTTTAAAATCTTTATATATTCATTTTTCTTTAAAAGTAAATCATTTCTTATTTTGAGTAAAATTAAACTATGTACTTATATATTTATTACATGTTTTTGTGTGTTGTATTATATTACTTTTTATTTATATTAAACCATGTTATTGTTTGTGAACAAATATTTTTTTTATTAAAAAAAGATGATATAAAAATATGTGAATTAATTTTTTTTTAAATGTTTCTTGTTTTAATAAATAAATTGTGTGAAACTTGTATTTCGTAATATATATATATAGTTTAAATTTTGTTATCAACCAAAATGATTTAAATGACAATTTGGTTTAGAATGTACTCACTAAATGCTTAAGGTGAGGATATATATAGATTAATGGCTAAACTTAAAACTTCTGAGCATGTCGACTATCTTTAGCTGTGGTTTCATGTTAAAAGATCTAAAGTCAGATATTATAATCCGAAACTAAAGAGCAAATTTTTACCAATACTACAATGAGTCGAATTCAAATGAGTCGAAAATAAAGTTTGCAAATGTTAAGACCCAAAAGAAGACACTAAATACTAAACATGACATAGCAAAAGACTTCAGTTCAGATACAACTACTTTGAGAGACATCTTTTTTTTTGTGAATCCGACACGATCATCTTTCTGCATCCCCAATCATTCCTCTGCTGGAGGCGAACGAGAGTGGCTGCAACAGTTTCGAACCACAACAAAATGTTAGTATGATGACATAGATACCATTCAAATGTAATCTAAAGATAGTTTGAGATATGGTTACCTCCTGCGTATCGGGCTTTCTGCACCATCATATCCTCTTCCTGCTTCTTCTTCCATTATTTGTCCAGGGCTCTCAACTTGACCATTCTCAGGGCTTGACTTCGACCTTGACCTCGATCTCTCTCTCCGCTTCTCATATGGAGGAGGACTCCTGCTTTCACTGCGTCCTTTTCTTGGGCTTCGGTTCCTCACAGCTCCATTCTCTGGACTAGCCACTCTCTCCCTCCTACGGTCATCCCTCTTATAATCCGGGCTAAGCCTTGTTCTCTTGTAAGGGCTGGGGCTGCGTCGTCCTCGACCATAATCAGGACTAGTCCTTTCCCTTCTGTGAGCTACTGGACTAGCACCTCGCCCATAGTCAGGACTGCCTCTTTCTCTTCTGTAAGGACTAGGTGATCGCCTTCTCCTATCAGGTGACCTATCACACCGTCTTTCAGGACTGTATCCGTTCCCTCTCGCATCGTCATCTTTCATTGCATACTCCACTGAGATCACCTTATCCATCAGCTTACTGCAAACAGGAAAAACCAGACAATGGAAGCTGAAGTAGGGAAAACATTTGGGACAAATGAGAGTGTGAAAATAGACAGAATTAGACCTCGAATTGGTAGCATCCAGTGCTCTGGTGGCATCTTCTTGCGACTCATATTGGATAAATGCAAAATTCCTTCTGATTCTAACATTTACGATTTTTCCATATGGCTCAAAGTGTCTCTCCAAGTCCCGAGTCCTAGTGTTCTGTGCATCAAAGTTGATCACAAACAGAGTCTTGGAAGGTCTCATGCCAGACGATGATCTCCTTGAACCACTTGATCTTCCAGCACCTCCACGGTCATTCTAACCCAAGCAATAGAATTCGAATACCATCACTAACACAGTTCTGATAGTAACTCTTAAAATGATATTCAAGTTTCTACCTTTGTCCACTCAACACGAAGTCTGCGTCCCGTGCGGCCAAATTCATAGCGATCAAGCGCTCGGATGGCATCTTCAGCATCCCTTTCATCTTCCATATAGACAAAAGCAAATCCTGGGGAAAGAATCAAAAGGCAGAAATCAGAACATAAGAACAATCGTATATAACAGACCAAGTAAAAGAGCCTTCTCCAAAAGTATTTCTAATATGAAGACTCCTCCTTCCCCAGCAGCATCAAAGTAGCCTTTACTACTTACTGTAAAAAATAAGTTTGAGCATTCCCTAGAACCTAAAAACTCTACAAACTATAAGTAGTTTTACAGACCTTGCATTATGGAATTAATATGTCAAAGAAGAACAACTGAAAATGAGGACGGAATTGTGAACAGAAACGCGGTGGTGCATACTCCATTTAGTCTGCTGCCTCTGGTGTGAGAGGTTGGTATGATTCTACCAAAGAGGCATGTCCAAGAGCAGAAAAGTCAAGAGGGATGAAATGCAACTAAGTCGGGGATACGAGAAAGTAGTGCCATTGCGCGAATGAGGGTGACTCTTTTGGGCACGAAATGGATTTCCCATATGGTCCATCAATGGGCTGAGTGGGAAAATGGGCATCCCAAGATAGACAAAATCCTGCGCCAAAATCAAATTTTGAGTATGGCGGTTTTACCCTAAAATTACTCGATCTTTTCTCTTCTGAGGTTATGCCATGAACTGCATGCTGGGTGCTTCAAGTGTCTAGGCAGATGCTGGAATCAGATGACTGAAGAACCGATGGCATACGGAATGTGTAATGCAGAGAGCACGCTTTGGAAGGACGGTCCTCCAGAGATCCTCATGGAATGAGGGCGTAAGTGGATTATATGATTAACGCATTCGAATTTCACTTGGTGATTGCTCATCGGATTTGCAGTGGTTTACGACTTAGGAGACTTTTTTTAATCCATCCAAGTTAACCAAAACGAAAAAGTAAGACAAAAGTATTAAAACAATCAAGAACCAAGACTTACCAGCTTTCATATCAACCCTCTCAACCTTGCCATATCTTTTGAAAAGCCGTTCAAGATCACCCTCACGAGCATCATACTCAAAGTTACCGCAAAAGACAGGCTTCATGTTTCCTACAAAGAGACCACCGAAACGAGTTATAGATCCTCTCAACAACCCAAGCAACAAAAGATATCCAAGAAATACTAAACAGAGCACAGATTAAACACACTCCAAAAACAGAAGCAATAACAAAAATATGATTAAGATGAAAGACAATAAACATAACAGGAACCAAACTACAGAAAATTTTAGTCATATATACTTCCAAGTTTTCAAATTTATAGCTATAATCAAACTCCAATTCATCACAACCATTAACATACCAATGCAAATTATAATCAAATATACTTCAAGATTTCAACTTCATTTCATCACAACCCATAACATATTATACATGAAATTTTGATAAAACATACTAAAAAATTTCAAATTTATAACTACAATCGAACTCCAACACATCACAACCTATACAATCCCATCATAATCAAAGAAATCTCAGCTAAAGTATGCATTTTTTCAAGCTATGATAAAACCTCAGATCTGAAATCAATCATATAAATAAACCAAACCAAAACAAAGCAAGAGAAGCTATAAATTTCAACAAACGAGAAACAAGAAAAATTTCAAAGAAGAAAAATGAAATTAGAAATCGATTTTTAATTTGGTGAACACGAAAAGAGAGAGAGAGACCAAAAGAGAGAATCGAATTCAAGATCTGTAGACAACAAACTCAAATTCAATTTACCTTAAACGAGCGGTTGAAAAATCGTACCGGCCGTCGAAAGTCGAAACCCTAGAAATTAGCTTCTTAGATTTTTGTTTTGCTTTCTTCGAGGCTCCCACAGCTAATGAAAGTGCAATAGATATATATATATATATATATTTTTTATTTTACTCTTATTTTTTTATAGCATCTAAATCATTATTTTACTCTCTTTTTGTTTTTTGTCGTCATCTTATTTGATTTTTTTTATTATTAATTTTTTTAATTTTATTTTACTCATTTTTACAATTGATATTCTGCAAAATTTGAAAAGTGAATTAAAAAAAAAAATTATGTTCTGAAAAAAAAAATTATGTAATTTAATAACAAATAATGACGTCAAAATCCCTAATGAATTGAAAAAGGAAAAGACATGTACTCTCCAAGTCTATGTAGTTGACTCAACAAAATCAAGAAGAAAAAGAATCATATATTTATATACTATTATACGCATTGAGATTCTTTTTACAATCCTTTCTGGATTTGCAACGACTAGTTTTTGTTTTTTTAATTATAATGAAGGGTTTTGGTTCATCATTGCAAATTTGAGATATTGTTCATATAACTCCCATAACAAGAACCCTATAATGGTGTCTCTTACAAGGCTCTTTAAAACCTTTTGAATCCAACCATTCGATGTTGTACCACTATCAGATGAATCTCTTCTTCCCACCAGATCCCTAAACCGGAGATCTCCAGAGTCCGACACTAACGCATAGATCACACCGTTCATGTGTCCTTTTCCGATCACACCAACTACTGTTTTACACCCATTCACTGCCTTACTCCTCTTCAACGACCAAGCAAGATACTGTCAAAGCAAAAAAACATTGCTTTGTCAATTCTTATTGACAGAATGTGTCTACATTATTTTTATGCTTACGGTGTCTCTTTCGTGTATTAGAGGCAGTAGGAGTGATGGGTATGAGAAACTTAGTCGTTCGTAAAGCTGCAAACTTCCATTGCTTTCATTTGTCTCTTGTTCCTGTTGCAATGCATATAACAAACTGAATGTTACAACTTATCTTATCATCTTCTTGAAAATTTACCGGGGTTGGGGAAAGAGAACAAAACCTTAAGCTCGGCTGTGGATATAGCAGATGACGATGTGATTGCTCGAGTCACAGCCATCACTAGATTAAGCTTCTCTGCCCATTTCAAAGAGTTCCAGGCCCTTTGGAGCTACAATGTTATAAGCCATTAGTCCCATTGGTTTTAAATCCATATGCAACTACAAAAAACAATCATTTTGTTATAAACATTACTGTGATTTCGATGGGTCGATCTCCAAGAACCAGCTGTGCACCAACTTCCTCAGACGCTTTCCGAGCAGCACGAAACTGCAACAAAATTTGTTCAAGATCAGCTTCAAATGTCCCAAAATGAACCTAAAATCTTGTGAATTCTCTTAAGATTACCTCATCGCCGAAAGGGCGGTCAGCAACAGAAGATAATTTGGAAGAGAAAACCGCCAAAAGAAGTCGCAAGGCCAAAGCAGTTTGGCCTCCTATAATCATCACATCCCAAATCCCAACACACACACACACCAAAGAATCAATCATTCATCATCGTCACTGTCACAAAAACAAGTAAATAGAAAGAGGAAGGTGAAGCTCTGATTAGTTATATACCCAAGTCTAAGCTCCGGCCAACAGCACCAAGAAAGCCTGTTCCTGTCAATGAGAACACTCCAGATCTTAAGTTCTGATCAACCTCTCCACCAACACTCGAAGTATACATAATCCCAGCTCTGTAACATCAACATCAAGCTCTGCATTGTGTTACTGTCAGATGATACTTCTGTTCCCAAACTACAATTCTCATCACAGATCACAAAACAAATAACGTCTCAATTCAATTTCATTCTGTTTTTTCGTAACCTAACTAATCTATTGGCTACAGTTTCCAAATTTCCCCAATTTCACATAGCCCTAATTTCGTTCTAGATAAAGAAATTGACTTTCCTGCTACGACAGAGCTCGACGGCGACATTATCAGGCTTCACCGTACGAACGACGCGTTCGACGACGGAAGCAGACTCCGAAGAGATATGAGAAGTGCCCACTAGCCAAATCGACTCCGGCTCAACGAACTCTTTGCGCCAAGCTGGAACAGGACCGAAGCTCTGTTTCTGGACAAGAACCAGAGTCCCATTATCGGCGAGGTCTAGTAACTCAGGGAAACTTCTAGCGATTGCGGCGCGTGAGTCTGACGCGATTTCGTTGCGGAAATCGAAGTCCGGTGGAGGAGTTTGGACGGAGACGGAGACTTTGGTGGGTTTGAAGAAAGGCTTTGAAGTTAAAGGAGTGAAGAAGGGGAAGGTTAGTGGATTCTGTAGGAGTTTCATCGGAATGTGAGACACAGAGAGAGTGATAATCAAATTGAGATTTTTTTTTTCTTGAATTCATTCAATCGTGATTATGAAAAAGATTGAAAATTTGATTGGTTTAGATTTCATTTGGGTGTCTTGTGATTTTACGAGGATGACGAGTATGCACGTTAATGGCCATTGTCCACAATGGAACTTTCACGTTTTGACATTTTTATGTGTGTCTAAAAAAATCATCAAACATGGAAGTATACTTAGTATATACATTAGTCAAAAGACTTGAAACTAGTATTCAATCGGTTTACTATCATCATCTACACACAAAATAAATACTACTTCGGACGGCACAAATTAATCGGTTCACCGTTCTATTTTTGAAGAGGATAATAATTTGTTGGAGACTATTTTTGTTTATCATTCTAACAAATAAAGATGACGAAATTTGAATGTATTAATTTTTTTTTTAAATTATACACAGTTTTCCCAAAGGTTTTCTAGGCTCAAGGGACTATTTTTTTTTTGAATGTATTAATTAACAAGATCTAAACTTTGCAACCGGAAGAAAAGGTCAGAAAATTTACTGATAACTTACTGATAACCACATCAGAAAATTTCTTCGATTTGATTACACTGTGATGCAAGGGAAAAAAACATTGCGGTTCTTTAAACGTTTAGCAACTTCAGAGGTTTGTGAACTACGTGGAAGCAAAATAGATAAAAAAGATAAAGAATGAATCTTAAAAACGTATAAAAACAAAAGGCAAATGAAAAAAAAACGACCTCATCATCCTAATCATCATGTTATTTAATTCAAAAAAATTTATTTATATATTTTATCATTTAATTTTAAAATTTATACATATGTAAACAAGTTTTTTAATAAGAAATATGAAAGATTTTACATTATATTTAATATTATAGTAGGTTTTTCTCTCTTCTCCTTAAACCACCTCATCATCATAATCATTTAATTATTCAATTCAAAAATTTATTTATACATTTTACCATTTAATTCTAAAATTTATACATATGTAAACAAGTTTTTAAAAAGAAATATGAAAGGTCTTTTCTTATATTTTATATGTTTTTTTTTAATTTCATAATATAAAATAAGAAAACCTTTCATATTTCTTTTTAAAAAACTTACTAATTTTCGATTATACTAACTAATTTATAAATAATATATTATATTTTCAAAGTGAATGTTTTATTATGAATATATATCCATTAAAATAATATGCAATAAAATATGAATGGACTAACATTAGAATGTAAACTTAAATTATGATGAGATTTAACGGGAATAGAACAAAAACAAGAAATTTTGAGAATATAAAATCTATCTAATTTATATCTTACAAAATTTTCAAACATAAATAAGATAGCTTGAAACAAAACGTGAATTCTCATTATAAAAATACGTATGAAAAAAAGTAACAATACTTCTTCACCAATAAACAAAAATAAGTAAATTAGACAATATGTAAAGAGATAATGTAACTAATCAAAACATAACAAACTAAATTAAATAGGCAATAAAACTCTCGCGCGTAACGCGTGCAAATGACTAATATTACATATAACTTCTTATTCAATCAAATAGTCAAATGTTAGAAGAACATTAAAATGATTCATTCCACTCGTTTCTATCCTTTCTCAAATTTTGTTTATTAATTATTTTCGGAGATTAATCAAACTTTCTATATGAAAAAATCAATTTAAATGGTGTTTCTTAAATTATATTTTTCATTTTTTGCAACATATACGAGTGAGAAAAAAATTATATTTTTTTAATAAAGAGTCGAAGTAAGCGATATCCAAAACTTAAACAGTTCTCTATCAAAATATCAGACGCTTGAGATATGACTGAAATAATAAAATAAAAGTGTTAAGTAAACAAATATAACAAAATACAATTTGCACAATGAAATAAGCAAATATCACCTTCTGGACATTGAGTGACCGTAACACCTTCCTTTTCAAGGCTCTGGATCACTTTTGCAGAACAACGGTCAGGATCTTTCTTGTCTGTTATTACAGCTTCAACTAGCATCTTACCATCAAAGCCGAAACTCTGGAGGAACTCCAACAATGCCCCAACACATCTTTGACATCAAAGTACTTCGGGACATTCACATTTTTAAGGTCCCATAATATACGAGCTATTTGGAACCTCAACAACTATAACAGAAGAGAAATATAGAGTTCTCAGTTGCACAATGAAATAAGCAACCATCCATTTGAAAATTAAGAATGTAACTTCTCTATCCTATCCAACATGGTGGTTGTTTGGCATAATAGCACAAATTAAACGAAAATTTTTGGCATAATAGCACAAATTTTTTACTTTTGTCCAAAAAAAAAAACACAAATTTTCTTCAGAATTTAGTAGGCTGTTAAGACAATTTTCATAGCATAGGACGTTAGCACGTGATGATGGACAACAAAAACATGGAAAAAGTTATCAATAGAACAAAAAAAACATGTAAAGTAATTAGTCAGATTGAAGAACAAAGAAGCAAGAAAGAGCTAAAGGACCGGAAGTTGTCGTATGGTGAAAATGTGACTCTTATTTAACGTTGGTACAATGGGTAGGGGCCTGCGTGCCCTTTCTCTTACCAGTAATTACTCTTTAGTTATAAGATCTCTACATATGCATTATATATTTTACATTTTCTCTAATTGTAATCATGTGTAACAACTATGAGTCTATGATTTTATATCTATTGAGCATTTTTTATCTACACAAAAACTAGATTCTTTGATTTATCTGGCCTTTAGTTTAAAGGATTTCTACAAGAAGTTTAAAGTTATTACATGAGTTGATCAGTTTAACTTTTTTTTTTTTTTGGGGTTTAACTTCTTTTCTCTTTTTGCAATTTTTGTCTAGCCTTTTTTTTATACATTTATGTGGTTAGAAAAAATATGTTGAGGAGAAAAAGAAACTTTGAATCATGTGGAAACATAAACCCGTAAATGATCGGTAACTTGTTTTTAAAAAAATTAGGTCTTTCTACTCGAATTATATCCATGAAACTTTATATGGTTGAGTAGCGTAGGATTCAAAATGGTCGTAGTTTTTTTTTGTCTTTTTTTTGTTTTTTTTTTTTTACAGCAAAAGTGGTCATAGTTTAATACCTAATAATAATAATATGGGTGATTTGATGATGATCTCATTTAATTTGGAGTGATATTGTGGGCTGTAATTATGATACAATAAAATATGGAAAACAAGCCAATGGGAGAGTCCTACCATGAAACTAATCGTGTGGGACATTCATTCTCTCATTCTCTCATTCTCATAGACTCGTCGTCTTACCAAGCTTTGGCTGGCTTCCTTAAGTGCTCACCATTACCCATTCATTAAAAGTATATCTTGACTTTTTATCCATTTTATTTCTTTCATTTTATTGCCTCTTTGGTTTACCCTTAATTATTGAATTAGATTCATTTAATTTAAATAAAATGAAATCGCGCAAGGTACGTGTTCGATTCCAAGCCTCCCTTTTGGGTTAAAAAAATCGTTGGCAAAAGCGGAAAGAAAATACCTTTTTGTACAACTCATTAAGTGGAGAGGTCGATACGGAACGGGGAAGGGTATCCACTATCCTCCAAAGTCCAAACAACAACAAAAGTTCTGATTTGTTCAATTTCTTACAAATTCTTTAATAATTAATACTATATTTAAATACTGTTTAGAAAATTAAATTCGCAAGGTCATATACAATTTTATTTGTTCAGTGACCGTTTTGTTGTTTAGGCTTTGAATACTGACATGTGGTTCAGAAATCACGACAACAACTTTCTATCATCCTTGACAATATTTTATTTAGCTGCATTATTTTCATAAATTCTATTAAAAAAAGAAAAGATACAGTTAAATTATTGTGTAATACCAGTAAATAACTATGGTTTTGTTTGTGGTCACACACACACAATAGGTGGATAGCGTTTTTGTAAACATCGTGATTCATGTTTTGCTCATCATTTTACAAAATAGTTTAGATTTTTGGAAAAAAACAAGTATATTAAAAATTTTAAAAAGAAAAGCTATAAAAATTAGTTTCATCAAGAAAATATAAATATACCCGATACTGCAAATATTTTGCTCATTCGAACCAAGTAAAGATGTTTTTTTGTCCAAATGAACTCTCTACTGGTTCACTATAACCTTAAGAAAAATACATTTGATATTTGTAAGTTGTAACTGTGGCTGAATAGATTATCCAGAAGCCAAGCCACTTATTACCTCAAAGGCTCAAACCAATAGAAGAAGCTCTACCCAATTTGACATACCCTGCCGTTTTTAAAATATACAATAAATTACGGCTTAGTGGTAAGTGTCGAATCAATAAGTGTATTGTTTGTGTATAGTTAGCGATTCGGTCATCGTAAGTGGCTGTCTCTACATGGGGTTCACAAATCTACTTTTAATTTACAAATCTTGTTTTTGACATTTTAAGCAATGAGTAGACAAAAATTTTAAAATAATAAACTAGTACTACTAGTTATAAAAATTAAATATGACCAACTGAGGAATGAGGTGAGAGGAAAATTGCAATTTCTCTTTATACGAACATAAACAAATAATATCATAAACAAATCGTCCAAGTATATAAATGTGTAAACAGCTAACATCATTCAACAAAAAAACGGAGCTTCATACGAATTTGCCACGGTTTTAAAATCTCTCACATCCAAAAACCATATCATATATATATATATATATATACACAACACACTTTGATCACAAAAACAGAACACAAACACATTGTAACATTAGAGTTAATGCTCAAACAAAACATTAAGCTTCTTATGTCGAGTACTAATTCTCCGACCACACGGAATCAAGAAACGACGACGGTTCGTGAAGTCTCAATCGCATTGCCTACTAAACCATCTGATCAGTCTCCTCAATCATCACCAGGATCATCTTCTTCCCCTTCACCAAGACCCTCCGGTGGATCTCCGGCGAGGAGAACAGCGACTGGATTATCCGGCAAACACTCTTTTTTCAGGGGAATTCGACTACGGAACGGAAAATGGGTATCGGAGATTCGAGAGCCACGTAAAACGACAAGGGTTTGGCTCGGTACTTATCCGGTACCGGAGATGGCTGCTGCAGCCTACGACGTAGCGGCTTTAGCCTTAAAAGGCTCCGACGCCGTTTTGAACTTTCCCGGTTTGGCTTTGACTTACGTGGCTCCGGTTTCAAACTCTGCAGCGGATATAAGAGCGGCCGCAGCAAAAGCAGCAGAGATGAAGCAAACGGATCCGGGTGGAGTTGAGAAGACACTGGATCCGGGTCAACCCGGAAAAGAGGAAGAAGAAGTAGAAGCGTCGTCGTTGTCATTAGAGTTTATGGATGAGGAAGCGATGTTGAATATGCCAACTTTGTTGACGGAGATGGCTGAAGGGATGTTAATGAGTCCACCGAGAATGACAAATCCGACGGTGGAGGATGATTCGCCGGAGAATCATGAAGGAGATAATCTTTGGAGTTATAAATGAATCCATCGAAGCTGTCTTTTTTTTGCCGGTCGAATGAAGTTTTTTTTTTCTTTTTGGGTCGCTGTTATGGAAAGTCAAATAGGTTATTAATATGATCTATTAATATTTTTGAGAAAATATTTCGCATGTGTTTTAATTGCTCGCTCTATGAATTTGATTTTTTTTTTCTTCAGATTATTTATATAGATATAATTTAATATGATTATATGAGGAAAATAGATTGAAGATAGTGCTGCTATCTTGTTTTTAGCTACTTTTTTTTTTTTTTTTTTTTTTTTAATTTGGTCAATGCTGCTCCTAGTTAAAGAAAAATCTTTTTTGTGGAAACTTATCCATTTTTTTTACAGTTCATCCATTTTTCTATATTTTAAATTCTGAAAATAATACTAATCTTTTTCCGGAAAAAAAAGTGGAAGCTTAACATTTTTTCTTCAACTGCAAACTTAAATTAGAGGAGATAAATTACGATATGATAATTGCAAACGAGGATTTTTTTTGGAACTTAACCATCAGACCACACATCTTTATCATTTTTGAATATCCAACAAATGAACATGTATATATATATATATATATATATATCATGTTTTATATGTGTCAAGTGATACATTTATGACAACTACTTTTGGTTATCATTTTTATCCTCCACATCATATGATCTCAGATTGAGATGCCATCATGTCCAATATGTTCCTCATCATATTGGTGGTTTCTTTGAATTTTTTCTGCATTGTGTGCCATGCATTTTTAGCATATTCACAACCCTAATCAACTTGTATTGGTTCACATTTATGACAATGCTTTAAAACTGTATTTATAAAGTTGTTTATCACTTTAGCCTACATATGCATATGTGCTTTTATTATGGGAGACTTCCAGCTAACCTCCACTGCAATCAACGCATCTTCATCAATTCCTCAAACTATACTCCTCTGTTTCTTAAAAAGTGTCATTTTAACATTTTTTTTGTTACATAAAAAGTGTCGTTTTAGGTTTTCGATGCAAAATTTAATGATTTTTTATGTTTTATGATTATTTATATTTTGCAGTTTATTTTACTATTGGTTGAATTGTATTTAAGTTTATAGGTAATGATGTTTTATTTTTGAAAAACTAACAAATTAAATGTTTTCTTAATTTGTGTGAAAAGTCCAAAGGTGACATTTTTTATGAAACAGAGGGAGTAGCATTTAGTACCTTCCAATGCCAAAAGCCCTGCCAAACAACATTTATGTGAACAATTAACTTTATTTTCTTCTTCAAAAATTTCCAATTGTTATTCAGTTTTAACTCGCTCTAGATAGGGATAATGCCACTCTAATACCTAGCACAACTAAAAACACAATCTAGCTTACAAGTTACAACCAAACAATTTTTAAATTATAATACTCCTATGTAAACTTTTTTGAGTAATGAAAGTGAAGAAGTAAAAAAGAAGAAAAACAAAGGTAAAGTCTCTCTCTACTAAACCTTCTAGTCGTGATAGAGGCTCTCAAATAATAACATCAAAGGATAAACTTTTTTGTTAGCCAGCATATCCGCAAAGCCGTCGTCTTCTTCGCCGGACATGCTAGATAACAACAATCCACACTCAAACTTGTCCAGAGAGACCATCTCTGATTCATGTCCACAAGAACCAACCAATCTCTCCCCAAACACCAATCACCTACGCCAATTTCACTTATAATCCGCACAACTCCCAAAACAGCAATCTCAAGCTTCCAATGAGTTTGTTCTGTAATTCAATTGAATCCCTTTATCCAAAACCTTTTCTTCCCCACAAATCTCACTTCTTTCCCTTCTCCAATCCCAATTTCCAAAACCCTAAGTTCACCAGCTTTTCATTTCGTCGTCAATGGAGTATCAAATCATGTCTTAAATCAGCATCTTCATCAGAAATCGATATGGTAAGGAACAAAGAAGGTGTCTTTACTCCAAAAGAGAAGAAAGTTGTAGTCTTGTGGGACTTGGACAACAAACCACCACGAGGTCCACCGTATGAAGCCGCAACAGCTCTCAGACGAGTCGCTGAGAAACTTGGCCGAGTCGTTGAGATCTCCGCTTACGCAAATCGTCATGCTTTTATCCATTTACCTCATTGGGTCGTTGAAGAGAGACGAGAGAGACGGAACCTTGATTTCATGGAGAGGAAAGGAGAAGTGACTCCAATTGAGCCTTATATCTGTGGAGTGTGTGGTCGTAAGTGTAAAACCAATCTTGATTTGAAGAAACATTTCAAGCAGCTTCATGAGAGAGAGAGACAGAAGAAAGTGAATCGAATGAGATCTTTGAAAGGTAAGAAACGTCAGAAGTTTAAAGAACGTTATGTTTCAGGGAATGAGAAGTATAATGAAGCAGCGAGGAAGTTGTTGACGCCTAAAGTTGGATATGGTTTAGAGGCGGAGCTCCGGCGAGCTGGGGTTAATGTGAGGACGGTGGAGGATAAGCCACAAGCGGCGGATTGGGCGGTGAAGAGACAGATACAGCATTCGATGACTAGTGGGATTGATTGGTTGGTTTTGGTTTCGGATGATAAGGATTTTTCGGATATGTTGAGGAAAGCTAGGGAGGCTGATCTTGGGACTTTGGTGGTTAGTGATAGGGATAGAGCATTGGGACGGCATGCTGATTTGTGGGTTCCTTGGATTGGTGTGGAGAATGGTGAGATTGGGGAGAAAGATTTGGTTCCGGGGAAGAGACCGCGGTTTGAGGAGGAGGAGAATGTAGGCGGTTTTGGTGGTAATGATGAGTTGTTTTCGTTGTCTTATGATGAGGATGAGAGGGCGGAGATTACGGTGGAGAGTGATGGGTTTGGGAGGTTTAATGTGTCGGCTTTTTCGGAAGATGAATGGGTGGAGGATGAAAGGGACTTTGCTTTGAGTGATAGTGATGATGATAGTGACGATGAGCTCGGTTTCTAATTCATGGCAATTGAGTTTGCATTTTCGAAGTGTTAATCGGTATTCAAAGGAGCTCTGGTTGATGTAATTGAAATCAAAAGCAGAACCATTCTTGCATAAGCCAAGATATCGCGGATTCATGTGGTAAAGCCATGAGAATTCAAGTTCATAATATTGTGGTATGAGTTGCTTTCTGAAAACTAATGGTTAGTCTTAGTTTGGCTAAATGATGTTGTAAGTTATCGAATCTAGGATTTGTGCCTGAGGAGGTATGTGATTTAGACCTAAGAACCATCGTTGAGTGTCTGAATGGATTGGAAAAACATTTTGAAGGTCGGAGAGGCAGAGAAGAACACATTAGATGTGAACTGTTATCGCCAACTCCACACACTAAAGAAAAAACGTATAATTCGCAAAGATTTTAATCGAACTGCGATGTGAATCTTTGATATCGAACCCTAGATTCGCGATCGCAGCGCCAAACTTCGATTAAACCCCTAAAAATTCATCTCTATTGACGATTCAGAAACTAGAAATTTGGAAACAGAGAATACTAGATCACACTGAGAAGGTAAATGATCTCCTTACTGTTGAAATGATGCTGATCGACTAACAATTTGAAATTTGGGTTGGAGTAAACCGAATTTAAATTGAAATTATATCAAATCAGCTTTCATTTTGATCTGTTTAGACTAGACGATTATAACGACTGAATTACACACAATATTCGAAATATTAATTATTTGTGATAATCATACGAATTTTGATATGGAGGGAAACGGTTGAGATGATAAAGAAAAAAAATGATAATTAGATTTTTTTTTTTTTTTTTTGCGTTTTTAAAAATTTATCTTCTTTTCTGTCCTTCACTATTCCTGTTTGCATTCTTACTCAATTGCAAAAATTCTCTGCTTTGAAGAGGTCGAAGAAGAGAGAAAGCCATGTCGCTGAAAACAGAGGTCTGTCTAAACGTATCTCACAAGTTATCACTCTCTTGGTGATTTTTGTGTTGGAATAGTGAGGTTGAGGGTTTTAAATTGTAGGTTGAAAAAGTTTCAGAAGATATGATCGATGGTGTTTTCTCAGCTGATCCTTCATTACAGCTTGAATCCACTGCCAAGATCAGAAGTATTCTATCACAGAGTAAAAAAGTTCCTCTGTTTTACTTTCTTTACTTTTCTTGATCTCGATTTTAAAGATTGTTTTAAGTTTTTTTTCTCTTATATATCTTTCCAGGAAATATAACTTGTCCTTCCGAAATTGTGATACGATTTGGAGTTGTTCCTCGTCTCGTTCAGTTTCTTTACAATGAAGATTTCCCTAAGCTTCAAGTTAGAAGAAAAAATCCCCCATCAAGTTGATATTTATGATGATGATCAGTGTAATCTTTGATTCTGATATATTCAATGATCTTTTTCTAGTATGAGGCAGCTTGGGTTCTCACAAACATTGCTACTGAAAAACCGGATGTGGTAGTTGATCACGGCGCTATTCCAATCTTAGTCCAGCTTCTTGCTTCTCCTAAAGATTATGTCCGTGAGCAGGTAAGTATTCTACTTCGTGTAGTAGATATGAATGTTTTGTCACAGATAATGAGTTTTGAAAAATGTTCTTGAAGGCTTTATGGGCACTGAGTAATGTTGCTGGTGATTCAATACATTACCGTGACTTTGTTCTTGAGTGTGGGGTATTGATGCCACTCTTGCGTCTTCTGTACAAAGATACTACGCTCAGAATTGCCACTTGGACTTTGTGTAACTTGTGTCGTGGCAGACCTCCACCGGCCTTCGACCAGGTCTTGTTACTTCTCTCTGTTTGCTCTGTTTATATACGTCCGATACTTTTTTAACATATGAAGCATGTTAACAGGTGAAACCTGCTCTCCCTGCACTTGAACTACTTCTTTATTCAAATGATGAAGAAGTCTTGAAGTATGCTTGCTTGGCATTATTTCATCTGTCTGATGGTTCAGATGATGGAATCCAAAGTGTCATTGAAGCTGGTTTTGTCCCAAAACTAGTTCAATTTCTCCAGTTAGTACTTCTGAGACATATTTAACCCTTTGTGACTTTGTGTCATGTTTGGATAATGAAGGCTGACAATTATTTTTCTTTTGCAGACACCCTTCTCCAGTGGTGCTTGTGCTTGCACTACGTACCATTGGGACTATAGTTGCTGGAACTAATCAGCAGACTCAGGTATGTAATTCATATTCCACTTATGTTGTCCACCTTGTGGACGATAAAACTGTCGGAAGTTTGTTTTTGTCTCTTGAATGATATATCACTATACCGATATTAGTAGAGAGTATCTAGTGCTTGCTTCGTTATATGTTGCTAAAGTACGATGTTGCGATTAGATTTTGTAACAAAACAACAAAATGCTTTGTTTTACATCTCCCCTAAGGCTCTGAATGTTACTCTTTGAACTTATTCTTCAGTGTGTGATCAATTGTGGTGCCTTACCTATTCTTTGCAACCTGCTTACTGGAAACTATGAGAACAACATAAAGAAGCATGCTTGTTGGGCGATTTCAAACATCACTGCAGGCACTAAAGAACAGATTCAGGTGCAGAACATAAAACAAATTTACCCTTTGTCATTTGCTATCACTAACTGTTTTCTCCTGGTGATAATAACAGTTAGTTATTGATGCAAATTTGATTCCAACCTTAGTCAATCTGGCTCAAAATACTGAATTTGACATGAAGAAAGAAGCTGTATGGGCGATTTCGAATGTGACCTTACGTGCTTCTCATGATCAAATCAAGTACGTCCTTGTCTTCGTTTTTTCACTTTAACATGCTTATAGATTCATCAAGTCACAATCTCCATTGGTGTGATTCAGATACATGGTGGAGCAGAGTTGCATAAAACCTTTATGTGACATCCTAGTATGTCCTGATCTAAGAACCATCTTAAAGTGTCTGGATGGATTGGAAAACATTTTGAAGGCCGGAGAGGCTGAAAAGAACATCGGAGACGTGACCTGTTATTCTCATATGATTGAAGATGCAAAAGGGCTAGAAAAGATTGAGAACTTGCGAAACCACGAAAACAATGTGATCTGCGAGAAGGCTTTGAAGATTCTGAGGACATACTGGCTTGAAGAGGATGATGAGGAGACACAACAACGTCCAAGGTGATGATCTAGACTTTCAGTTGTGAGAGAACCAAGTTCCAGTTCCTTATGGAAGATTCAACTTCAGTTGAAAGGTAAATTCAAAAAAACACAAAAATAAAACTTTTCAAACTGTTGAAAAATCTTCATCTACTTGATGTTGTGTTTATTATTAGTTGAAAGGTTTAGTAAAAAAAAGTTACTCAAATTCTTGAAATCTCCTTGCTGATTATAGAACAAAGAAGGGTTTTGTTAGGATCTTGAATTTTTAGAGCAATGATGATGATTAACAAAATGAAGGTGAAATTTTCGGAAATTGTTTTGTTTTTGTATTCTTAATTTTAAATGGCGTTCTCAATTTTTTTTTAATAAACACGACTTTGATTTTTTTTTTTTTTTTAAGAGATCACACGAGAAATAAATGAAAAAGAGAGAAAAGTATCTTTACAAAGAAAAGAGGGAAAAAAAAAATTTAAGAGAAGAAAATGATGGTATATAATATATTGTTATTATAACAGGTGTTTTGGTTTAATTTGCAGTTTATATAGAACATATTCTAACCAATTACCTTTTTGGTTATTTTATAAACTGCAAACCATTTTTAATTTTTTATAGTTATTCATGCTAAGTTCCCTTTAAAAAACGATTATTTTAACGTGCGACGTATTTGGATACATAATGAAAAAAAAAAAAAAAAAAAAACACAATCATCCATGGCCACGTATCCAAATTTGGCTTAGTTTGATAATAGTTTGAACACAACTAAAGAAGAAGTCCTTAGAATAGTCCAAAGGATTTCCAAAAATAAAGCATAGACAAATCCAAAAAGATTTCCCAAAAATAATGAATAAAAAGGACCCGCACTTTAAAAGCGCGTGGGTCAGTAAGGACCCAAACCGTGGCTCAACAGCGGACGCACCGTCACGTCAACGTGGCTCACCTCTCGAGCCAAAGAGAGCAGTTACACTCCAACTGTCAAAACCGTGTCCCGGTGACGTCATCTTGAACCTATCTTTATCACCTTTTAACTAAAGTCTGCTTTGTCTTTTTCTAAATCGTCCCCTTTCTCCGAACATAACAAATTGAATAAAATACTAAATATCCAACTGAACTATCGAATCCAAAACAGACACAGTAGGCAATACACTTCGACTAAGTAAAGTAACTCAAAAGGACACGTGTCAGTAAAATACCGTGGGACAGTTGTCGTTACCAGATCTTCCGTGTTCTTACTTTTACTATAAAAAAAAAAAACATGACACTTCTTCTCTTTCTGTAATAAAAATATCCAAAAAAGTTGCAACGCCTGAGAACAAAAAGATAGAAAGAGAAATTAAACATCTTATCCAGACAAATGAATCCTTTTTACTCTGCTTTCTCAGACTCGTTCCTCTCAATACCCGATGATAGATCTCCAGTTTCAGACAGTAGTGAGTGTTCACCGAAGTTAGCTTCAAGTTGTCCGAAGAAACGAGCTGGGAGGAAGAAGTTTCGTGAGACACGTCATCCGATTTACAGAGGAGTTCGTAAGAGAAACTCAGGTAAATGGGTTTGTGAAGTTAGAGAGCCTAATAAGAAATCGAGGATTTGGTTAGGGACTTTTCCAACGGTTGAAATGGCTGCTCGTGCTCACGATGTTGCTGCTTTAGCCCTCCGTGGTCGCTCTGCTTGTCTCAATTTCGCTGATTCTGCGTGGCGGCTTCGTATCCCTGAGACGACTTGTCCTAAGGAGATTCAGAAAGCGGCGGCTGAGGCCGCAATGGCGTTTCAGAATGAGACAACGAGCGGTACGACGGAGGGAGTAGTGAATAATACGGCGACGGAGACGGAGGCGGAGGCAGCGAGGGAGGGAGAGACGACTGCGGAAGAGCAGAGTAATGTGTTTTATACGGAGCAGAGGACTACGGAAGAGCAGAATCAGAATGGTGTGTATTATATGGATGAAGAGGCGGTTTTGGGGATGCCAACGTTTTTTGAGAATATGGCGGAGGGGATGCTTTTGCCGCCGCCGGAAGTTGGCTGGAATCATAATGACTTTGACGGAGATGCTGACATGTCACTCTGGAGTTTTAGTGATTGATTGATTGATCTTTGTTTCTGCATAATAAGTTAGTTAGTATTCCTTGGAGTTCTAGGATTGGTCGATAGTTCCGTACTAAGCTTTTTTTGGTTTGTTATAGTACGGAAAGTATTTGAAACACCAAATTGAGTAATTAGTCACATTCATTCTTTATAATAATTTTGTAAACAGATTTTTTTTGTTTCTTTTTTTTTGTAAACGGATTTGGTCAAATTATAGCTATCAAGTTGAAAATCTTGTGTGTTGTACATGAAACAAAATAGATTTTCTCTTGGAAGGGATGATATATATTGACAATCTTATTCTTACCACTTCGCAATGGCTTATAAAAGGTTGAAACTATGCTTTTCCAAATATAGTATATTGTCTGAAGAATGTTGTTGATTTAAGAATATATATGATTGTTGTCACTTTCTCTGTTTAAACTTTAAAGCATTTGGTCGATGGATGTGTGAGTTTGTTTGGCATAATGGTAGTCAAAATTTGTTAAATGATCATTGGATTCGTTTTTTGTTGTAGGTGAGACTGAGAATAACAATTTCCTTTAGTATACAATGAAGAAGAAAATTCGAAACCGTAAAATATCTTCTACCCCACTAATATAGTGTGGTCCTCAAAAGTGTAATATTTATTCGTGGCCTGAAGTGATTCTCACACCTTGTGGTCAGATTGGGCTTGGACACTATTTCTTATCATTTTTCTCCACTAAACATGTCCCCTGACTTAACCTTTTGAGGATGCAAATCTCTCACTTGTCAATTGTTACTTGATTTTTCCACCCGTACACTTTCTCTATTTTAACTGGTTTTTCTGCCAAAAATAGTCTCTACTTTAAAGTAAGAACCGGTTTGAACCGAGAAAGTAATTTTGTAGTATAAATCCATCATAGGGGTAAAACGGTAACTAAACAATTGACGTCAAGCTGACGCGACTGGTGTTCACTTTCTCTCTCTCTCTCTCTCGCTCTAAAACTAGTTCTGTCCGCTCCACGAAGATCCGAAGCTTAAAAACCAAACAAATCCACTTCAAGTTCATATTTTTATTTCTTTCCTCTCCATTATTACTTACAATCCCAAATTTTTCTTACCTTCACTACACAAAAATTTCAAATCTTCGAGATTGCTTTGGTAAATTTTCTAGGGTTTCTTCCAATTTTGCCACTTGATTTTTATCATCCATGATCGGATTTTGAAACAACCACCGATCCTTAAATTCAAAAGTCTCTGTCTTGTATTAATTTTTGTTATTGTAATCTAGAGAGTGAGGGATACAAAAAAAAACTATGGATTTTGATTTGAACGGAGGAAACAAACGAGTCTTTAACAGACTCGGCGGCGGTGGCGGAGGCGGGTCAACTCGTTCAACGGCACCAACGGATACAAGAACAAAAGTTTGTTACCACTGGCGAGCGGGTCGTTGTAATCGGTCTCCTTGTCCTTATCTACATAGAGAATTACCGGGTCCTGGTCCGGGTCAAGGTCCGGGTTATACGAACAAAAGGGTCGCTGAGGAATCTGGATTTGCGGGTCCGAGTCATCGGAGAGGACCTGGGTTTAATGGGAACTCTAATAGTAGTTGGGGAAGATTCGGTGGGAATAGAACGGTGACGAAGACGGAGAAAGTTTGCAACTTTTGGGTAGATGGGAATTGCACGTATGGTGATAAGTGTAGATACTTGCATTGTTGGAGTAAAGGTGATAGCTTTTCGTTGTTGACTCAGCTTGATGGTCATGAGAAGCTTGTTAGTGGTATTGCTTTGCCTTCTGGATCTGATAAGCTTTACACTGGGAGTAAAGATGAGACCTTGCGTGTTTGGGATTGTGCTTCTGGACAGGTCTTTGATTTGATTCTATCTTGTTCATAATAGCTTTTGTTTTTTTAGTCTTATTCCCCTTGTTTAATGGTGTTTGATGTTTTAATATAGTTGTGTAATGAATATTTATCACTTGTAGACTGACTTGAAAGGATGTAATTTGTCACTAGTAGAGTGATGTGCACAGATATATTGATGGCAATTGGTGTCTTAGTTGTCAAATTAGGAAAGGGATGTGTCTCATTCGGTTCTATTCGATTGATGGAATTGTTTGGTTATGATGTAGAATGGCTTAAGAGAATGCGATTTGTCAACTTTATTCATTAGGAACAGATTTGTCTGATTGTTTTGATCCTTACTGAATATTTTGAACAAATTGATGTTCTTGTTGTCCTCTCTAGCTACAAAACCATCTAAGTTTCTGATTTTGTGAAAAGACTGTTTTAAGTTTACTTATAGTGGATACTGTTGTTTTCTCTTTCGATTAGTGTACAGGAGTACTCAAACTTGGTGGGGAAGTTGGCTGTGTGCTTAGTGAAGGCCCATGGCTATTGGTTGGCATGCCAAATGTTGTTAAGGCAAGTTATCCGTATTATTTCTCTTAGCATTACTTTTCTTGGTCTGTCACAATAGATATGGAGGAACCGCCTTTTATTGCTCTATGCTTGTTGGGTTACAGTATTGTTGTTAATACAGGCGTGGAATATCGAAACCAATGCAGACCAAAGTCTAACTGGACCTGTTGGCCAAGTATATTCTCTCGTTGTGGGTACTGATCTGCTCTTCGCTGGTACACAGGTAAAATTCCAATTCTTTTTGTTTTCGTTGAGATCTCTGCGAACTATGTCGGCTTTTGGTTAAGTAAGTCGCAAGTTCTTTACTGTCTGTGCAGGATGGCTCTATTTTGGCATGGAGATACAATGCTGCCACTAACTGTTTTGAACCGGCGGCGTCACTGACTGGCCATACACTTGCAGTTGTTACATTATATGTTGGGGCAAACAGACTTTATTCGGGATCCATGGACAAATCTATAAAAGTAAGTACTAGTATTATCTATCATGCTTGAATTGAAAGATCTCATTTTGTTTTGTTTGAGCTAATCTTTTTGTTTATATGTTTTTTGTTTAATAGGTATGGAGCCTGGATAATCTGCAGTGTATACAAACGCTCACGGATCATACATCAGTTGTGATGTCTCTCATTTGCTGGGATCAGTTTCTTTTGTCTTGTTCATTGGACAACACGGTTAAGGTAAGTTCAGCTTTGTTTAACTTCATAACTTTCTTGGAAGTTGCATTCTTCTATCGTTGACGTGTTTTTCCGCTGTAGATATGGGCTGCGATGGAAGGTGGCAACTTGGAAGTGACATACACTCACACCGAAGAACATGTATTCTTTTCCTTTAAAAATGTGTTACCCTCTTGTTTGGTCCTATTCTATATGTAATGTTACTAATAAATTTTGGCGATTTCTAAATCGGATTCAGGGAGTGCTAGCTCTATGTGGTGTACATGATGCAGAAGCCAAGCCGGTTTTGTTATGCTCATGCAACGACAATACCTTGCGCCTCTACGACTTACCATCGTAAGTCTTGCAACTTTTATGTCTGAATTCTTCAATTCTTCCTCTTGTATTGGTTCTGATAGCTTAGGTTCGTTCATTAGATTTACGGAGAGGGGAAAAATCTTTGCAAAGCAAGAGATACGGTCGATCCAGATAGGTCCCGGGGGCATATTTTTCACGGGTGATGGGACTGGTCAAGTTAAAGTATGGAAATGGTGCACTGAACCAACCGCGGCTTCGTCTTGAGAAAGTTTGATGCTACCGTCAAAGAGTTGTTTTCTACGATCCACGGTCTGATGAGATGGACAGTGGCCAAGATCGTGTCATGTTAGGAGTTTTGAGACAGAATTGGGAGTATTTAGGTCCCTTTTTTTTGTCCAATTTCAGCATTTGTCTTGTAACGTTTGGATTGTATGGTCAATTTGTCATAAAGGATTATCTATTCAAGAGAGATTCAGAGTTGATAATACAGTGGATAACGAAGTTACAGAAGCATCCTTATTAAGAAACATTGAAATATTCTTAGAAAGCATAGATATTTTCACAGATTGAACATAACTTTGATGGCATTGCTCCCACGAGCACTAGTTTCAAAGGCGTCTTCCACTTCCTTCTGAGAGAAACCGAATCTGTGGGTTATGAGTGGCTTTACATCAATCTTACCACTTGTCAAGAACTCAAGACACAAAGGCCATGTGTTCTTGTACCTGAACACACCTACCACATCTACCTCCCTGTTTCAAAACCAACACATTTTACTTGTGGATCATGTGATTGTACTTTTCAAAGTTAGAAAGTTTCTTACTTTGATGGTCAAAAAGAGGTTACCTTGCAGCTGCAGGAGTGAGAGGGACAGTCATTACACCATGACCCATTCCGACAAGACAGACTTTACCGCCACATCCAGTGGCTGCTAATGCTGTCGACATGGTTTTGTTAAAACCCGCACAATCGAATGTCACATCGATGTTTGACCCCATAGCTTTCTTAATTTGTTCAACCTCAGAATCAACATCCTGCAAAAGTGAAAAAGGACAAGTATTTATGTTTATACAATCAGATCATTAGCAGAAATATTTGGGAACTAAAAAAAGTGTAAAGAACCTCTAAGTTTGTTGTCACTTGAACAACCCCATGTGCACCGAGCTGTTTGGCTACGGATAAACGGTTCTCATCAACATCCACAATAACAATTCTAGGCACACCGAAAGCCCGAGCAGCCAACATCGTGACAAGGCCAATAGGTCCAGCTCCCATTACCAAAACGTTTGTTTCAGGACCAACCTCAGCTCGGCGACAAGCATGAACACCAACACTAAGTGGTTCACACATTGCTCCTTCCTCCAAACTCACATTCTCAGGCAATTTGAAGCATAGATCCGCAGGGTGAACCACCTGGTTAGCTAGAGAGCCATGAACCGGTGGAGTTGCAAAGAACTTCATCTCTGGACAAAGGTTGTATCTTCCTTCCTTGCAGAGATTGCATCTCCAACAACTAATCCCAGGTTCAAGAGCCACACGGTCACCAACCACTAGATGTTTGACTTCTTCACCTACTTCTTCAATGATCCCAGCACATTCATGTCCCATCACCATCGGTTCTTTCACCACAAAATCCGCACATCTCATGGTCTTTTTTTTATAACATTTACACCCATCAAAAACCAATGTCAAGAACCATAACAAATCAAACAAAACAAACAAACATTCTCTCTGATTATATCATAAGTACCTTGAGGTAATGAACATCACTTCCACAAATACCAACAGCTTTCATCCTAACTCTCACATCTTGAGGACCTTTCCATGAACATAAATCCATCAGTTTCCAAGGCTTTGAACCAAAGAGTCACAGGACAATTCAATTAAATTAAATCCCAGATAAAAAAACATTGTCTTACCAACGGAAGGAAGAAGAAAAGGTTGGATCTTGAGGGTATTGAGACCAACCAACCAAGCAGCCATGTTCTCTTCTTCAACCTTTGAGCCTTCTCCGTGAGACATCCCTCCTTTCCCCATAACTCTTCTCAACTAATGTTCAGCTCAAAGCTCTCTGTTGATCTCAGCTTTTAGATTAAGCCAAAGCTACAAGAGCCTTAAAGAATGATTAAGAATATAAAGGGGTCAACATCGAAGTCTCCACTAAATATCTAAATAACAAAAATACAACAACCAGATAAACACAAGCGGTGGATTGGCTTTTAGATATTTGGATAAAACCCATATTGTTGCTTTAGTGTTTCTACTTTCCATCATAAATATTTTGTTTACCATTTTTTAGTACTCATCCAAATATAGACATGCTCAGAACAAGTTACTCTAAATAGCTTTAGGTTTTAACCACTTGGATTGTTTCTTATGTCTTGGATAAAATTTATTTTACCAGATCAGTATACTGATGAAGTCAGAGGCTATTTCAAGAACAAAAAGTTATCAGACAAGTTCCTCCGCAGCAACATCAGAAGTCAGAACTATTTACTTTGGCCGTCTTCTTTGTATCACAATTTGCCATACTTATGAGTTCTCTCACTTACTTTGGCTAGGTTCATACAACATACCAACAACATGAATATTTCTTGGTACCATATTTTTGTCCCCAAAAAAACGCGGTAACGACACAACAAAAAATGTAATCCACACATCTCGGATTTGTCAATACATAGCGGCTTAAAGGAGAAGAGCTCCCTAGCTCCATCTACTATCTCAATTATTCAAAATGTCACCCAAGATCTGTCCAAAGAAGTGAAGAAACCAGAGTGCCTTATCTCCTGGCAAGACAAAGAAGAATGCAGTACGCATTGCATGATCAAGACTCGTAAACCTCGGGAAGACGAAGCCCTACACTCGCTGCAGATTTATTAAGCACTCGTTTCATTTCTTCAGTTCTATCAACCGCAATGTTGTATGAGAACAGCAAATCCTGCAACAACAAGTTTACCTATCCATGTGAGACTAAACACAAGAAAGAGATAACAAAAGCCATGTTTTTTTTTTTTTTTTTTTTTTTAACAAAAGCCATGTTTCTAATGTCATGCTTCTAAAGACAAATGCAAAAAGTGAGTTAAGAATCATAAAAAGACTTCACCTTGTGAGAGTGAATGCTATTGAGAAGATACGTATAATTGCGGGCGAGGTTGAGTTTCTCCGAATTCGAATTCTTTCGGAATTCTTGCTTAACAAAGTCTATGAAATGAGACTTGTGATCTTCTTTACCAACATGTTTCACAACTGCTTTGAGAAGGTCACGGTAAACTCTAGCAGCTAAAACAACTTCACCACTCATCTTCTTCTTTACCCTATCAACACATTTCAAATACAGACATAAACTTTGATTTTAACTCCAAATCGAATTCGGAAAAATTCCAAGTTGAGAAACCTCAAAGTTTTGTTCTTTACAAAAACCCAATTCTTTTAACAATTAAAATCCTAAGCTAGAGATTGATTAGTATAGCAAATGATCTCATTCTAAATAATTAAACAACAAATAATCTAAAAGCAGAGGCGGAACGATTCCAAATCCTATAACAATGGAGAAATCAAAACAAAATGTTGGAATCGATGATTGAACGAATCGAGATCGAATCAGAAAAAACGCGAATTGGTAACTAATGAAGACGATTACCTAAAATCTCGCCGGCGAAAGACAAATCTTAGAAGCCAACAAATTAAACGGAGAAATGGAAAAAAATCGGATTTGATTGAAGAAACAAAAAATTACCACTTAAAAATAAAATAAAGTAGTAAATGGACAGCCCAAAATTCGGAAATGGGCTTTTACAAGCAGTACAAGCCCAAAAAGATGAGATAAAGTTAAGTGACAATTTAGGAAAAATAGTGTTCAGCAACAGCATGATAAAAAGAGTTGATTAAGTAGTCAGGTGACCTTAAGGAGTTGAGTTTTAATCCTTTATGACAATAAAGTAGTCAGGTGACCTTAAGGAGTTGAGTTTGTCCAAACTCCTAACTAACAACTGCCTAGTCTCTGCTCATGACTTAGCTTATGTAACTTAACACTCATTCTAAAAGGCCTAAAGGTACCTATAAGAAGAAGGCAAGACATCCGCCTTAGACTTCGACATGTATTAATCTTATCTCTTCAACATATGCTAATAACAAATGATATAAATTATCAACCCAACTAATCCACCGTTATCGAAAAAGATAAAAATCATAAATCAAACTAGTACAAACTTCGTAAATAACCGTTTTTAATTATGCACATCTTAAACTTTGTTTTATAGACTAGCTTAGCACAAGCGACAATAAACTGTATATTCGGACGTGTTGCAGGGTATACCCATATCCACATGTTGTGTGGAGTATTGTTATCGTGCAATAGTTCACGAAACCATTTAATCATTTATAGCGATCACATTCACATACATAAAGTTAAATTCAATCGATAGATTATGATCATTTGTAATAAGATAAAATCAGATATTTACATATAGGACAATGTAATAACAAAGAAAAACAAACAAATTAAAAGTAGTAAATTTGAGGCCCGGCAACAGAAGTAGGCTCATAAAAGTAGCTAGATCTGTACATACATTCCCACGCAACCTTACTTGATATGGGTACTTTCTCTGAACCACTACATCCATCATAACTCATAAACCTTCCTCCGAATAGATATTAATCATTTAATGAAAAAATGCACATTTTTCACAATTGTTAAAGAGAATTGATAAAATCATTCTATTAATGTATAAACAAATTAATGATCAGTCCGCAGTTGGATCAGCTACCTTCTTTCTGTTTGTGACGTGTAATTATTTCAACAGTCAGATCACGATCAGCAACAAAATTAGCAAAGTGACTTATGCATAACTCATTAACTTCTATTTCTCTTAACATGGGACACTAGTACATACCCAACTGTTCTTTGTATATCGTATTAAATTATAATGAGTTGGGCAGATGGCACAATTTAATTAATCATTTTTAAAGAACATTTATTATTTTAAAGAAACGAAAATTACCATTATAATTAGTATATTATGTTAAATATTTATGTAGAAATTAATAGATCAACTGAATTAATTGAACATATTAATGATTGAATAACTATCAAAGTTCTTAAATGTATATTGCTAGTATAATACTATACATGCAAAATTTGTTTCGGTCATACATGTACTAAGACTTTAATGCTTATAGTCATTAGTAGGTGGTTGCGATCAGATCTTTACATGTAAGAGAAAAAACAAATACTCCGAATTATAATTGTTGTGTTACTTTTCATGATTTCATCGAATATTGGTTTCATTTTTTGTGGATATTAATATATATTACGATTGAAGGAATTTATAGTTGCAAAGATTCACATAATTAGTAATTAGAGCTTACTAGAAACAAAACAAGAACATCCCTTCTTTATTTTTTAAAAATTAACCAAAGACCCTAAAATCTTTGTATGAACCTGGGACTAATAAATAAGTGTTGGTGAACCATAAAAGCTTCCTCTCATAAAGACGAACGAAAAGAGGCTCATGCATCATCATCTTATTATATAAACCCCATCAAACCTATTCTTATTTTTGCTCTAATCTAAATATAAAGAACCACACATAATCTTTCGCCGTAATGGGTTTACTAATATTATGGTTATATCGCATAATTCTCGTCGTAACATTCATCTCCCATGCCTCGTGTGTTCCAGATAAAGGTATAGTTTCTTTACGTATCATTCAATGTGTGACGATATATATTCATTAAAATTTAAACATTTGATTTTTTCGTATTAATATATAATGAAAATTGTATTTTTTTAACGTGAAGCTGGCAATTACAGTTTTATGAAAGATGCAACATTGGCACCAATGTTCGCTAGGTTCGACTACATAATCATCGGAGGAGGAACCTCCGGTTGCGCGTTAGCCGCAACGCTATCTCAAAACGCTAGCGTTTTAGTTCTCGAACGCGGTGGCGCTCCATACGACAATCCTACGGCCACAGATATTGGAAACTTCGCCAACACACTCTCAAACATATCTCCCAAATCGTGGTCGCAGCTTTTCGTCTCCGAAGACGGCGTTTACAACTCACGTGCGCGCGTCCTCGGTGGTGGCTCGGTGTTAAACGCCGGGTTCTACACACGTGCGGGAGATGAGTACGTGAAGGAGGTTGAGTGGAAGAGCGATGAAGTGGAAGCTGCTTACGAGTGGGTAGAGAATAAAGTGGCGTTTAAGCCGCCGATGTTGGGGTGGCAAACGGCTTTGAAAGATGGGCTTTTGGAGGCTGGTGAGTTTCCGTACAATGGTTTCACGTATGATCATAACTACGGGACAAAGATTGGCGGTACGATCTTTGACCGTGCCGGTCATAGACACACGGCGGCGGATTTGTTAGAATATTCTAATCCGGACAGTATTGTTGTCTACTTGCATGCTTCTGTTCACAAGATCCTCTTCACCACCAAAGGTATTGATTCATATACATGTGTTTTCTGCTTTTGTTTTATTTGGTTAAGAACAAGCAAATCCGGTTTACGATTTAGTTACGGTCTAGTTTTTCTTGGTTTTTGGTTTTATAGGTTTTGTAGAAACGGTCATCTATAATTGGTCATATTTTAAGCAGTTCATGAAATATCATTAGATCTATTTTTAACATATATTTAAGTCAATTTCAATTTATTTGGTATGGTTTAGCCAGACTAAAATCGATTTCAGTTCACTTTCATTTAAACATTTTGGATTCGGTTTGGTTTGGTTTATATGTCCACTTCCACTTATAAGGAAACTATGTATTGGACAGGAAGGCCAAGGCCAAAAGCATACGGAGTGATATTTCAAGACGCGAATGGAGTGTTACACAAGGTAGAGTTGGAGAAGAACGCAATGAATGAGGTGATTTTGTCCGCGGGTGCCATCGGGAGCCCGCAATTGTTGATGCTGAGCGGTATAGGTCCCACGGCGCATCTCGCGGCTCACGGAATTAAACCGGTGGTCTTAGATCATCCGATGGTGGGGCAAGGGATGGGCGATAATCCGATGAATGCCATCTTCATTCCTTCTCCTACACCGGTCGAGGTTTCTCTAATACAAGTTGTTGGGATCACGAAGTCTGATAGTTACATTGAAGGTGCAAGTGGCGTCATCTTCTCTTATAGTTGGACCCGTAAATTTTTCGATGGAGTTTTGAATTACCTCAACGAGGTATAATATATCGATAACATTTATTATTTATAACCATGAAACTATATGTTTAAATTTGTTTTCTTTCATTGTGTCAGATGCAAACAAGCCGTACTACTACGGCATCTCCAACACTCTCGACTCAATCCATCACCGATTTTTTCAGCTCCATTGATCCTCTATTGAATGCGACCACAAGAGCCGGTTTAATCCTGCAGAAAATCGCGGGACCGGTCTCGAGAGGTCACTTGGAGCTTAGGAACACAAACCCAGATGATAATCCTTCAGTGAGGTTCAACTATTATCAAGAACCAGAGGATCTAAAGAAATGTGTTGAAGGAATGAACACCATTATTAAAGTGATAAACTCCAAAGCATTCTCCAGATTCAAGTACCCAGACGCTACCATTCAGGGCCTGCTCGATCTAATATTAAGCGTTCCCACCAATCTAAGGCCGAGGCACTTAGCCTCGGTGTTCAATTTGAAGCAGTTTTGCATTGACACTGTGATGACTATTTGGCATTACCATGGAGGTTGCCAAGTTGGAAGAGTGGTTGACAAGAATTACAAAGTCTTAGGCATCGATTCCTTAAGGGTCATTGATGGATCCACATTTCTAAAGTCTCCGGGGACTAACCCTCAAGCTACGGTTATGATGCTCGGAAGGTAAATACATGAACCAAAAGATCAAATAATCTAAAATCTGTTGAAGATTTGATCAAGAACTGATTGTCTTGAGTGTTATGTGTAGGTATATGGGCCAAAGGATTCTTCAAGAGAGGGCGATGTTCCGCAAAAAGGATGAAGAAGCATAAGATATATACTTAGAAACATTTGCTTTAAAAAATCTTGATATTGGAATTGATTTAATCAGTGTATGATGAACTAAAATAGTCTGAATGTGTACATCAGTCCATGTTCTGTTTCTATTATGTATAATAATGGTGGAATTACTGAACTTGGGGCTACTGATTTTGCAAATTTTCGGAATATAAACCCAAAGGCTAAGTCGGCATTACACACAAGTTTTAGAAATTTGCAGTTCTACTAAAATAACAGAAATGTATCATCCATATGAGAGCAAAAGGTTGCAAAACACATACAGACTTAATCTCTGGTTAGATAATCAATCACCACCGACTTGACGTTTCCACGAGTCTTCCACGATCAGTTCATCAACTCCCCATTCCTCAAAACTGATTCAGAATCATAAGTAAGACACAAGAAAAGATCAAAGTGAGTGAAGGGAAGAATATAAGCTCAACATTCTGAAAATTTTGATATGATTTATAAAATTCTCACCTCCCATCAGGTAGATAGCGTCTAATAGTGAATGGTATCTTCCGTTGCCTAAGCTCCTTCATAGCAATCTAAAACCAAATCATAGATTAGCTCCAATGTTCATACATCAATATCTAAGTTTACTGAAGCACAGAACATGTCGAAAAAACAACAACAAGAAGGTAGCACACCTCAAGTGGATCAGTCTCACCCTCTAGCTCGACCATGACAGGAGCATTCATGCTGCATCACCCAAAAAAAACACACAAAGAACCAAACTTTTCAAGCCAACTTAACAGTAATATGGAATAGAACAAAGATTGTTCTCTCAGTAGAATTAAGTACCCTCATCAAGTTTTACAAACATATGAGGATAAAAGAAGGAAGCAGAACCATACCTAATCTGCAAAGCGCGAGTACCAAGTATACGTGCACGTTCATACTTAGTCATAAACTTTGACGTTTTACGTGGACGTTGAACAGGTTCTGTTTCAACCTTATCTTCTGTTTCAAGAGGCTCCCCATTGATATCATCATTCTCCTTCATTTCAGCATCTTCCTCTACTCCTTCCTACTCACAAAAAAAAACTAATCAGAAACAGAATGTTGTATAATAAGCAATGACTCTCTTCTACAAAGAAAGAAACTTTAGCTTACTTCAATCTCTGGCTCAACTGGCTCGTCCTCATATCTGCAATTGAAGCACCACAAAATCAACAATTTGAATGATACGAATCAAGCAGTGTTAAAAAATGACTTTTTGGTTTAGCCATAGTTATAAATTTCTTCAATTAACTCACAAGTTTCACTAGAAAAGCTCAGAAAGTCCCAAAACTAGCTATTTCTCAATCAAACCGACCATGAAAATTAGGGTTTCTACCTTAAAATCGATTAGAATCAATACTACGCCGAACAAACAATTTTTGGTCAATTAAAGCAAAATTCCATCGAAGAAGTCAATGGATAAGCTTTCAATGTAAACAATAATTAGCCTAATTGCTCTCAATCGTTTAAGATTCGTCGAGAAAGAAGACACAATCCATTGAAATCGAGTCACAAGATAATAAAGAAATAGGAAAAAAACAGAGAGAGAGAGAGAGAGAGAGAGCTACCCCAAGTCATCGACTTCGTTGTAATCTTCGTCAGCCATTGAAGCCGATTTTTGATTATCGCTTCTCCTTCTCTTTTCTCTCGATAAACCCTAACGATTCGTTTGCAGAGAGAGTGTTGAAAATTTTATGAAGTTGAGAACTGAATAAATGAAATTTGTATTTTCCGGTTTACTTATTCGGTTTAGTGAACCATATTTTCGGACCATTTTATTTCAAGCCCAATTTAAGCCCACAAGAGAAACAAAAGTAGCTTTTTCTTATGTAAACAATTTGGTTGACTATATTATAACTGACAATATTAATAAGGCAATAACCACTTTTTTTTTTTTTTTGCAATAACCACTCTTGTTCAATCAACATAACTTCACATCTTCTAGAAGACAACTTGTTTGGAAAATTCATGAAATATGTGATACACATTAGTGATTATGCTTTCAGAGTTTCTTTTCTTTAATTTGGACGATATGGTCTCATCTTTAGTTGGCGAAACAATCGCAGCTCTCTCTCGAAGAATCCTCTGCCCCATGTACCTACACATAACACATTCCAACAATCATATTTTGGACATCATGAATCATATGATCATTTGGTGTATAGCTTTTAATTTTTACCTTCCGAGCTTTCATTCAAAAAAAAAAATTTTTTACCTTCCGAGCATCATGACAGTGGCTTGTGGATTAGTCCCTGGACTCTTTAGAAATGTGGATCCATCGATGACCCTTAAGGCATCAATGCCTAAGACTTTATAATTCTTGTCGACAACTCTTCCAACTTGGCAACCTCCATGGTAATGCCAAATAGTCATCACAGTGTCGATGCAAAACTGCGTCAAGTTGGACTTTGAGGTTATGTGTTTTGGCCTTAGATTGGTAGGAAGGCTTAGCATACGATTGAGTAGTCCACGTGCGGTCGCATTCGGGTACTTATATTTAGAGAAGGCTTTCGAGTTTATCACTTTAATAATTGTTTTAAGTCCTTTAACACATCTCTTAAGATCTTTTGGTTCTTGGTAGTAATTGAATGTCACTGAAGGGTTATCATCTGGATTTGTGTTCCGGAGTTCTAAGTAACCTCTCGAGACAGGTCCGTCGACTTTGTGGAAGATCAAGCCCGCATTTTCCATCATGTCCAACGGAAGATCCATGGATTTGACAACTGATTTGGTGGAGAGTGTCTGCATGCATAATGCGTCAAGAATAAATTATATAACAGTCTCATGCATGATTGAGTACTAAGTTATAATAACTTTAGTGTATTTATGTTGTACCTCGTTGAGAAGATTCAAAATATCATCGAGAGACCTATGGGTCAAGTTACAAGAGATGCTTAAGCCACTTCCACCTTCAATGAAATCATAAAACTTGGTGATCCCAACGAACTCTACGGAGGAAAGTTCTACAGGTTGAGGAGAAGGGATGAGGACAAGGTTCATTGGATTATCTCCCATGCCTTGCCCAACCATGGGTTGGTCTAGGACCACCGGATGGATCCCGTGGGCCTCAAGATGGGCCTTAGGACCCACACCACTCAACATCAATAGTTGCGGGCTACCAATGGCGCCCGCAGATAAAATCACCTCGTTCATTGCGTTCTTCGCTAACTCTGCCGTGTGGAACACTCCATTCACGTCCTGATATATCACTCCGTACGCCTTAGGCCTCGATTTTTCTGTCCAAAACAGAGTTTTCATATCCAAAGTAAAAATAACAAAATGTGAATATGAAATAATGAATTAATTACCTTTAGTGGTGAAGAGGATTTTGTGAACAAGAGCGTGCAAGTAGACAACAATCTTGTCCGGATTAGCATACCCTAACAGATTTGCAGCCGAGTGTCTATGCCCGGCGGGATCAAAGATGGTACCGCCGATCTTCGTCCCCTCGATATGATCAAACGTGAAACCATTGTATGGAATCACCCCAGCTTCCAAAAGCCCATCTTTCAATGCTGATTGCCATCCCATCACTTGTGGCTTGAACACAAGTTTCTTCTCGACCCACTCGTAAGCAGCTTTCACTTCATCCATCTCCCACTCAGCCTTTTCCACATAATAGTCTTCCGCACGTGAGTAAAACCCAGCGTTCAACACCGAGTCTCCACCGAGGACGCGAGCACGATGGTTGTAAACGCCATCCTCGGAAATGAAACTTTGCGACCACGCTTTTGGTGTGGTGTTTAAGAGTGTGTTGGCGAAGTTTTCGATATCGGTAGCCGCAGGATTGTCATAGGGAGAGCCGCCGCGTTCAAGAACCAAAACGTTGGCGTCTTGAGAGAGCGTTGCAGCTAATGCACAACCAGAGGTTCCTCCTCCGATGACTATGTAGTCGAAGGTAGCATCAATTGGTGCTAGTGTCGCATCTTTCATAAATCTGTAAGACCCTGTTTTTACAGAAACAATTTTCATTAACTAACAATAACGTAACAGTTCAAATGTTATGATGAAAAGTAAGACTGTACCTTTATCGGAATAACACGGGCCTTGGAATATGAAAATTGTAACGAGAATAAAACTAAATATGTGAAAACTCATTGCAGTGCATGTAAAATAAGATTAGAGTTGCTATGTTCTTTTTCTTTAAGATATTAAAAAAACTCCTACACGAATGCTCTTTATATAGTAAGATGAAGAATGAGCTAGCCCTTGTTTAAATTCGACTAGTATTTTTTGGTAAAAACTTAAGAAAGACACGCCAACTTCAGATCATATTAAGAAGATAGACAATCTTTTCTTTTTGGCAAAAACTTAAAAAGAAATATTATTTGAGTTAAAAAGATAATAAATATTCCAACATCATCAATAACCACTCTCGTTCTTTGTAAATAACTTCACATTTTGTAACAAGACAAAACTAATTAATGCAGCGTGAAGTGCCCTTCTTTCCTTCGTGTTCTCTTGGGTTTTCTTCCTTTCCCGTTTTGTTATTTTTTCAGTTTGATCAGATCATACCATTATTCAAATCTTTAGTTAAGAATCCTAATAGGATTTGTGGTTTAAATGTCTTTTTTTTTATATATAAAAAAAATAATAGATACAAAATATTTCGTCTCCTCTCTTACTCTTTCCCTTTTGTCCTTGTTGTTCCCAGTTTGAGATTATACCATCGTTTTAATCTTTAGTTAAGAATCCTAATAGGATTTGTGGTTTTGATTAAAAATGATAGATACAAAACAATGCGTAAGAATTTAATTCTAGTCACAACAATTGGACGGTTGGACCCTCATTGTTTGGGGTCCAAAAAGATTGCAAATCCAATGATCTCGCCATTAATTATTGATACAATACTTCCTCAAGAGTTTTCTTTCTTTGGAGTTTGGATGATCCTAGAAACAATCCAAATACAAAACTTTTGAGTATATCTCAACTTAAAACTTTAGACTTCTTGCTAATTTTTGCGGAAACGCTGCTCTTTCGCGAAGAATTTTCTGCCCCATGTACCTACACATCGCACTCCAACGATCATTTTTTGTTCAACAATCATATCTTATTTATGGATGATGTGATCATTTGGTTTATGCGCTTACCTTCCGAGCATCATGACCGTGGCTTGGGGATTAGTCCCCGGTGACTTGAGAAATGTAGATCCATCGATGACCCTTAAGGCATCGATGCCTATGACTTTATAATTCTTGTCGACCACTCTTCCAACCTGGCAACCTCCATGGTAATGATAAATAGTCATCACAGTGTCAATGCAAAATTGCTTCAAGTTGAAAATTGAGGTCAGGTGCCTTGGCCTCAGATTGGTGGGAAGGCCCAACATGAAATCGAAGAGCATACGTGCGGTCACACCAGGGTACTTGTACTTGGAGAAAGCCTTGGAATTTATCACTTTAATAACGATATTAAGTCCTTCAACACACTTGTTTAAATCCTCTGGTTCTTGATAGTATTTGAATGTCACTGAAGGGTTATCGTATAGGTTAGTACTCCGGAGCTCCATGTGTCCTCTCGAGGCTGGTCCATCGATTTTGTGGAAGATCACACCCCCCTTCATCATCACTTTCAATCCAAGATCCAAGGAATTTAAAAAAATTGTGATAGATTGGGTTAGGATTTCCCTAGATGTAGTATGGCTTGTCTGCATAACACGTCATAGTTAGATAACATATAATCTCATACGCAATAACCTTTAAATGTATTTATGTTATATACCTCGTTAAAAAGATTCAAAACACCATCAAAAAACCTACGGGTTAAATCATAAGAGAGACTCAAGCCACTTGCACCTTCGATGTAACTATCAAACTTTGTGATTCCAACAGCTTGTATGAGGGATACTTCTACAGGTTGAGGGGAAGGAACGGCCACGATGTTCTGAGGATTATCAGCCATCCCCTGCCCAACCATGGGGTGATCTAGGACGAGTGGGTTTATGCCATGAGCAGTAAGATGGGCTGCAGGACCTACGCCACTCAACATCAATAGTTGCGGGCTACCGATTGCTCCAGCTGACAAGATCACTTCGTTCATTGCGTTATCTACCAGCTCTACCTTGTGGAACACTCCATTTGCGTCCTCAAATATCACTTCGTAAGCTTTTGGTTTCTGGTTACCTGTTTTATAGCTCCATTTTTAAAACATTGATTGCATTTCTTTTTTTTTTACATAACACTTTTTATGTTTTATTCTCTAGACATATCATAACTTTAATAAATATAATGTCTATATATAACGTTCTTTACAAATTTTCACAACTAATTTCAGAGTTTTTATAATTGCTTTATAAGCAACTTTTCTAGTTTCTTTCTGTTTTCAAAAACCTATAATGGTTTAGGAAATCAAAAGATAAAAATTTGTATATCAAAAAACACCCTAAAACAAATGTGAAGATGATCAGTCCATTACCTTTGGTGGTGAAGAGGATTTTGTGAACAGAAGCGTGCAAGTAAACAACAATCGCGTCCGGATTAGCATACTCTAACAGATTCGCGGCCGAATGTCTATGACCGGCACGGTCAAAGATCGTACCGCCTATCTTAGTCCCGTAGATATGATCGTACGTGAAACCATTGTAAGGAAACTCTCCAGCCTCCAGGAGCCCATCTTTAAACGCTGATTGCCATCCCATTACTTGTGGCTCGAACACAAGTTTCTCCTCGACCCACTCGTAAGCAGCTTCCACTTCCTCCATCTCCCACTCAGCTTCCTTCACGTAATCATCTCCCGCACGCGTGTAGAATCCTCCGTTTATTACAGAGCCTCCACCGAGGACACGTGGCCGTGTGTTGTAAACGCCGTCCTCAGAGATAAAATGCTGCGACCACGAGTTTGGTGTGTTGTTTAAGAGTGTGTTGGCGGAGTTGCCAATATCAGTGGCCGTCGGATCGTCATAGGGCGAGCCACCTCGTTCGAGAACCAAAACGCTGGCGTTTTGAGAGAGTGTTGCGGCTAATGCACAACCAGCGGTTCCTCCTCCGATGATTATGTAGTCGAAACGAGCCAGCTTTGGTGCCAATGTTGCATCTTTCATAAATGTATAATGTCCAGCTTCACAAAAAAAAAGAGTATACTAAAATTCAACATATCATCATGACACATTTTTTTTTTTTGATATTTATCATCATCATCATCACACATTGAACTATAGGAATTAATTAATATAGAATTGTACCTTTATCAGAATAACAAGAGCCATTGAAGATAAAAATTGCGACGAGAATATTACGGAATATATGAGTAGTTATACAGGAGATGATGGTCATTATAGCAGTGTAATGTTACTAATCAAAGCCAATACTATATATATAGGTCGATTGAAAAATATACATTAAAAAAAGTCAAAGTCAGATCTGCAAAGAGTTGTAAGTTCATAAAACAAAGACTAATCATGTTATTCCATGTGAAGAACAAATAAAATCTTCTTAACATTAGTATATCAAAAACAATAGAGATAGAATCAAATCAATACATTTAGTTTTTTCTTACACATGCATTATGCAATATACTATATACAAATTTCATTTTAATAGTTATTAACATATTCTCGAGAATTAATAATAATTGCAAGTCACGTTCACGTTCTTAAGCATCCGTGGACCATGTAACACATTATGCAAGTCACGTTCACCTTCTTAAGCATCCGTGAGCCATACAAAAGCATTTTTATAAATAATAATGTGATATTTTGGAAATAGCTAGCATATGTCATCAGTGAAATAACATGATATTTTCTTAAAAAATATGTTTTGCAAATAAAAACCAAATTATGGTTATCTAGTGCTATCATTCTTCTTTTTATCTTGTGTAGCTAGTAGCTATGTTTATATTTTCTAACTTTAAAGCTGATTTTGATATTAATATTAAAGTTTATTGCACTCATTAAAACGAAATAGTTAGTATACTGATACATTCCGCCTTTTTTCATAAACAAGACTTGAGAACATATTGGCTATTTTTGGTTTTACTCAAAAATGGGCATAGTGGTGTATCTTAGCATGTAAGCATTGTAAATAGCTAAAAGGAAACAAAAGTGAAAAAGAAAACACTTTCTTGACCACTAAAATCAACGCGTTCTAAAAAGAAAACTTGGGGAAACAACAATTCAGAGTGCACACTTTTTTCAGTCTTTTCTTGGTTATAATCATTATTCCCGGCTAATTTGCTTCTGCTTTTCTTCTTTTTCTCTATAGTTTCCTATTAAAAGCAAAGCCATTCATCAAATTAACTATATTGTAATTTTGCGCAATTATCTCATATAATTACGTAACACCACCACAATTTCAACGAAATCTTAGTCATTGTGAATGGTCTTTGAGTTTTGAGAAGTTTATACACATTCAATGATTGTGCTTATATCCGGATTATATATTCAATTTTCTTTTCATCCAATAAAATTAAAAATTGTATGAATTACTATCATCGGCCAATACATTTTTATTCAATAATAAGTATACTCGGTCATTCGAAATGTTAGAACAATTACTCAAACTTTCATATATTTTAATCCGTTCATACTGCATATGTTTGTACGAACTATACTTAGTCGATTTCTTTCATTTGATATCAATAAAAAAATATATATATAGACCAAACATTATTTATCATATTTGATACAGGGTAAAAGACAAAAGAAACAAGCTTTTGTCTTAGGTGCACACTACTTTAAAAAACTTTAGACTTTAGTGTATTTAATACAAGCTAGGCTAATGACATGACAATTACAAAACAAAAATCATTTGCACCCAAAAAGAAAATGCAACAACCATGTCCCGGAGATTCACCACCACCAAACTGCCTTCACGGTTGCTTCTCATCGTCACCATTTCACGGCGCCGCCACCTTCGATCACCCACCAGATTCAACCCCCACCGTCACTTCCGCCACTCTCCGCCGTAATTTCGCCGAAACCACCGTCTCCACCATCTTCCCGGACACTCAATTCGCCGACCCAAATTCTCTCCCTTCACTTCAAGAATCCTTCTCTGATTTCATCCAAGCTTACCCTAATTACTCCGAAACTTACAAGATCGATCGGATCAGATCCGATCACTACTTCCACTTAGGTTTATCACATTACACGTGTCTTGATTACATTGGAATTGGTTTATACTCTTACTCTCAGTTGCTCAACTACGACCCTTCCACTTACCAGATCTCTTCTTCCTTATCTGAAAGTCCCTTCTTTAGCGTTTCTCCCAAGATTGGTAACCTTAAGGAGAAGCTTCTCAACGACGGAGGTCAAGAAACAGAATTTGAGTACTCGATGAAGAGAAGAATCATGGGTTTTCTCAAAATCTCCGAGGACGACTACTCAATGGTCTTCACCGCTAATAGAACTTCTGCTTTCAGGCTCGTCGCTGAGTCTTACCCGTTTAACTCAAAACGGAAGCTTTTGACGGTTTATGACTACGAGAGCGAGGCGGTGGATGAAATTAACAGAGTCTCTGAGAAACGTGGAGCTAAAGTAGCTGCAGCGGAGTTCTCATGGCCAAGACTTAAAATTTGTTCATCCAAGCTGAGAAAGATGGTCACTGCTGGGAAAAATGGAAGCAAGAAGAAGAAGAAAGGTATTTTCGTCTTTCCGCTTCATTCTAGGGTTACAGGATCTAGGTATCCGTATCTATGGATGAGTGTGGCACAAGAAAATGGGTGGCATGTGATGATCGATGCTTGCGGTTTGGGACCTAAGGATATGGACAGCTTCGGGCTCTCGATATATAACCCCGATTTCATGGTTTGTTCGTTCTACAAGGTGTTTGGAGAGAACCCTTCCGGATTTGGTTGCTTGTTTGTCAAGAAATCCACCATTCCGATTCTTGAATCTTCCACTGGTTCAGGTATGGTTAACCTCGTACCTACCGACAATCCGATTTCATTACATGCGTTGGACATCAACCGCACACAAACAGAATCGGAAGAAACAGATAGCTTTAGTTCTAGTGTCAAATACAAAGGCATAGATCATGTGGATTCACTTGGATTGGTAACAACAGGGAACAGATCAAGATGCTTGATAAATTGGTTGGTAAGTGCTCTCTATAAACTCAAACATTCAACAACTAGTCGTCTAGTTAAAATCTATGGTCCAAAAGTTAATTTCAATAGAGGACCAGCGGTTGCATTCAATCTATTCAACCAAAAGGGAGAGAAAATCGAACCTTTTATCGTGCAGAAGCTAGCCGATTGCAGCAATATCTCACTCGGAAAAGGTTTCTTGAAAAACATCATGTTCGAAGACGACAACGAAACGGTGAAAGATAGAGTTTTTGAGAAGAGAAGAAACAGAGAAGTCGAAGAACCAGGGATCTCTGTTCTTACTGCTGCGTTAGGGTTTCTTGCGAATTTCGAAGATGTTTATAAGCTTTGGATCTTTGTTGCTCGGTTTTTGGATTCAGAGTTTGTTGATAAAGAGAGTGTGAGATGTGGAGTTCATGTTTTTGAACACAAGAGCCGTGAAGTAGTCTAATTTGTACTTTGTAGCCTAGTTTTGGTTCGAATTTGACTAGTTCGGTTTGGTTCACTTCTTAATTCGGAACCGGTTCTACTATGAATGAAATTTTGACTTTTATTCTTAGCGTCAACATTTCTTGTCCTATCAACTCACATCTCCTAGAGTTCAAGTAGATGTGATCGGGGCCAAGGCCCAATAGTTAACTAAAATAGGCCCATATTGGTACAGTTTGCGAAGATGTGATCTACACCGTTGATTTGATATTGGACTATAAAAATCAAACGATGATCTTGAGGGCCCCTTCTTCCATCTTTGTAGGGTTCGTGCAGAGGATAAGGTGAGCTGTGGATTTTTGATTTTTCTACCTTTCTAGGGTTTTCTCACTTTTTTAATTTTTTTGCTTTTCCCTCTTTTATTTCCACTCTTCTTTAATTTACCAAAAAAATCAAACTTTTTTAAAGGTTGGTTCATCTGTCAAATTGAAAGATGACATTTTTCCTGTAAAAAAAAACAATTTGACTATATCCGACCTAAAATTTCTCTTCTTACACAAAAAAGCTGATTTTGAGTTTTGTAACATTCAGATTTTATAGGGTTTTGTGTAAATGGAATCGAATCAAGAAGGCAAAGCGATTGAAGAGATTGACGAAAACGTTGACCAAGTAACCGTGACCCGTATTTCTGACCCGGATCCGAAATCCCACCCGGGTTTGATGCTCATGAAGGAAGAAGTCGGATTATTGCAGCCAATGATGACTAATTCGCTCAAACCGGCTCCGAAGAGACCGGTTAAAGACCGTCACACGAAAGTAGAAGGTCGAGGTCGGAGGATCCGAATGCCTGCGGGTTGTGCTGCTCGGGTTTTTCAATTGACCCGTGAACTTGGTCACAAATCAGATGGAGAAACTATACGGTGGTTATTGGAACGAGCTGAACCGGCGATTATTGAAGCAACTGGAACCGGAACTATACCGGCTATTGCTGTATCGGTTAACGGAACTTTGAAAATTCCGACGAGTTCTCCAGTGGTGAGTGACGGTGACGGTGACGGTGACCTAACGAGGAAACGGAGGAAGAGAAACTGCACGAGTGAGTTCGTAGACGTTAATGAACATGACAGCTGTCATAGCTCCGTTACTTCTGGTTTAGCTCCAATAACGGCGTCAACTTACGGTGTTAATATCATGAACGTTAGTTCGCAAGGTTTGGTGCCGTTTTGGCCTATGGGTATGGGTATGGGTACTACTGCGTTTGTTACTGGTGGGCCGAATCAAATGGGCCAAATGTGGGCTATACCGACCGTTGCTACAGTTCCGTTTCTGAACGTTGGTACTACACCGGTCTCTAGTTACGTCTCAGACGCTTCGGCTGCCGAACCGGAGATGGAAACGAGCGGTGGCGGTGCGACGCAATCGCTGAGGGATTTTTCGTTGGAGATTTATGATAAGAAAGAGCTTCAGTTTTTAGGTGGCTCAGGGAATACATCGCCGTCTTCATGTCCTAAGACTTAGGAAATTTAATTGTTAGCTAGTTCTTGTTTTTAGGTCAGTTTGATGTGTAAAAGATTTGGGAGAACAATTTAGTTTTATGTTTTGTCAAATGTTCTAGTTTTTGATTGGCAAATCGTTATTATTTTGTAAGGTTTGTCTTGTTTGCAAGAGTGATCTTTAACAAGTAAACATAAGAAGCATTTTTAATTAGTTAAGAAGATTCTTTTGAATGATAGTCACGGGAGAGAGGCACGTGCTTCTAGGAACGTGCACGAGTTTGTCTCCGTTGCGTCTTGGGCTACTCGTCATGACACGCTGTGAAAATAACTTATTACAGTATAATACCTGAGTCAGTTTCTGTATTAGTATTAGGTGTGTGTATTAGAAGTAGAACAAAAGATATGCATGTTCTGCTCAATTTTAATTTTAGACCTGGCGATTGGTGTGCGAATATGAATATTTAGGCCCAAATGAAAGCAGTCTAACACTTTCATCTACTTTAATTTGGGCCAATGATATTTTACAACAGGTGCATTGAAACCAAACACTGATGGGCATAACTCAACGTACAGTAGCTACCCTTTTTTGACCATCTTCTTGTTTAATTCTCTTCTTTATTCATTTTTAATCTTACTCTATCCCACACACACACATCATTATGCCACCATTTTACATTTGATTTTAGGCTACATTACTCATATTTAAACATAAGTTAACCCCACAACCACCTTGTCCTGTGGCTTATTTAGACTCTTAAAAGGCTAAACTTACAACATTAACCAAATAATTTCTGCTTAATGAAATTAACGAAAAACAAAGCTTCGTTGGTGTATTTCTCCAACACGCCGCTCCTTACAAGCTGAGGTGTCATCAACCAAGAGCCAGTCACAAACACAAACCCCACCGTGAGTATCCTCGAAACCGTCGGACTCAACTGCCACCGCTGCGTCACCGTCGTCTTCTTCTTCACAGCCAATTCCGCCGCAAGGCAAACGCCTTGTAACATGAAGAACAAAGTAACTTCCCCTGTGGGCATCTCACGAGTTAGATAGAAGAAGAGCAAGTCGTGAACCAAACCGGAGACGAAGAACGTCACCAAAACACCCGGAAAGAGAGCCCAATCGGAGCTCATTCGGCGTTCCGAGACTCGCCTCATTGGCGTGTAAATGGCTGGCCGGAGAATCGCAGGAACCATAATATTCCATCGGCGACCCCAAAAGTCTTGTAGAGATGTGGCTAAGTATGGTTTATTAGACTGTGGCTCGAGGTCGCAGCCAAGAGAGATAGAAACCAAAACTTTGACTAACGTAAATATAATCTCAAGCTCTAGGTATAGATGTACAAAGTAGAGTCCTAATAGCAGAAGAGGAGGCATGTTTTGTTTGTAGCCATACAAATGTAATAACAAACCAAAGATAGCAACTTTAATGGCGAAAACAAATTTGGACAAATGAGTCTGAGGTTTAGGGTTTTGTTGGGCTTTGATTGGGAAGCAAGTAAAGCAGAAGAATCGAGAGAGATTTGTTGGAATTGGGATTAGAGGACCTTTATCAAAAGACAAGAGGATGAGTTTGAAATTTGCGAGCCATGTGAGGAAAAATGCTGTGATGAAAGATAAATGGACAGAGGAGAAAAACAGAGGAAGAACAAGAAACAGAGCAAGGATAGGGAAAACAGAGAGAAATCGAGGAAGACCTGATTTGAATTTGGGTGGCAAATAGTAACAATAAGATATGGATATGATTACAGAAACCAATACTTTGATTAAGCTCTTAAGTTCTTCTTCCATTTCTCAGATATTTGGTTTTTTTGTTGCTGAGTTTTTGGCGAAGTTGTAACTTGGCTGATTTTTAACTTGACCTATAATAGCAACCACCTAAGTAGGCCTGGGTATATGGGTATTCGGGTCGGGTTCATTCGGTTCTAACTTCTAATACTTTCTTTTTTAGATTTTAGTTCCGTTCGGGTATTTTTAAATTTCGGTTCGGATTCGGTTCGGATCCTTTCGGGTCACTTCTCGACATAAAGTTGAATACCGGTAAATACCTAGAGACTTTGTTGGTTTCGGTTCGGATATGTACTTTGGATCCAGATTCACCTAAAAATATCCTAATGTATTCAAAATACCCGGAAATTTATCTCCGAATTATTCAAATAGTATTCGAATTACCCCAAATACCCGAAACAATTATAGCTAAATAAATTACACCAAAAGTATCTAAATTAATCCAAAAAATATCCAAATTACCTAAAAAATACTCAATTTATCCAAAATTATCTTTAAAAATCTGAAATATCCAATAAAAAATTATAATTTTGAGTAGTTGCATTATTACAAGTATAAATATTACTAATATTTTTTGAGATATATACTTATTTTTCTGGTATACTCGGGTACTCTATTTTTTCGGATTGGATCCATTCGGTCCGAATAATATAAAAAAACAGAAAAACTCGTTCGGGTATTTGACCAGTTCCGGTTCGGATTCGGTACTTTATTTTCGGATTGGTTCTTCGGGTCCGAGTATTGTACCCAGGGCTACAGCTAATTTGCAGAGGGAACATCAATAACATAAAGTGGGTGAGAATTACATAAATAAAGAAGCATTAATTAATCCTCAACTATACAATATAATTATATAACTAATGAGAAATGTCTCCATGGAATGAGGATCAGAGAAGATTGGTAATTTTGTCTGGTAAATTTGGATTAAGGTTCATGCAAAGTCACCTTTAGTCGCGTGAGACAGTCTCATTGGTCGTTTTATCGCATCGTTCGGAAAATAGCCGATAGATAAAAAAGATAATTAACTAAAATGCCACAGCAATTTCAGTTTCTTTTTAACAATCCCATTTTACGGTGCACTTTTTTCTACATGCCATACCAGCTCTACAAAGCAAATGATATAAAACGTTGTCTGGAATTAACCTTGTTTTAATGTTGTCTACATAGTACATAGTACATAGTATTTAACAATGTCTATATATTAATCAATGTTGTCTCCATTTAACAATGTCTATATATTAATCAATGTTGTCTGTCTCCAGTGTCCTTATTGTATTAAATTCCACCTCCCAGAGTACTGGAAGGAAAGTTTGAAAAATCAACTGATTTGAAACGTGTCCTTCTTTTCTTCACTCCAACGGCTTTAATTAATGTTGTGTACTTGTGTATTTCAAAAAAATAAAAAAATGATACTGTATTGTATCCGCCTCCTACTTCTTATCATGTTGTTCCCTCAGATTCATCCTTTCATGTCACTGAAGCCACTGAAACGACCATAGTTCATTTTGTCGAGATCGACAACAATACAACCGGTCATACACTAAAAAAAAAAAAAAAAAAAAAAGATGAAATGCATCAATTAATTTGCATAAAAAATTAAATGATATTAATTTGAATTATTTATTTATAAAATCAATATAAAAATTATAATATAACGTCAATTGTAATAATCGATGCTATTATTGATTGTGTGACATCAATTCATTAGAGTTGATGTAAAACTATATCCATTTGCATCATTTTCACAACATTAATATAAAAATATGAATTTACTTTATTTAAAAAATAATTAAAAAAAAATAAATTAATAATTAAAAACAGATTGCTCCCACTAAAAACAGATTTCATAAATTTCTTATATATAGAGAGTTTTTGATGATGTCAAAAAAGTGTAAAGCTTAATAAGCAATTATTATCCCAAATAAATTTAATTGTTTGCATTCATATTAATGAAATTAATTAATATTTGTTTTCTAAAAATTAATTTATATTATTTTTTTAATTTGATATAAACACTTCATATTACTTATTATAACCGTTGCAAATATTAACATTATTTTGATAAATTAATGAAAACATTAACATCATTTATATTAATTGATGTAAAATTAACATCATTCTTTTGCAACGGATGCATATCAATAATCGATGCAAATAATTATTTGAACCGTTGCAAAATATGTCATTACTTCTGAAGTCACTTATATAAGTAGTATAAAACTAATTTACATCAATTAGAACTGATGCAAATATACACAATAGATGATGCGAAAAACCTATTTTTGTTTTTGTAGTGATAGGTATTTACGTTCTGATGAATATCAGTCACTTGTTCATGTCTATTAAATTTGCCCAATTTTCTGATTTGCCCAATTTTCTGATCATCTGTCTCCATCTTTATGTCTACAGAGATATTAAACTTGCATCATTTTCCTCCACCACCATAGATCCGGAAGGAAATGATAGAAACGTTGTCTGGCATTAAACTTGTTTTAATGTTGTCTACATAGTACATATATTATTAGGCAATGTTGTCTGCTTATTGTATTAAATTCCACCTATATACCAGTTGTTATACAATGTGAGTAGCTTTTATTCTCTACATATTATATCTATACGTAAATTTTCTGCATTACATATATGTTCTCTAAGAGTTGTATATTCTTCTTGCTGAAAATCGATTGATAATCTATTAAGATTGTCTACATACATAGGATAAAATAGTTGTCCATATATTTTGTCCAAAAAAAAAAAAAAAAAACAGTTGTCCATATATTATGTGTGTTATGGACGACTGACACATGAAATGTTTCTTTTTCCTCTGTCAAATCATATTGTTTTTTTTAATTTAAAAACTCCTTCCATTTAATTTGTAAAGGCATTTTTGTCATTACATCATATGCCCAAAAGCTGAATTATGACATTTATTGAAAGACAATACAGAACATGACATTTCCGAAAAAATTATATATATTTTTTTTTTGTCAAACAAAATTTTTTTTTATCTAATATGATATTTTTCGTGAATTTCTCTAGATAAAATGATACTCAGTAAAAGATTAAGTATTTAACAAATATTTGCTACTCATTCTATTATTTTCACACCCCAATAATATTTTGTTGTTTTGACCTCTTTTAAACTTTAATAGTTAAAATAGATTAAGAATCAAAAAAATAAAAAATATTAATATAATAACTAATATTTTTCTTCTAGGAAAAACAACCAAACAAATTTTGAATAATCATCCGTGCGCAACTTCCTCGTATATATGTATATTAATATTTTAATATAATGTAACTATATATATGATAAATTTTAATTATAAAAATAAAATTGAAGTAAATGTACAATGGACGAATGTCTAATGAGTCTTTTTTGCTTTTTCTTTTTTTTTTCTATTTTTTTTTACTAAAAAGTCTCTTCATAAGAGATTCTCAATGCAAATGTTCTAAGATCTTGTGATGAGGATATGATCTTATCTCTACATTAGAATATCGAGTATGGCATGGCATTCATTCACTTGAACCTTAGAGAAGAAAAAGATAAGAGAATGATCTGCAAAGAGCACATGAGATATAGTAGGCCTGAAAGTGTCACCCGTTTGTGGCTTAGTAATTGCTACCGACATCAAGTATTATGGTCTTGCGTGAACAGACGGATTGGATAGCAGTAAGATCTTCTAATATTTCAAAATTTACCCCCAACTTTTACTATGTTCTCATCAATTTTATATATTACTTCAAAGCCATCAAATTAAATTACAAATGAATACATTTATACAAATAACATGTATTTGCCATCCGGAGCATCTCTTATTGTAGGTACACGGTTCCGAACTTGTTTTTCGATGAGACGTACGAGTTGAGCAGGAAATGTTGGAGTCGATCCATGACGGCGATCATTACGTTCTTTCCATCATATGCAATGAATAGAGGATTGGAAAACGTATCTGACAGAGAAGATTCTTAGACTTACTTGCCAACAAATTATTTAGTTCATTGTCTTTTTTACATCTTAAACGCATGTGTACTTCAACAAGTTCTTTTGTCAATTGTAAATGTAAACGAAAAGAAATTACTTAATGTTATGTTTTATAATTTGCCAAAATTATTTTTGAAATAAAAAAAAATGATGTTGTAATTTTTAGATATGATTTTTTTTTATGTTCACATGTAAATGAAAAATAAAGATACAGAAATTACTACGTAGTACGTACATTAGCGTGGCTTTGATGTATTCATTCAATCATCGTTCTAGTTTGTGTATAAATAAAGTTTCCTTTGCACTCAGAGAAACCATCACAAGATTAATTATCTTTGTATATTAACCTCCTTCTCTTATGGCTTCAATTATAAGCTTAATTGGAGTCTCCATAGCCATCATTTGCTTTCTCATCCTCCATCACTTCCTCATCAAGAAACCTCCCTGCCGGTTCTTTTGCTGGCCGGTTCTTGGGATGATTCCGGATCTTTTCTTGATGCTCCACCGTATATACGACTTCACTTCGGAGGTTCTTGAAAGCAACGAGTTAACATTTTTATTCAAGGGACCGTGGTTCGCTGGACAGGATATGCTGGTCACAGCTGATCCAGCTAATATTCACTACCTAGTAAACTCAAACTTCTCCAATTTTGTTAAGGGTTCCGACTTCAAAGAAGTCTTTGATGCCTTCGAAGATGCGTTACTCACAAAGGACTCGTTGGAATGGAAGAATCTGAGGAAAGCTACTCAGGTCATGATACACCATCAAGGATTTCAAAGATTGTCAATGAGTACCACGAGAAGTAAAATCAAGGACGGGCTTGTTCCTTTGTTTAATCATGTCGCAGGGGAAGGCACAACTGTGGACTTGCAAGATGTTTTCTTGAGGTTCACGTTTGATACAACCCTAGTTACAGTAACTGGGTGTGATGATCCTAGATCTCTCTCCATTGAAATGCCAGAGGTTGAGTCCGCTAAAGCTCTCGACAATATAATAGAAGGAATACAATATCGGCATGTTAAACCTAGACTCTTGTGGAAGCTACAAAACTGGATCGGAGTCGGAATAGAGAAGAAGATGAAAGAAGCTGGTGCCATTTTTGATCGAGTGTGTGTGGAATACATATCAGCCAGGAGAGAAGAGATCAAAAGATCACAAGGGATTAATCATGATCATTTTGATGGAGAAAGTGAAGATCTTTTGACATCTCACATACACCTTGATGCAACCAAGTATCAGCTATTGAATCCTATCAATGATAAATTCCTCAGAGACAATGTCTTAGCTTTACTTCTAGCCGGGAGAAATACCACAGCCTCTGCTCTCACTTGGTTCTTTATGCTTTTGTCCGAAAACCCTATAGTGGTGACTAAGATTCGCCAAGAGATTGACAAGATTCTACCAAGAAGTAGTAGTGGCCAAGAGAGGCCATCTTTTGATCAATTAATGGAGTACTTAAACAAGCTAGTGTATTTACATGCCACGTTGTGTGAAACGATGAGGCTTTACCCACCGGTTCCTATCGAGCGTGTGTCTCCTGTAGAATCAGATGTGCTTCCAAGTGGACATAAAGTGGAAGCAAACTCAAAGATTTTGATCGTCATTTATGCGGTGGGTAGGATGAGAGCTGTATGGGGAGACAATGCATTAGAATTCAAGCCAGAGAGATGGATTTCCGAGACCGGAGCGTTAAGACATGTACCTGCCTTCAAGTTCTTAGCATTCAATGCCGGCCCGAGAATATGCCTTGGTAAACATATAGCTATGATTCAAATGAAGATGGTGGCCGTGGAGATACTACAAAACTATGACATTAAGGTAGCCAAAGGGCAGAAGTTTGAACTAGATACTAGTTTGATTCTCAGAATGAAGCATGGATTTAAGGTTACAATTAACAAGAGATGCTCATCTTGAAACTAGTGAAATAATTAAGTTTGTTATAAGTTCTGTTTATAAACCATAGCCTAAGAGTAATTAATAAGGAGGCAAGTTAAAGTGTGATCTACCTTCATTTTTAGCTTGTAAAGGTTTTTTTTTTTATTGTATGCTTAAGCTTTTATTTGTTTATCAATGTGTTTTTATTGTAGTCAAATTAAAGTGTGAGCTACATCCTGATCCGACATTGCTTTACTCTTCAATTCCCCTTCGTCGGTGAGATTTGCCGAATTAATATATTTTTATAGTATTTCTCAAACTATTTCACAACCTAGATTATTTTGAGTATGAAGAAATTTCTAAAATTTTTGATTAAGTGAAGATTTTTTAAATTATCATAAAGATTTTTGATTAACTAGAGGTTTGTGGTAGGTTCTAAGAATATGGCCAATCTCTTTACATTTGGAGCAAGTGGGTGGGTTCCATGGGTTATTCAACCAACACAGTGATAACCTCCTTTTTTTGATCTTTCTACCTCAACCTCTATGGGGAGGGGTTTGGTCATGTCCTTATCAACTTATGAATGGGCAACACTCACACTTGTAAGCTTTTTTAGTAAAATTATCCATTTCAATGGGATCTCCTATCAAACCTGCATCAAAATTGAGCCTAACTTGATGTATAGGATAGAAGATGATTAATGTCACACTAGGAGAGGTTTCTTTTATCTAAACCCCAATTAGAGGGACAGCCACGTAAATAAGCATCAATTAATCCAAACCGAAACAAAAAAAATATTACTGCTTCGATTATTATGCCAACTTTTTTTTTTGTTAGACCATTTTTCTCTACAGAAAAACTAAAGCAAACTAAACTCTATTCAAATTTATTTAGTTTTTATCGTCCAAGTATCCAAATTATGTATTCCTCTTTGGTTGTACTCATATTTATTTTGCAATATACTGTATGTAATCTAGACCAAAATCCAATTTAATGTATTTTTCTGATTGTTGACAAAGAAAGAAATTTTCTCACTAAAATTTTTTTCTTTAGAATATTTTTTAATATTATCCGTACCTACAATGCAAACAGTGCCGTACACGTGAGAAGAAAAAACAAAAAAGATGCAGAAAAGAAAATAGTACCACAAATCCTTCACACCAACCGTACTGCTAAGCCAAGGCATTGAAACCAAACACTGATAGGCATAACTCAACAGTAGCTACCCTTTTTTGACCATCTTCTTGTTTAATTCTCTTCTTTATTCATTTTTAATCTTACTCTATCCCACACACACACATCTTTATGCCACCATTTTACATTTGATTTTAGTCTACATTACTCATATTTAAACATAAGTTACGATTTAAGGCCTTACTCATATTTAAACATAAGTTAACCTCACAACCACCTTATCGTGTCGCTTATTTGGTACCATCCGGATTCTAAACCGTTTTTCTTTCCTTATTTGGTACCATCTAGATTCTATTTACAATGGGATTTTTTATTTTATTTTTTTATTCAAGTTATAAAACGAAATATTTACAATTTTCATCTAAGTTAATTGACTTTTTTTTTTTAAGTTAGTATATCGAAATTATTTTTAGCTTATAGTTTCCATTAATATATTTAAAAACTATTCAGTATATTTCAAAAAAACATTAATTTGTATTATAAAATATCTTAAAACTATAATAGATAATATTGATGGTCAAATGGATATACATTTCTATTGTTACTAAAAACAAATTCTTTCCAGCTCGGCTGCACGTATTCTAAGTTTTGCCAAAGTACATGCTTATACTCAAAGTACGATTTTGAGGAGAAAAAAAATTGGAAAACCGGAATATATGCATGTTTGTTCCAAATAATTTGAGTAACTTTAAAGCATATGATATACACATACACATTTTCTAGAATATTAGCCTCTCATTGCTCTCCTTATATAAACTAATTAGTCCCGCTTCTTCTTTTTCATCAAATCCTCAAACAACTTTAAGAACAAAAGAGTGCCTTTGAGACCCAAAACCAAAATTTATAAAATGGCACTCTCGAAAGGACTCATTTTCTCGATGATCTTTGCGGTTTTCGCAATAGTTAAGCCCTCAGAAGCTGCTCTTAGTGCTCATTACTATGATCAATCATGCCCTGCTGCAGAAAAAATTATACTTGAAACGGTTAAGAACGCTACTTTGTATGATCCCAAAGTGCCTGCTCGTCTCCTCAGAATGTTCTTCCACGATTGCTTCATCAGGGTATGCATCTTGATCTTCTTTCTTTGATCGTAGATAATGATATGAAGTTGAATTTTGAGTAAATTATTTGCTTTGGTTGTTGTAGGGATGTGATGCATCTATTCTACTAGATTCAACTCAGTCAAACCAAGCTGAGAAGGATGGTCCTCCAAACATTTCGGTACGGTCATTTTACGTGATCGAAGATGCTAAGAGAAAGCTCGAAAAGGCTTGTCCTCGTACTGTGTCTTGTGCCGATGTAATTGCCATTGCAGCCAGAGATGTGGTCACCCTGGTGAGTCTTCGTATTTGGGTGGTCCCTTTATGGTTTATATATCCAGTTAACGATATTGGTTTCGATTCAATTCTAATGTAATATTTCTCGTTTATTAGTCCGGTGGTCCTTACTGGAGCGTACTAAAAGGGCGAAAAGACGGGACAATTTCGCGAGCCACCGAGACTAGAAATCTCCCAGCACCAACGTTCAATGTTTCTCAACTGATCCAAAGCTTTGCAGCAAGAGGCTTGTCGGTGAAAGACATGGTTACGCTCTCAGGTGGCCACACCCTAGGATTCTCTCACTGTTCTTCTTTCGAGGCTCGTCTTCAAAACTTCAGCAAAGTCCACGACATTGATCCTTCGATGAACTATGCGTTCGCACAAACCCTGAAAAAGAAATGCCCGAGATCATCTAACCGAGGCAAGAACGCAGGGACAGTCTTGGACTCTACGTCCTCGGTTTTCGATAATGTTTACTACAAGCAGATTTTGTCCGGGAAAGGAGTGTTCGGGTCTGATCAGGTGCTTTTAAGTGATTCCCGAACTAAGTGGATAGTTGAGACATATGCTCAAGACCAAAAAGCTTTCTTCAGAGAGTTTGCAGCTTCCATGGTGAAACTTGGAAACTTTGGAGTCAAGGAGACCGGACAAGTGAGACTTAACACCCGCTTCGTCAACTAAAAGCATAACCCTATAGAACAAGCAACCAAATGAGAGTTTCTTTTCTTCAAATTTGATTTCATTTATATTTGATATTATAATAATGTCGACCGGCCAATTTATGGATCGGTTTTATAACCTTCTAATTCTCTATGAGTTGCAGAGTATGCTTTAAAAGTAAATTTGTTCTGCTTCAGTGAACTTACCTTTATATTCATCGACATTTTCACTTGCTGGTCACCAAATGAGTCATTTAATATCAAACAGACATGGAAGAATGAGTCATGGACTCAAATCATGGCTTGTTATAAACGCTGAACCAGCAGAAACATGAGCTTGATTCGGGTAAATAGTGATCTACACAAGCTTAACCGATGGTTCATATTGTTGTATGGATGTAAAATAATGTGAGAAACACAAAATACAGAGAAGTTGAATCAGTGTTCTTCATGCAAAAACAACATCAGAACGGAACACATACTTGACGCCTTTGGAGACATTCCTTCCTTCGTGCAACATGCACTTATCTCCATGGATGTGAAAGAGAGCCATACCTTCCACTGGAGCTACCTGCAATAATAAGCAAGTTTTAATTGATGGTACATCATAAAAAAGTAAAATTAAGACGGGTAAACTACATAGGAATTACCTCAGCTACGATACTGTTCCTCGAACCATAAAAGACGGTTTCTCCACCTACTAAAGGCTCAGCTGAAGAAGAATCATTTGTCTTGCTTGAACTGCTCTTGGATTTTGATTTGGTGTTGCCCCCACTTAGATATATCAACAATGTGTAATAAGTCCGTCTTCCATCTTCAAGATCAGCACTTTCATCGATGTGACGACCGAAATGCTGACCAGGACTATACCTGAAATTAACAATAACATTATGACAAAAACTTGAGGAATTTTCTCCCATGACGAATCTACAACGTTGTAAAGGAACACATCCATAGACTGCCAATGGAGAAACATGACAAGAACATATTCTTTGCACATCTTTCCACAATTTAACCATTACTAGGAAACAAAGAATGAAACTTCAAAAAAGTTGAGAGTGCAAACCTGTAAAATCTAATGTTTGGATTCAAGCCAACAGCAACCTTTCTCCTAATCTTGATATCGGTAAATAAATTAGAAAGCCCGGATTGCCATATCGAATCAGCAAGTACAGGATCATTCACCGAGATTCGATGGTTATCCCTATAAGCTTCACCATAGGCTGGGCCACGACTTCCTTGGTGAGTGAAACCGAGAGACTCTGCGATTTTAACAAAAGCCTTTGATTCATCAGAAGTAAGACAATTCTCCACCTGAAAAATATAAAAACCAGAAGTTAAAACCTATCAAAGCAGCCAATCTTCCAATTCAAATGTTAAGTATCACCAAAATGTGTTATATTACTTCATTTTTCACAAACCAAGGTATGAACATAACCACAAGGCAAACAAAACTCTATTGACTCATCCTTAATTCCACATGAACTAAAGATCTTTGTTGGTTGATCCTCACATAAAAAAGCTACAAAATTTGGCTTACAGGTAACTAAAAAAGGAAGAAAGTGAATCAATTTAAACTAAAAAAGTAAAACCCATTAAAGATTCAGTTTTTTTTCCCCAGAGAGTAGGAAGTAAATTGGTGTGTGCAATTCAAAACCTCATTAACTTAGATTGAATCGAACAAAGTTAAAGCTTATTGATGATGACAGAAACAGAAATCGATGAACTTTAGATTCACAACTATGGTATTAAGGATTTTTCCAGGAGATATAAACCCTAAAATTATTAGGCCAAACTAAATTGGGGGAAAGTAATGAAATTGGGTTTACGATTTTGTGAGGAACTTACGGTGAAGAGATCATGATTCTTCAGATAAGAGACATTGAGATTCGATTTGAGTTTGATCTTAGGCCATTTTATTGATTCTCCTTTGTCTCCCATCTTCGCGATTCTGGCTTTCTGAGGAGAATGTAATAAGATCAGAGAATTTAAATGTGTTAAATTCATTTACATTTTTCTCTAGTTAATATTCAAGATGACATGATCTATTATACATCGTGACCTTCTTTTGTTGGAGTTACAAAAAGAAGAATATGTTCTCGAGACCCATCAATATGTTAAAGCCCAAGCCTATATTCAGCCCATTATAAGTATATATGAACTAGCTAATACTAGAGTGTTTCTTTGATACGAATTTGTTAATTTAGGTGTTTTGTGCTTTCTCTATGTCATTACTTGGATTCAAATCCAGCGTAATATCGTTATTGAGAAAAAAAGAAGAAGATATAATTATAACTATATCATTGCTGATTACATTTAATATTGAATAAGACCATATATTTCAGGTTGTATAAGCAATAAACAACATCATTTTGTAAAACATGTTGAAATGGTCTTTGCTGATAAATATTTTTTTTTTAGTGACAACAAATCAACTTTTCACATTGCTTCAAATCTAGTCACTGATAAAAATAAACTTCAGGAGGTGTATCATGCACGAATTAAACCAATCCTTGTTTGACTCCAATTTACAGGTAAAACCTCTATAAATTAATACTCGATAAATTAATAACCTCTATAAATTAATAATTTTCTCCGGTCCCGAGTTGGGACTAGTGTAAATTTTGATACAATTCGATAAAATAATAAGATAATAATTTTTTAGAAAATCCTATGTAAATATATGGTCACATTAATACTATAAATTAATAATTTTATAAATATATCAAAATATATTTATAGATATGTTATATATGAAAATATTTAGTGAAATATGACTCTTGTGTTGTTTGTTTTTTTTTTCTGGAATTTGCATTAGTTTTTGTTAAAATTATTTTATAATATTTTCATTGCATCAAAAACTTTGATATTATCTGTTAGATATGATAATTATTTTCTTACTTGTAATTGATTCCAGAAGAGTATTGATTATAACAAAAAAAAAACTTAATTTGTAAGTATTTTTTAAAAAAAATTATGAAATAAGTCAAATATCTCTATAAATTAATAAATTATTAATTTATGGATAAATTAATACCTCTATAAATTAATAAAATTTTGTGATCCCAACACTATTAATTTATAGAGGTTTTACTGTATAATGGCCGAGACTTGGTTTTGTTAATTGGTTGTTAGAAGTTTGTAAGAGTGTTTAATTATGAGCCTTGATAGCTATACAATTGAGAGAAGTTTGTAATCAGAAATCTATTCGTTACTTAATTTTTTTTCTCTCTTGTGTACATATTTATTCTTTTAAGCTTGAGATACAGATTTGATAAAGACAAACAAAAAAAAGAAAAAAAAAAAAAGAAAAGAAAAAAGAATTCATATTCCTTTATCACAATTTAGATTTAGGACACAATGGTGATAACTTTATTCCACTTTTTCCTAAGTTTCGACACATGCTCTATGATTTTTCTTTCATAAAAAAAGAGGAATATTACTAAACATAACACATAACCATGTAAAAGAGGAAAAAGGAATCTGTGTGTAGTCTGTTGAAGACGAGGTCACATTAGCACAGAAGCTGACTGAGTTTTTGGGAGAAAGTGGAAAACATACGTGTCCTAACATAATTAGTTAACAATGCACGTCATTGTACGATGATGTCGACACGCCGATCGAAGAACACTATTCTTTTTTTCAATGTATTATTATTTATTCCACCCACTCTTCTATTATCTCCAAACAAAAAACAAAAACAAAAAAACAAATTATCACCTGTTTTTTAGAACTTAGTCCTTTATATTTCCCCAATTTACTTCTTTGTAGCTAGTTAATTAACTGTTTTTTTCCTTGGACTCTCTATTCTTAATTTTACCAAAAACAGATAAAGTCATGGACATTTCTTTAATCAGAAACTGGAACTCACTTGTTTTTGTCTTTTTTTTTTTTTAATAATGATATTAGTGTTCTTTCTATTCCATTGTTGTTCAATTATTAATCCAACTAGCTAGCATCACCAAAAGAAGAAAATAAAAATCTCTTATTCGTCATTTTCCTTTTCCCTGTCAAATTAATCAGAACACAAAAAGCAAAGCTTAGACTTAGGGTTTGTGGCTCTTGTACAAAGACACAGAGGTAAACACAGAGCATCATCATAATTAAGATCTAGCTCATGCCTCTTTCTGAAATTTTATTTTTCTAGGGTGGTCACCATTATTAAGCTTTTTGTTCCTTTTCATTTTTTTTGTTCAAATTAAGATTTTAACTTTGTCGGCTGATTTTCTTCTGGATAAAATTATGTTCTTTGTGGCTTTTGAAGTGAATCTAGATAAATCTGGTTTTTGAATCTACTAAATGTCCTACATTTTTACTAGAAATTAAGTTATCACCTTTGACTTCTTGCTTTGAATCTCCTTCTCGTTTTTCAAGAATTTATTTCTTGGTTTTGTCTGAATGAAATTTACTTTCGGCTTTACTTAGGGTTTTAATCTGATGAATCTTGAAATTGAATATCGCAGGAACGATGGTGAGAGGGAAGATCGAGATCAAGAAGATCGAAAACGTGACGAGCAGACAAGTCACATTCTCGAAGCGAAGGAGCGGTCTCTTTAAGAAGGCTCATGAGCTTTCGGTTCTATGTGATGCACAAGTCGCCGCCATTGTCTTTTCTCAGAGCGGAAGATTATACGAATACTCTAGCTCCGAGTAAGATATTATTTCATTTAATTAATTTCTAGATTTTACATATATCTAATTCCAAATCTATCTCTAGATTAACTGATTGTGTCTACAACTTCTATAGTGAATAGTTCTTTCTCTTTCTGGCCAAATCGTACTAGAGATTTTGCAATATACACGTTAAAGATTTGGTCCTATTTTTTTCTTGGGCTAGCTTGCCCAACAAATGCCTTGTCACATTCTAATTTAATTTTTGTAAGTACTTCTGGATTTTGTTTAATGAGCCAAACTTAAGGATACTAAGTAATTGCAAACTGACTAAAAGGGTTGTTCTTCAAGCACGAGCAAGTGGATTAGGGTTTTCAGAAAAGAGGTTTCTTGAACAGTGAACCTCGTATCCCTTGGAACTTAAACTGTTACCCACATTACCCACTTGGCAACTGGTTTTATTAGAATATCCAACGGAAATTAATATCTGACAATACAAATTACATGAAAAAGTACAGAAAATTGTTTATATTATGCATGAGAAGAAGATTTCAAAAAATTTCTCGGGGATCCAAACTTTTTTCACTAGATTTTCAATCATGAATATTCATTATAGCCAACAAAAAGTCGGTTCATAGTTCATGTTATAATTCTCTTTGTTTTTTAAATGGTTAATACTGGCTTAAAAAATAGTGTACAGTCTTTACAGAGAATAGGATTCATTTTGTTTCACTTTGCATTTCATGCTTAACAACCTTTGTGCAGTAAGTATCTAATTCTTCATTGGGTTGGTGATTGCGAAAATAAATCATTGTATAGAATGTTATCTAGATAAATTAGATATCTAATTTTATCCAAATCTTGATTGACAATCATGGTAGTCCGTATAAAATGATAACATGTATTTATGTTATTTCAATCTCATGATCAATGTAATCAGATCATCACTGACAAATTGAAGTATCTCTTGTGAATAACATTTCAGGATGGAGAAGATTATAGAAAGATATGGCAAGTTTAGTAATGACTTCTTTGTGGCAGAGAGGCCCCATGTAGAACGATATTTGCAGGTTCAATCTCTGTATACATACCTATTCTTTAATTATCTCAGTTTCTTCATTTATTGATTTTTTTTTTTTTTTTTTTTTTTGATATATACATTATGTTAGAGTCGACATTTAAGTTGGATATTGACTATTTTACTGGGATATATAGGAGCTGAAGAAGGAAATGGATAGAATGGTGAAGAAGATTGATCACCTTGAAGTTCATCACCGGTGTGCATCTCACTATTCTTACGGTTACTCTTTGCACTGTACACATAACTATACTTTGTTTGAGTCCTAAAATATACTGAAACTTGTTATCTCTTGAATGCTACTATATATGAAGTAAGCTGATGGGGCAAGGTTTGGGTTCGTGTTCAGTGGCAGAACTTCAAGAGATAGACACTCAGATTGAGAAAAGCCTTCGTATTGTCAGGTCAAGAAAGGTACAAAACAGACACACACAGATTAATATATATATATATATATATACAGACATGTTAATGATGTAACAATGTCTTCATTGGTTAATCTTGGTGTGTAGGCTGAGTTATATGCAGATCAACTGGTAAAGCTAAAAGAAAAGGTAGTTTGTTACCTGAGTAACTTATATATGAAATTTTAATTTATGGGATCAGTTGTATTTTCTCCATGTGATTTTTATCGATCTTTCTTCCTTGGATTCTAGGAGAGAGAGCTCCTGAACGAGAGAAAAATGCTGCGCGAAGAGGTAAATACGCACACATCCATCAAAGGATAAACATAAAAACACACGAAATTTAGTTTTACCCCTTTGTTTAGGTAGAAGCTTAGATAGATATTTCATCGCATTTCTAAGACTTCTTACTTATAAGAAGAATTATGGTTTATTGAAGACTGATAGATTTAAGAACTATTGAGGCCTTAATTGTTCATTTGTTTGTTTGTGTTTGCAAAACAATTTCCATGTAAACGCAAGCGTCGAAACTGTCTTTAAAACAATTGAAACATGATTTAGTGTTTATTTCATTTTATTTTAGAACATATATGGACTTTATATAGGAGGGCTTGAGTTTCGTTAAGAGCTTGAGTTTCCTAATTCCCCACTCTCCTCTTAGTACTTGTATGCATCAGTTGCTTTAAAGCTATGTTAGCTAACTCTCCTCGAATTACATTTTATCACAAACGCTTATTCCTTTTGATTTGGTTGAATTAAAGCACATTTCTTATCAAACCAAAAAATATGTATATATATATATATATGCCTTTCCCCCATTCATGATTTCTATGTATACATATTATGAAAAGTAAACTTATACTCTATATTTGCAGCAAATTAGAGAAAGGTTGATGCGACCAGTGGTGCCACTAACTTTACAGATATGTGATAAGGGCGAAGCTCAAGGTGGTTGTAGAACCAAACATTCATCATCAGAGGTTGAAACCGATCTATTTATTGGATTGCCCGTGACTCGGCTATAACATATTGGCTCACAGTTTCCACACTAATGTTTCCATAGTTTATAGTGTTCAGAGTGCTATGACCATCTCTCTATATATATATGACCATCTCTCTATATATGTGTATAAAATTGGAAATATTTTGACGTGTATAAGTTGTCTCTTTAGTGTTTCTTTGTAATAAACGTGACATTTTGTTTCTATGCAGATGCGTCTAATCTGGCGTCGTCTTAGCTCAAACAATTCCGTATTTTAGTTCTCAAGAATCTAATTAGTCGTCAAAACCAAATAAGACGAACAGTTTAATTGAAACAAATCTTTTAGCCTTGAATTTGCGGGAAAGTGGAATATACACGTGACTTTATTTGATTGGTTATCGATTTAAGTCAATTGTATGATGATATCGACGCGCCAATCGAAGACGTTGTCCATTTTTCCTTTTAATTTTGTCATCGATGAAAATCAACCTTGGCAAAAAGAAAATCTAACTCTTTTGAATTTACTGCTATAAATTATTCATCCATACTTTTAAGTCCTCAAGATACAGTAAAAACCTTTCTACCAAAAAAAAAAGATACAGTAAAAACCTAGTAATTCAAAGAATTAAGAAAAAAAAGAATAAAACAACGAACGAACGATTTTCTTCATTCAAAAACCGAATTTCAGAAAAAAAAAAAAATTTTTATTGGAATATTTTGCCAAGATTCTCTAGAATTGATGGAAAATATGTAACGAATATTTTGCTTATTTTATGTTCATTTGCTGAAAACATGTCCGCCGGCCCAATCGTCCGATTAACAATTAGCTAGTCATTCCAATCGCATCTGCCTCTCGGAAATTTATGACACTCTTCCGGAAAGACCATCTTCATTTCCTGAACCATCTTTTTAAATTCTTATAAACGCTCAAATTACAATCATCTCTTTCTATCCTTATATTTTTACATCTCTCCATCCAATGTGTGGTCTTTCTTGTGATTTAATCGTTGGAGCCGCTGACAAAGCACCAAAATTCAGCAAGAACAATGATCTTTGACGAATAACCTCTATGGATTAACCATCTAGTGTATCCTTAAATTTTTTCTTAAATATTTTTGTTATGTATCGATCACATAGATAATTATTTGACTTAATAGTGTTGATAAATCGATGTCTAGATTATGTATGCGTTAATTTATTTATTATATAAAATTGAATGTATTTAATTAAAATCTGACATGTAGCAAAAATTATTTATTATACACTTCAATTTATAATGTTAGTAATATTTTACAAGATTCAATATTGATCCCAAAAAAAAAAAAAAAGTTTATAAACCAGCAAATTCATTGACCCACGTTATAACCGATTCATCCGGTCTGGTTTAACTAAAAGTTTATTTTACAAAGACAGATCATAGATTCCTCTCTCTATTTCTCCTTACCTACTTGTCTACGTGGGCTAATGGAAGAAAAGATTATCAAATTAAAGAAGGTAGATTCTTTCTTTTTTGTTTAACAAATACTTAGGGTTTGTGGCTTCTCCGCTAAGAGCCTAAGAGAGGCAAACACAAAGCTTTTCTGTTTATTTTTTTTTTATTTTTTTTTTTTCTGTTTATTGTTTCTTTCCACCAAAATTTTCTTCTTTTGTCTGATTGCTTTTTCTTCTCTTTTTTTGTAAATTCCTTTATATCTATCCAAATTTTTCTTCTTTCTTTGTGGATTGTAGAAGCCAATCTCAACAAGACTAGCTCTCAAACGGTGATTTGCGAGTTTCCTTTTGTTAATTCCCACATTTTCTAGGAAAAGTTCTCACACTGATTAATCTTTGGGTTGGTTTTCAATCAAGAAACCATTTCTGAGTTTTGACTTTGTTTGTTTCTCTGATCTGCCGGCAAATCTTCTACATTTAGTTAGGGTTTCTATAAATCTATTAAAAAATATCTGGACTGGTCTTGTAGGGAGAAACTAAAATGGTGAGAGGAAAGATCGAAATCAAGAAGATCGAGAACGTGACAAGCAGACAAGTCACGTTTTCGAAGCGAAGGAGTGGTCTCTTTAAGAAGGCTCATGAGCTTTCTGTTCTATGTGATGCTCAAATCGCAGCTATGATCTTCTCTCAGAAAGGAAGATTATATGAATTCGCAAGCTCCGAGTAAGATTCTTATTTTCAGCTTGATCTGTTACTCCAATCTATATACTATTTCAATATCTTTTCATGATGTTAAATTTGTTGTCTAATTAGTACTTGTGATAGTTGAATATCTCTCTGACCAAATAGTACTAGAGATTTCTAAATATATAGGTAAAAGATTTTGCTTGTTCCAGTTGTTAGATTTTCCCAAAATATTCCTCTTTTAATTTCAAACAGTTGTTTTCCTGTTTTAACTTCTGGTTCTTTTCCATTTATAGTTCAACTTGAGGTTTATCTTATGAATTAATTATGGTTTTTAAAAATACGGATTATTGAGTATTGAGCCTTATTCTACGTTGGAACTCAAAGTGTCAAACGGAAACCCCACAAACCATTTGACTTATTCTATTCAGAATGAACTTTTAATAAGAACATAAATAAAATCAAATCATCAAAGCGTGTATACATGAGAATTAGATTAGTGTTTGGTCCAAATTAGTTTTTCTATATGATTCTTCAAGCACTTCAATCTAGAAAACATATGTGACACTGAGTCTAGCTAGATATATAGTTCGTTAAGGTCAGACGAATCACTTTGTATATGGTGAGTGGAGAATGATTTGCTTAACATAACAATACATCATCCATGGATACTTTGTTTCATATATATCTAGCTAGGTTTATATCTAGAAAATCTACACACATATATGTCCAAAAAATGTCTTGTTCATCTCTACCAATAAATAATATACCATGTCTAGTATAATGTCCATATGTTATTATGCAATACATGGAATAACATGATTAACCATGCGAGAGAGTATTCACATATTCTTCAACTCAATCTCACAAACTAATGAAGCGTGATCTTGAGAATTGTCTTAGTCTCCAGAAGACGATCAAGCGATACGCTGAGTATAAGAGAGAATACTTTGGTGCAGAAAGTCACCCCATAGAGCAATACGTGCAGGTTGATCAATTACTTACAAACCTTTGTGTATCATGTCAAACTTAATTAAGTTGAAAATACATCCACTCACATTTGATTTTATCTTCGTGGCATTTGGTACAATCATTTTGGGTATACAGGGACTAAAGAAGGAAATGGTCACAATGGTGAAAAAGATTGAAGTGCTTGAAGTTCATAACCGGTTTGTATCTCAGTGTCACATATGTTTTCTAGATTATGTATGATATAATTCACTTTCAAGCGGCTCCTAAATGTGTGCTAATTTTGAAAATATGGCTTTGTTAGGAAGTTGATGGGGCAAAGTTTGGCTTTTTGTTCGGTGAAAGAACTTCAGGAGATAGCCTCCCAGATAGAGAAAAGCCTTCATATTGTTAGATCAACAAAGGTAAGAAATATTATAAAAGGCATTAACCAATTAAAATATATACACAAAATGAAATGAGATTTTTGTTTTGAGATTGTATGATCGCTAGCTTAATTTCTCTTGGATTCTATATATGTTGGTTGATATTGGTAGGCTAAGTTATATGAAGATGAGCTAGAGAAACTAAAAGCCAAGGTTAGACTAATTACAATTTGATAATTTTGTTTGGATCTTTTATCCTTTCCCATGTGTTTTTTTTTTATCAATCTCTCTTCTTTAAATATTAGGAGAGGGAACTCAAGGACGAGAGAGTCAGGCTTTGTGGAAGGGTATGTACCATATGGTCCAATTTCTATTACCTATATCTGCGCATACATATATATATAGAGTCATAATTACGAACAAATGGATATAACACATTGTAACTTGAACCCATTTTCATTCACAAAAACTGTTCAACTAATGTATGCAGAAAATTGGAATATGGCAGATTATTCTTTTACCCAAAATGTCATGCTTTATGGTTTAACTAAATGATTAATAATAGTATTATTTTTCCTTACTAATGTATGTATGCAAATTAAGAAAATAATTTATACTTTTATCTCAGGTTGGGAAAAAGCTAATGGAAATGCCATCGGGAAGCAAAGAGAAAGAGGATGTGGAAACAGATCTATTTATCGGATTTCCGAAGAGCCGACCATAAAAAACTTTCTTGTTCGTTAAACCTCATTTCTAGCATCTCAATTAATGTTATGTATATGACATACTTCTCTATTTGTATAAACTCATAAGAATGTAATGTGTAAGAGTTCTAACTATGCTTTTATTTGTGGATGTAATGTAATGTAAGCACTTAAAGTTTATTTTCTCTTTTGCAATACCTATTTTTTATAATTTCTAATAGAGAGAAGATTGTCCAAAAAAATGTATATACTATTGTGTTCCATTTAGCTCAACATAGTTCTTATTATACCAAGTGATTCTCTTCGGACCACATACTATAATTTTCATGGATCCATTTGGACCATATCAAGAGACATCTTTTTGTTGAAGTCATGACATATCATTTTGACCTATGGCCTACGGAATATACAAAATTAATACAAACAGCCCAATAAAGATCTATTCTAATACTTAAATCAGTCGCAAATTGTCAGCCCAAGTTATTAAAGGCCCATTAACTAAATCACCTAATGACTCAGTTTTCGAACCAAAGTCGTTTTGATTCGTCTAAGGTTAAGAAGACTCAACTCAGACACTGTTTCTTGCACAAGCGCGTCTATGATCTCCCGCTCAACCTCTGCAACGATCCCTTCTCCTTCCTCTTCAACCTTCTTCTTGGTCACTAGAAGATGGTCGCTGTCCATTAAAGCAATCTCTTCAGGAACTCGACCACTCTTACTGCTATATCTCGCTACAGCAGAACAAAGTTCGCCAATTAGCTCCGACCCCTGATAAAGCTTCATGTTTTCAATCAGAAACTCGTTCACTAGATCGAACAACAGCTTTCGATTGCATTGTAGAGCCAATGATCCCGATGGATAATCTCCTTTATGCTCTAGTTTGCGGAAAATCGAAGGATCAAGGAGGTGAGAAGAAGAGAACATTGTTGTTGTTGAGTCAGTCGCAAGATTCACTATTCTTGTGATGTAGTCTATCTCAGAATCGATTTTGATTCCTTCCAAAACGGTGGCTGCGTCGTCTAATTTGTGATTCCTCGTTACTTGCGGATTATTCTTCTCGATTTTGTTCATCATCAATGCGTCTTTGTTGGATTTCAGTCGCTCTCTTTCGTTTATCTTTAAAGACAAAAAAAAAACACACAAGAAAAGAGGATTTATCAGAGCTTGAAAATTGAGTGTTTGTGTTTGCTAGAGAAAGAGAGAAGATTGAACAAGACTATACCTGTTTCTGAGGAGGTCTTGTGGCAGAGATGTTTTCAAGATCATTTGACTTTGGTATTTTCTTGAGCTTCTTCTTGTGTAAAGGCTTGGCTTTAACGTCTCTTGATTTAAACAAGAAAGTCTCTTGCTGCTTGATTCGATTATCGGCTGTTGGAGAAGAAGGCTTTATAGGACGTTGAGAGAACCTTGCTTCACTCTCTGCCTTCTTGCATTGGTTGATAGGTCTTAGTTGCCTTTGTTTTACTCTGTTCTGGCTCTGTTTCTCTCCAGAGGACTTTGAAACGGAAACAACGATCACTGTTGTTGGCTTTGGCTTCTGAATGATCTGTTCTGGTCTGAAAGAAGACGAGGAATTAGGCTTATGACTGTTGCTTGGTTTGTTCTCTTTATCTGAAAACCTAGTTCTTGGTGAGCAAGAAACTGTTGTATCTCTTCTAAGCTCATGTAATGGTCTTGCCTCTCTGCTCTTCACCGAGTTTGTTATATCCATACCAACGACTCTTCTGGTGACGACTCTCTCTTTGATTTGTTTCACTATCTGCCTCGCGTAATCTCTCGGACTCTGATTCTCTTGATCTTGTTTCATCTCTTTCATCCTTGAACACACAAACTCTTCTTGCCTATTATTCTCTTTGTTTAGCTGAAGAGAAAGGCGATGAATGTCGAAATCCGATTTCCGAGCAGAGGAGATTCTAGGACTCACTGGTAAAGATCGTGTTCCTTTCTTGGAAAGTTTATGGCTTGTGAGACGACTTGATCCAAGATGACTCGACATTGTATGAAGATTTGACAGTGAATGGTTAAGATCAGTTTTATCAGGAAGAAGATCAAGACCCATTAGTCTAGCTACCAAGTTTGGTGTTGTGCTGCCTGATGAGTTACAGATTTCAGATGAAGAAGTTGAAGTATCAGTCGCAAGAGCTCTGATTCTTGAACTCTTAGCCCCTGTCTCTGTTCTCACTCGCATGCTTACCTACAATTTCAATGTCATTACTCTAAAGATTATCTCAACCAAAACACATCAAACAAATTAGTCAAATCCATTTTTAAATTTTTGACTTACAGGAATGTTCAAGCTTTGTTTGTCCTTGTAGGTTGTTAATGGTAGAGACTCTTCTATTAACCTCAAGCCTACAAATTTCACAATAACAAAAATTATGGTTTTAAGTATCTCTTGCTCTAACAAATGCTTTAGGGAATTCAACTTAAGGTGTGTGAGAAAAAGAGAGTATATATATATACCTTTTGACCTTGAAGGAGAATCATTGGTGAGGTGATGATGAGAATGGAAGTAAAAATGTTGAAAATCAAATAAGTGGTAAAAAGCAGCCATGCATCCATTTGCTGCATTAGCTTTTCTCTTTGACTTAGAAGAAGAGGTTGCTCTACAGCCGCCACCGCCGTGGCCATAGTCTAGTCTGTGGCTGTCTCTTCCCATTTGGAGTAAGAAAAAGCTTACACAAGCTTAACCTTTTTCACTTCTTTAACACAGTGAAAAGGGACTGACAAGAAAAAGTTTAAAGAAGAATGGTGGATGGATTCAAAAATCCAAGGACTGGTGGCTTCTGTGTTAAGTCTAATCTTTTGTTTCTTTATTTGGTTCTTGAGATTTTTTAATTACCAGACAAGAGATGTTGGAAGCAGCTCATCTCTCTGCAATTCTTTATCTCTCTCTTACATTGGGAATCGAACATGAGGATGGTGAAGAATATTTAATGTGACAGAAATGTGACTCAAAGAAGAAGATAATAATTACAGGTTTTATGAAACTGTAAATAGTTAGTAGGAGTAGTAGAATTTATTAGATAACGATGGCCACGCATCTTTCTCTAGGAACCAGACAGCTTGAGTGTCTCTACTTAATTTTGTGTGTTTTCAAGTTTTTGAACTTTAAAAAATAAATAAAAAAACTTAAGGTTGTTTTTCCTTTTCTTGGGGATTTTCAAACTCGTGAAACTTTTTTTTTTCCTTAAGAAAAAAAAAATTAACTTATTTTATTTTGGGGGCTTACGTAACAGAATATTCTCACCATATGTAAGCAGTTTGTTTCATGGTACCGAGATGGTTAGTTAGGTTAATGTACAATGCATACATACATCACTACAATTTTCAACTATTGTGTAGACCTTCGATGTCTTTATATTTTCTAGGATTTGTCTTTTGAGTATTTTGGGCTGATCCTTTTGTTTTCTTTGGGGCACAATTTTTATTACAAGTCTAATAGATGTGTTTTAGCAATTTTTTTTCTTTATTATATGTATGAAAAGGATAAAGGAACATTATCTTCTCCACGATAATATAAGAAAATTGAAATGATAATAATTCTTTCTATTGTATTAATGACGAGTTGTGAGACCGTTGACAATAATTAACGCTGTGTCTAGATCGCTTTTAATTAAGTAAAGTGTGAATTCTCTTTCCACGTTATTAGAAATCGCATTATGTTACTACTAAAAAATAATTTGGTTCAAGTTATTATTACACTCCATTAGAATTGGAAGTTGAACCTTTCTTTATGCATATAAAGTCTTGTTTGTTTTTTCATAGTCATTTTACACAAAGTCACATGTTTTTCCTAGATCGTTTGTTTCTTACACAATTAATACTCCATTATCCAAATCTTTATTTTACATATATACAAGTAGAGCAGCCCCACATTGCATCTACTTGTATATTAAGAGAGTCTATTGTTTGAAATAAAATAAAACTCATGCTTGATCTCCTATATATAGTCCTATTGTATTAATTTAATTAATTATCATTGTATTTAATCTCATTGTATTTAATCCATCTTGAGACATGTAATATGAAAATAATATTATTGGGTAAAATGTGTAGATGATATAATATTTTATTTCAACCCTTGAACATATTGTCAATAATTTTCAGTTGCACATTTTTAGAGACAACAACATACACGTCCGCGGCTTCCCAAAGGTTCACACAAAGCTAATCTAGAAGGTGGTTTCAGTCCACATCTTTCGTAACAATCTTCCACCTTTTGACATGGTCCTTTGAATGTACAATCGCTTGAATCATCCATAATCCCTGTTAAAATCAATCAAATTATAAATATATTAATTACTTATAATTATTATAAGTTTTGGGGGTGATTATATTATAAAATGATAACATTTATATATATACTGTAAAATATGCAATTTTTTAGTATATGAAGAAAAAAAACTTACGAGCAGATTGAACATTAACAATAAGAGAAATGATCAAGAGAAGAGCAACAAAATGAAACTTGGAAGGCATCATTTTTAGTTAAAGTTTCTACAATATAAATTACTGTGAAATATTTTGTAAAACCACTTAGTAAACAAAATGAGAATTGGTGGTTCTTTTATAGATGAATTCTCAAATGTTAATACCATTTAAAGCTTACAACAAATTTAATATAAAATCTTATATAATAAAATTTTGTTTACCTTAATTACATTTGTATATATACTTATATTGATACATGCAATTTCTTACCAATATAAATAAATCATCAAAATAAATATATTCAATCTTCAAATCTTATTAGCATGATAATATATATTATGTATTTGACCCATTTTTATTACTGAATTCATATTTATTGATGTAAATAGATTAACTGGGATTAATAGACTAAAAATAAGCAAATATCTAATCTGAGTTAGTAATTAGAAATTTTGTTAGTGTTGCTGATATCTCATAGCATAAATGAAAATATGGTATTGGATTAAGAGTTTAAGAAGATTTTGGTTTTTTTTTTAACAATCAGTTGTTATTCAAGTTGTAGTGATTTTTAAATATCCTCTCAAATCATATGTTATTGAATTTGGAATTTATGTAAAATCATTTAAAATAATACATAATCTCTTGTTATTCAATTAGTGATTTGAAAAACTCATATCAAATCTATGGTTATTCAAAACTTAACAATTCTTTTAGCAAAAAATATGGAAAGGGATTTTGGGAGCTAGATTTTCCAACACTTTTTTAGTTGAAAATTAAGACAAAAAAATTACACCTAGAACAAACATTGATAAGATTAAAACGTGATAATTTTTAAAAAAGTCTGATCTAAAAAAAAAAACTCATTTAAGTCTATATCTACATGATGAAATAGTCATACCGTTCAACTATGCGTCAAATATTTGTCTCTCGACATCAATCACCAACATGTTAAATGTTATAAAGTTCAATGTGATGGTAAAAAATATTAAAAATTCTGACGCTTTTACCGATCTGATTGTAACATAAGATATAACTAATCAAGTAATCATTGTAAGTTTGTAACACTATAAGTTTGTCCCAAGCTGTTGTTATATTAACGAATTTGCTACATCACAAATCCGTCAATATTTACCACAATCTAGATTACGTAGGTCGGTAAGTAATAATAGATGATATACGTAAGGGCCCTATGTTAATAAACTAGGATCAATCAAATCTATCGACCTCAGATAAGATCGAACAGGTTTTGAAAGCGATAGTGATAGAAGCTGCTTAAATTCAAAAATCAAAATATCCCACTTGAAGGAGAAAGGGATGTGTATCAGAGTCCTTCTTATAGTGAAGACCGATAAGTCATAACACAACCACAGTCGAATCGAGTTATTTGGGACCACACTTACCTAAATAATTCATTGTTTGATGATATAATATAAAGTTTGTGTTAGGTCGTGGGGCAATGCATGATTTGTCTTGTTGCTAAACAATGTCCCCATAGTAGAAGGGTTGTTTTGCAGGCAAGTTAGTGTTTAGAGTATTGTCGACGGCAAATCAAGATAAAAGTTTCATCACTGTACTGCAGGGTTTTTGCAAACATACAATGGTCCTACGTACTCCCGCCATATTCGCGTTTTCAATAACTTTTGAATATATTCCAATTCCTCGTGCTTATGTTTCACTCTATAACCAAAAACTATTGAAACAATGGGTCATCATCATTATTATTATCATTATTACTAGTTTTGTTTCCTCGCAAGTATTTAATTAATGCATGTTTGGAAGTTTGGAACCATATGCTTCATTTCCCGTCAGAACAAAGAAAATACTTATGAGGGGACGCAATCATATATTTAATTAAATGCTTCTACAAGTTTTGTTTTGTGAGGATTTTCAAATTGATGAATCTATAGTAAAAGACAAAAAACAAAGACATTTAAATTAACATGATGCGATGGAATCAAAAGGGTAGATAGAGAAAGGATCAGACATTATAAATGAAACCATTATGGCATATGAATTTATGTAATGAAAGATACGAGTAGTGAATTTATGAAATGAAAAAGATACGAGTAGTGAATTTAAAGAAATAACCTACAAAACCAAAAAACTTGTTAATATTAACAAAATTTGAGTGATGTCAGAATTAGGTCCCATTTTTGGACTCACTGACACAGAACGGTCACAGGTTCACTTGTTTCTAGAAAACATTATTACTTGATATTACAGGAATAGATAGAGCATTTATAAGATTCACTGTTACTGACCTTCAATTACAAACTCCTTCATCTGAGATCAAGTTTCAGTTGTCTTATACTCGATTTGGATTAAGTGATCCCAAATTGCTATTCTCATATAAATTTTTTATAGGAATTTAAATATTATTTTAAATGAATATATAGTTTGAAGTTCTACAAAATATCTTAATCTAGATATGTAAACTTTTGTTGATATTGAACCTTGATTAAATACTGCAACAAAGAAAAAGGAATCAGTGAGAAGAAGATGAAGAAAAGAGAACAAACATAAGCGAAGAAGAACAAGAATAGAAGAAGAAGTTTACACAAGAAGAAGGAAGCAAAGTCAACAAGAAGTAGATGTTGGGCTCTTTGAGGTGTTTTGGTAACAAGAAATTAATGTGCTGCGGATTTGGTTAAGGCCCAAACAAAAGAATAAAAAAGCATTTTGCTGCATAAAATAAAAGTTTGGCAAAGGACCAAGTAGAGTGATTGGAGTTGTTAGAATCTAAAGTGTAGTTATAACTTATAAGAGTTATAATGAGTTGTTATAGTCTAAGTATGAGTAGTGTGGCTTGTGTAAGAGCCTAGGATCTAGAAGTATGGTCTAAAGTTTCCCCTCACCTCTTGCTCTAAGCCTTAACACATCTCAAGTTTTAGAAGTAGGAAAAGAATGGAAGTTTTTGCCTTGAATTACCCAACTATATGAGTTTTCCTCATACGGGTTGAGAGGAAGTCTAATTGTTAAGAGATGGACATGAAGAGCCATCCATGGTGGTCGCAAGCAGATGCTACTGAGGCTTGAACGGGACCCTTAGTCTTTTGGCCCCTCATCGCCAATAAATTTTTATTATATAAAGGACCAATAGGCAACCAATTATCAAATCAGAAACTTGCATGTTCTCCATTTCCCAATAAATCCAGCTGAGAAACATGAGCTCATTAGCCTACTAAAAACCTCCATAACCAACACAAAAAGGTATGGGGATATACAATCTTCTTGCGCTATTCTCATATCCTTTACATCTTTATTTATTAAAAATCGAATAGTATGATTACTAGTCATATGAAACTTGAAACTTTTCCTGTAAGGTCATTTTCAGTAACACAAGTATATGACAAAGCGAGAGGTCTATATGGCTACAAGTCCATAGATGTTAAAAGATGAAGAGAAAGTACTTTGTATCAACAATATATGCGCACGTACTTCTGAGTTCTGATTGGGAAAGACGATATATGGCTACAAGTCCATAGATGTTAAAAGATAAAGAAAAAGTACTTGAAAGCAATATATGCGACATACTTCTGATTTTGGGATAAATTTCTTGTGTACGGGGATTGTTATTTAAAAAACTCATCTTTGGTTACAAGAAGGATTTTGCGAAGACGAGAAAGCGAATTTAGAACATCTTCATCAGTTATAGGTAATTATATATGATAATGTCTTAACAAAAAAAAAAGGTAATAACTTAACCGAATTTAGTTATTTAATTAAATTTAAATTTTTTAAAAGAAATTAAATCAGTGATCAAGTGACAATTATAAAATATAACTTTTACAATATTTGTATTTCATGTAGACATGACCAAAACTAAACCGTAACCGTATTTCGGACCGTAACCGGACCGGATGTAAACCGTAACCAGACCGTAACCGTATAAAACGGTTAAAAACCGTAACCGTTAACCGTAAAAAAATATTAGTTATGGTTACAAAAATTATTAACCGTAACCGTCAATTAACCGTAATTGTATAAAAACCGTCGGTTAACCGTACGGTTAAAACCGTAAAATTATAACCGTAACCGTTTAAAAATATTATTTAATTAAAATAAATTGAAATTTTATATAGATATTTAAGAAAATCTAAATAAAAATTAAAAAGTGATATTATTTTAACTGATACTAAATTAAATAATTGATTTTTTTTGCTAATCGAAAAATGATAGTATTATTTTAACTAGTATTAAATAAAATATTTGAATAGAATAGATTCACGGTGACAAAGTCAAAGTGGATTGTGAATTAGTGGATGCAAATATCCATTATTATTTATTCTAATTAGTGCGATAAACATTATTTAATTTCTTTGTCATTTTAGTTTTTTAAATACTTAATTATTTTTCTAAATCGTGTTTTAAGTGGATCAAATTTCAAAGTGCCCACTAAATCTATTCTCTAACCCACTCCATCACTTATTTTTGTTAATCAAATCATTTGTAATTTAAAATATTTAAAATTATTTTAACATAATTTTTTTCTCAATAATATCATATCATCCAAAAAAATGTAACCGTATATAACCGTAACCGTATATAACCGTAACCGTTTTAACCGGAACCGTATTAAACCGTAACCGTTTAACCGTTTATTAAATGGTTAAGGTTATGGTTAAACAAAATTTATAACCGTAACCGGTGGTTAATAAACCGTAACCGTGATAACCGTAACCGTGGTCATGCCTAATTTCATGAATTCATAAACAAGAACCTCTCCGTTATTGTCAATTATCTTATTTTCATAATGTTATTTGTTTCAAGCACACCACTTGATTGTCGTTGATCGAACAAACGGAATCGTAAAACTCTGGTAGTTTTTGATAGCATGAAAAACCCTTAAAAAAAAAGAAAAACAACAAAAAAAGACTCCTTTAAGAGGTCTCATAATATGAGTTTCGATTCAGTAAAACCAAAACAAATTAGAAAAACCACACAAAAGTAAATATTTATATAGAAATTCTTCTAATTAAGCACACAAAAATTGAGCCTTGAAGCATAAGGATTCCAAAAGAGTCCAATCCTATGGCCTAGTTGTAGATTCCTTCTTTTGACAAATTCCTTATTCCAATTGTTATTTAATATATAGCTTCCCGATGAATTCCATCTCTTGAAGGTAAGCTGATGTGTGGAGCGAGTGTCGCTATCGAACACATTGATTCTTAACCCTTGATTATCTTCGTCTTCAACCAAATTGATCTCTTCTTTTGTGAGGTATTTCAGAATATATTCATTCGCAGATTTCTTAGGTATAAGAAACCGTGTTTGATCTTTTATATCGCTAATAGTGAGCGTTTTCTTGATTTCCCATATATCTGGATTTATGGAGAGATTTAATTCAGTTGATACTTTATTTGCAATCTCTAGGTCTCTTTCTTCCCTTGAGATGTTCCTCAAGTGAGCGAGACTACTTACCGAAGTGTTTCTTGGGTTTGCCATTCAGAATCTTCTGCTTTGGTCCTCTCGATAATTTGTTTATATAAGGACTTCATCTTAATCCTAATTCAAATAGAAATTGTATACTTTTCCGAGTTTTTGAAGGAAATTAAAGATATTATTATTGTTACAATACAAAAATCGTTTACAATGATCACATATATATGTATTAAAGTAGATTCGAATTATATATCATCATTAGAATTAGATAAAATAAAATATCTTAGGGAAAAAAATAAATATTTTACTTTTATTTTTATTTAATCTACTAAAAGTAAGTACGATGATAATGTCGAGGATATTGCAAGTTGAATTGATATTTTACTTTGTTTTTTAATCAAAACAATTTGAGCCTTAGGTCCTACAGTATCGGACCAGGTCAAATTAATTTTCATTCTACCATCGGTGTTCAAATGCAAGTTTTGGTGTAACATTCTTATTCAAGTTCAACCAATTAAAAACGACACTACTACATATCGTTGATTATAATCCCATTTATTTATAAGAACAACGATACGCAACATAGATGATCGATCACGTGCATTAGAAAGGAGATAACCTTTCCACTGAGCAAGAAGTGTTAAGAAGCAAAAGTGAAGAAGAGAAAGAAAATTTGGAAGCTTTGAGATCAAACTTACCAAATTATCTTCCATTTGAAATCCTCCGATCACTATCGGGTTCTTTGGATTCACACCCCCATCAACAAACCCTAAACAAACCACATTTTTATTCACCTTCACCAGTGAATTCGACCCGTGGATCCTCCACTTAGCCCCTCCCCTAAGCAACAGGTCGATCACAGGAACTCCAGGTCCTCTATTGGATCACAGTGAGAAGAAGATGAAGAAAAGAGAAGAAAAAGAAGCGAAGAAGAACAGAAATAGAACAGAAATAGAAGAAGAAGTTGTCGTGAAGTTGGAGTCAACAACACAAGAAGGAAGCAAAGTCAACAAGAAGTAGATGTTGGGCTTTGAGATGTTTTGGTAACAAAAAATTAATGTGATGCGGGTTTGGTTAAGGCCCAAACAAGAGAAAGTGTATTTCATGAATTCTATACTAAAGTAGTTTTTTTGTCGGCTATACTAAAGTGGTTAGATTCGAATGATATATCATCATTAGAATTAGATAAAATAAAATACTATATCTTTTAAGAGAAAGAAAGATAATATTGTTAGCAACAAAAATTACAAAATTATAAGTGTAGATTATTACTCCCTCCGTTTATTTTTGTTTGTTGTTTTGGAAGAATTATTTTGTTTCAAAATATTTGTTGTTTTGACACTTTTAAATTAATTTTAACTTTATTGAAATCTGTGTGACCAATTATATTTTGTATTTTCTAATAATTGGTTGATTTTAAATATATTTTAATGATACTTTTGTCAAAAAAAAAATGTATGCATTAATTCTTGTGCATTTGGTTAAAACAACAAATAAAAAGAAACGGAAAGAATATTTTTATTTAATCTACTAAAAGTAATTATGATGATAATCTCGAGGATATTGCAAGTTGATATTTTTTATAACATCTTTTTTTTTTTTATATAACATCATTGCAAGTTGATATTATTTTTGTTTTTTACCATAACAATTTGAGCCTTAGGTCCCACAGGATTTGTTTTATTGGACCAGGTCAAATTAATTTTCTTTCTACAATCGGTGTTCGAATGCAAGTTTTGGTGTAACATTTTTTTTTTTTTTTGGTGTAACATTTTATTCAAGTTTTCTTTCTACAACTCTGCTACATATCATTGAGATCGACTTTAAATTTATTTGAAAGGAAAAGATACGCAACATTGATAATCGATCACGTGCATTAGAAAGGAGATAACCTTTCCACTGAGCAAGAAGTGTTAAGAAGCAAAAGTGAAGAAGAGAAAGAAAATTTGGAAGCTTTGAGATCAAACTCTACCAAATTATCTTCCATCTGAAATCCTCCGATCACAATCGGGTTCTTTGGATTCACACCCCCATCAACAAACCCTAAACAAACCACATTTTTATTCACCTTCACCAGTGAATTCGACCCGTGGATCCTCCACTTTGCCCCTCCCCTAAGCAACAGGTCGATCACAGGAACTCCACTTCCTCTCTTGGAGCGGAAGCATGCACCAAAAGGCTTTACCGCCGGAGCTTTAGCCATCTTGGCGTTTCCAGCGAAGGCTGTGAGTAGTGCCTTGTAAATGGAAGTTTGCAAGACGGTGTAAGGAGCCAAAGTGCTGATCTTTGTAGCTCCATAGAGTATAGGAACGGTCTTTACACCGATTTGGATTGACTTCACATCCATTAAGTACTCACCGGACTTGTCATTACCGATCAAAGGCGTGGAGGCAAAGATTTTAGAGACATCTTTACCGTAAGGCAGATAATAATACTCCCCTTTACCGATCCAAATGCCACCATAATTATTAGACTTTAATCCCTCGTTGGAAGGCAAACAAAGAGCCAACTTTGAAGGAAGCTGGTACATGGAAATGAGCTGCGAAGGAATCGACAAGTGAGTGTTAGCGAGACCCATGACGCCATTGAAACCCAAAGGGATATGTTTTAAGGCAGGAGCATCGTCAGTGCAAGTCAAAGTCAACGAAGAGCTCTTTTCGCTGTCCATAATGTAAAGTCCATTATATGTGTATAGTATGTAGAAGGTGTCTCGGAACAGTCGAGCATTGTCGGAGGAGAGACACGTGGACCTCTTCTTGGTGGTGTTGTTGGGACAGTGGAAGTTCGGGTTTGCGTATTTGCATCTTGTGGAGCCACATTTGATTGGGTGGTAAGTGGCGGATTTGGCAGGGGTTACGCAGTTTTGCAATAACGGTGTGGCTCCATTGAGGTCAAGGACGAACTTATAACTGGTGCCGATGGAATTCCCGATGGAAAAATTGATGGAGTAGATATTTGTGACATTATCTTTGTCAATAGGTTGTAGAAATGACTGAATTTTTTCCAACGAATGTGATGTGTTTGCAAAGTAGAGAAAAACAAGAGAGAGGAATACGAAGATCACACGAAAAGACATTTTAAAATAAAAAAATTTAAGACTTTCTGATTTGTTACTTGTGGCTATGATGTGGATTATTAAAACTTATATATTTATAGAATGATAATGGTGGGGTTTGCGGGAAAAAACGAATGATAATGGTGGGATCCTCTTCGTTTCCTTATGAGATTTAGATTTAAACATTGGGGTAATCAATTTTTGTCATTTGATATGAATGCATCCAGAAGCATCTTACCACGTGGTCTCATTTAATATCTGAATAACAGAAGAATTTTTTTTTTTTTTTTAAGAGATTTCTCACCGAATATTTAACTAATTGATCCATGTCGGTATAATTAAAAGCTGATTGCATGTATACGGTAGATACAGGGAATCTGATTAAACTAAGGACTATATTTTTTGAACCGGATATTCATCCATTATAATTTATGAAATGAAAGATACGAGTAGTGAATTTAAAGAAATAACTACAAAAAAAAAAAAAAAAACTTGTTAATAATACAACAAAATTTTGAGTGACGTCAGAATTAGGTCCCATTTTTGGACTCACTGACACAGATCAGTCACAGTCTCACTTGTTTCTAGAAAACATTATTATTAGATGTATTACAGAGGAAGAGAAGGGAGTATTAAGATTCACTGTTACTGACTCATTTACAAACTCCATCTGAGATCAGTTTCTGTTATTTCTGACTGGATTTGGATTCAAGAGATCACAAATTGCTTTCTCATATCTTTCACAACTTAATTTATTAAAAAATTCGAATAGTATGATTACTAATCATATGAAACTTTCCCTTAAGGTCCTTCTTTTGTATATGACAAAAACGAGAGGTCTCTGTGGCTACAAGTCCATATATAGATGTTAAAAGATGATGAAGAGAAAGTACTTTGGGACAATATATGCGACGTACTTCTGATTGGGAAAGAGGATGAATTTAATATGTATTATAGATGATATATGTATTTCAAGTTCTACCATCCACATCGAATCCAGCACCTGTCCAACCTCCTCTGCCTTTGATCATTGTTCCAATTCCTCTTCCCCTTCCTTGAATCTGTGGTTTCTTTTTCGCTTTTGATTCTCCTTCAGCTGTTCCTAGTCTCTGTCCATGTTCTTTACTTCCTTCCTCCTTCCCGTCTGGTTTTTCCGAGTGAGTCGGATTAGCATTGGGTGCTGGTGAACTGCCTACAACAGATTTAGTCTCCGGTTCTTCGACCTAAATATGGAAACACAATCAGAAATATATAACATCTTTCATTGTATCTACTGATTGCCAAGCAAATAGATTTGATTATTACATGTAACATTTGCAAAGTATTAGCTGTAGTTAGCAACATACTCGTAACTGGTGTCTCTACAGTTAGAATAAGTTGCGTTACTAGAAACAGATGGAATGTTAACTAGAAGGAGAGATTGCTTACTTGCTGAATAGAAGTAGATGATCTATTTGGATTTAGCGCTTCTAGTCTTCTTTTCAATTCCTCAAGTCTGGCGTACTGTGTATTGCTGCTTTCTTGTACCTACATTTACAATTTACAAAAGATAGTGATTTGAAAGGTCTCTCAATGTTCCCATTATCAGTTTTCAACAAATTTATTTTTATTACCAGACGGTTTAAATCTTCGCAAAGACTCTGTTTTGTTGCTTCTTCATCCTTCACAACTTTTGATGCTGCTTCAAATGCCTAATAAGAGATAGAGGTTAATTAACAATCTCTAGACTTCAAAGGTAGGGTTAAACAATCTGAAGAAAAGAGGTCATTGCCTATAGGTCACAGCAAGATCTGAAAGCGGGACTCCAACATTTGCAAGTAAAACCAACAACATTGAACTTCAAAAGGAAAACCACATTGGAAAGTAAAAACCCAACAACGTAGTTGAACTTCAAAAGGAAAACTTAGCAAAACGTTCATCTACTCGGTGATATTTGAAAGTAATTATGAGACCAGGAGAGAATGATATCTGAAATATCCATTGATGAGACTTATTCTGCTATGGGGCACAAACAGGTAAAAGAAATGTTCATATCCACCTATAATTGACTCTACATGCCATGTGAGTCAGAGAGATAAACCTTTCTCGCTTCTTCTTCTTTCAACTTAGCAACATGGATCTTTTCAGTTGCGATTTCGATTTTCTTTCTCAAATGTTCCATTGCTTTGAAGTTTTGACAATAGAAGAAAGTTAATCAATAAGGCAGTTCCATGTGACAAAAAACAAATAAACAATGTCACATTAAGGAAAAAAAAAAGTTAACTAGCCAAACCTGCTTTCTTAGGTCCAGCAGTGAGTTTCATTTCCATTGTAAGGTTTCCAAATTCCCTTTCTACATCCCTAATCTTTGTATAGTTCTCCTCAATGTATCTACAGAAATGATGAAATTTACAAAACCTCATTAAGAGCATCCATGTTCCAAAGTCTCCTAAATCTTCTAATAAAGATCCTACACTACATTCATTTCGAAATTAACCAAATCTATGAAACAAAATCCATAAATCATTACTTACTTCCTCAACTGAAGTTGCTCTTCCGCAATTATCTGATTCCAAAACAAAAATCATCAAATCGCGAACATACATAGATAAATCCAGAGAGTGATTAACCAAATTACCTTCTCAGTATAAGCAATAACAGGAGCTTCTCTTGCAAGACCATCAGGTCCGATCTCAGCCTTCAGTTTTGGATCCGAAGCCATCATTTCCTCTTCTTCTCTCAACTTCAAAAAATCGACTCCGATTTCGTCTTCTTCCTCGAATTCAAAATTCACATTCCAATGATTCACATTACGTTTGACGTGATTCGCTTGTAAGATTCTTCCACTCTTCGCTCTGGCTTCGATCGAGGAAAGTGATGGAGAACGTGAAGAATTATCGTCCCGGATTTTGATTTTGACGGTGAAAACGAAAAAGCTTCAAGTTCGTTAAGTTTCCACCGAGGACTTCACGTTCCCTTCTTAACGCCGTTAACATAGCAAAATGTCGGATATACCCCAGCTCAACCCCAAATCCCAATTAAGTTTGACTTCACAATTTATGGAGGTGTCACGTGCTACCCACGTGGGTTGAGGAACCGTAAACCGGTTAAAGTGAGAGAATCAATGGTTCGCTTCGGATGTTCAAGAGATTTTGTCGTTTTGTGTTGTAGAAAAAGCGTGTCATTCTCATCTCAATAAAACGACAAGCAGTTTTACAAATCAGAAATTTGTTACTTGTAGTAGAACCTAACTTGATATAAAACCAAACCATCCCAAATCCTAAAACTCCGGGAGATCAACAAACTAAAAAGACACAACATTCTTGAGTTCCTAGAAATTGGGGAAAAATACTTAAAAACAAAAAATACAGTAAAAGGTAATGATTACACCACTCAAAAGAGACTTTGAGAGCAATTTAGGAGCGAGGAGAAGAAGAAGAAGAGAGAAGGTTTTGAACAGCATCCATGCTTGGCATAGCCGGAATCGCTCCTCTCTCTGTTACTGTAATGGCTCCACAAGCGTTTGCGAATAAAAGCGCCTCTCTTAGTTTCTTCTCATCCTGCACATTTCACATAGTGTTACCTCATTGATTCACAGTCTTAGTTTAAAAAAAGCCAGTAATAGAGATAAGTAAGTACCTTGAGAAGAGTGAGATCAGACGCTAAGCTGTTCAATAACCCGCTCACGAATGCATCTCCTGCACCGGTTGTATCAACCGGCTTCACTTTTACTCCACCAACTCTACCTTTAAACTCCTACAGGAACAATATAGCTACAAGAATAAGTAATCTTATATCGATTTGATATTGAAGAAGACGATTTAAAAAGAGAAGCAAACCTGAGTGTAGTATCTACAGCCATTAGGTCCTTCTGAAACAACAAGAAGTTTAAGATCCGGATGAAAGAGCTTTTGCAACACCACATCATCATCATAAGGATCGTCACCACCAGTCAGGAATGTAATCTCGTCCTCGCTAATCTGAAAAACTAGACTTGTGTCATTTTCAGAACTAGGAATAATCTGATCTTTCACCTTGTAAAATGATCATACCTTTATAACATCAGCTAAATTCCAGATACTCATGATCTCTTTCTTTGCAGCTTCTTCTGATGGCCACAAAGGCAATCTCAAATTTGGGTCATATGACAAGAGGCTCCCTGAGGCTTTAGCAATTTTCATAGCTGCAAGCTGAGTCGAACGGCAAGGTTCCTCAATCAAACTGATAGAACCGTAATGAAAGATCTTGGCCTGTAATTAAACAAAAGAAACCAGTGGACTTAGTCTCATTCCCAAATGTGGATCAAAAGATGAAAAAAATCTACCTTTTGGATGAGGTTCTTATCAAGTTCAGATTCCAAGAGAAGCATATCAGCACTCGGGTGCCTAAAGAACAAAAACTCCCTCTCTCCATCAGCTCTTAGTGTAACAAAAGCGAGAGCAGTCCGTGCATTGTGGTCGAATCTCATCCCGGAGTTGTCAACATTGTTCAGCCTTAGAATATCAGCTAACATTCGTCCAAACTCATCATCACCAACCTGAATTTTTTTTTCAAAAAGAATGGATTCAAAACACAAGCCCTTTGATATTGATCATCAACTTTGAACCAAACTCAGACCTTTCCAATGAACGCAGAAGAGCCACCAAGTCTAGAGACACCAACAGCTACATTAGCAGGAGCACCTCCTGGAGCTTTCTTGAAAGCTGGTGCTTCAGCAAGTGAAACACCTCCCACCGTTGGAACAAAATCAATCAACATTTCACCGAAACAAACCACAAGATTTTCTGAATCTCGTGTGTCGATCGTTAGATTCTTGAGATTACCTATTACCAGAGACATGGAATCAAAATTCGAATTCGAACAACTTAAAAAACTTCCTCGATTTTATCAATCAAACGAAAACACAAGATGAAAGACTTGTCGCATGTACAGATTCGTTTCTCCTGGCTTTCAAAAATCATATACAAACAGAGATCTATAGCACAAAACCCAAGAAGATATATGATCAAAGAACAAAACTTTAAGGCAAAACAATCAAACCCAGATAGAAAACTAAAAAACCCAATTCGAATCCAGCTTGATAAAGATTATTCGTCGACGTCAGATCAAGAATTAAAGAAAAAGAAAGATTTCAAAACGAACCTGAGATGGCGTTTTCTCCCATTTTTCGATACTAGAGAGATCTTTAGATTCGAAAAGACAAAACGGAAAACAGAGAAGGATCTACGAGGAACAGAGAGAAGAGAGAAAGAGAGAACGAGAAGAGAGAAGAAAGATTTGAAAATTCGTGTGCTTTTTTGTTTGTCGCTAATTGTTAGTAGAGATGAAGAGACGAAGTTGGTTATGTATTAGTAAGGATTCATGATGACGTCACCAAAAAATACTGTATGTGGAATTTTCCTGACCGCTACAAACACTCGTGTGACCGACGGTGTGATGAGTGTGAAAAAATCGTTAAATTATGATGTCACAAAAAAAAAAAAAAACGTTAAATCTTTTTGGATTTTTTGCAACGTATTCTCCAAGGAAAACAATAAATTCCTCGTGAATTTTATTTTCCGGTCAATATTGTAGCTTTTATAATGTTTTGAAATCGTAATTAAAACAAGAATTAGTGTATAACCTATAGTATTTATACATATGTTGAAAAATTGCGTGTTTAATGTGGCTGGCATGAAACATGATTTGGATTTTTTTTATTTTCCCGTGAAGTACGATTAGAGAGAAGGAGAACTCTCGTTCTTTGAATGACAATCAAGAAACATCCGTTCCTGATTTCTTCTTGTAGTTGTTATTATGTTATTATGTCTTTGTTTTATTTTAAAACTTTCATGAAATTATAGGAGATAACAAGAAGTTTATAAGAGATAATAAATTACAAGTTGGTGGTGCTTTATTAAATTGATAGCAACGAAAGCAAATTCTTAAACATGGAAACGAATTAGTATGTTCTTGGTGCTAGAGTTGACTTGTTGCTAAGTGAGATGAAGAGGCGGAGTTGGTATTGTGATATTTGTCTAAATGTCATGACGAAACGATACATGAATTTTGTAAATAGATGTCTAAATTATTTTCATATTGTTAAGTTTAAGGTTTAAAACCTCACACATATCGTTTCTGCTAAAGTGGCTTGTTATGTGTTTTATGAATTGGAGTGCAAGTTGTCGAACTAAATTTATTCAAATCTTGGTATGATCGTCGTGGATATTAAATATTTAAATTGGTTGTTGACAGACAGAGAAATGGGCTTTCAAAAGTTTGAAGAGGCTTAAGAAAAATAGTCGAAGCTGGCTTTCAAGCCCAATTAATTATCGAGCCCATGAAAAAATGGTGTAGTGTAACATTTTCTTTCTTTTTATCTTTCATGTCTAGTATTCTTTTTGGTGAAAGTGAGTACATGTGAGAGACAAGTAAAGACTAAATAGTATCGATAAACTCATTGTATTGCTACGAGGATAAAATTTCTCGAATTATATATATATATATATATAGCTATATATTTTTTTTTATAATCAGAGATGATCCGAGTTTTTACCACCAGTAATATTCTAAAATGAATATAACCTTCGAGTAGCATATTCACCGGATTTTCTAATGAATCTAAAACATGACACCATTTCAACTGATCAAATAAAACTGTTTAGTAATTTCATGTTTGAGAAGAGATCGATCTTTAGCCTAAACCAATAGTACAAAACTCATGCTTTAGGCATCATGCTATGGTTCGTGTTTTTAAAAACAAAAAAAAAGATGGACAGTCAGTTACACAAGAAGCATTGCCAAAACGGATCCTTAAAAAAGTTTCATATCAAAATTGTAATTATACTCAATTTAAATGATAGATAAAAAAAACTATATATAGTAATATATCACATATAATTTGCAGAAGATCATGCGATTCATGCCATTCCGCAAGCTACCAAAATCTCCTTTTGCAGAAATATCAGAAAAATAATAACATTGCTACAAGTACCAATATTTTATTCGACAAACCGAGAATATACTAATCGAATCAGTGACGTGTACGGTGTGTATCTTCCTAAACCAAAACCGAAAAAAAAAAAAAAAAAAAGTTGTGTGTGTGTGTAGTAGATAAGTGAAGCAAGTACATATGGCTTCTGATTAACTCAATATCTTTAACTTTCTCTCTTCCCCAGATCTTCCCTCTTTCTCTCTTCACTCTTTTAACGGACACTTTCACACTGATCAATTCGCTAAACCCAAAATCGCCGCCGGAGCGAAAACGAAGAATTCAACAATGACGTCGACTTGTGTGAGATTTGATACTGTATTTCTGTTTTCTAGGTTCGCCGGAGCTAAGTATTCGCCGTTGTTTCCGTCACCGTCTTTTATCTCTTCCGGCATTCAGCTTAGAACCAAATCGATTTCGCGTTTACGCTCTATTGTAGCTTCTTCTTCTTCTTCATCTTCATCTATCGTTGCTGGAACTGATAGCATTGAGGTTATTTTTCTTCATCTCAATCTGTTCTTTCGTTGCGTTTCTGAATTTTGAAATTTCTTGGTCGTTGATTCGTTTTTATGGCTTTGTATCAGATTAAATCGTTGCCGACTAAGCCTATTGAGGGGCAAAAGACTGGAACAAGCGGACTTCGGAAGAAGGTATTACTGACTGTAATCAATCATTTTTCTTCTTTTGTTCATTTGGAGGTTGAATTTCAGAATTTTCAAGTATTGGAGTGATTTAATTGCATTCGATTTCAAGTTCAGTTTTTTTCTTTTTTTTTGTGATCATAGCATGTTACAGTTCATACTCGTATTCTAATTATCCAGATTTTTGAAAAGCAAGTGTTATTGATAAGTAATGATTCTGTTCTCTATGGTTATCAATTGTATGCTGAGCAAAGTCAAGTTAAGATATTACAAATCTCCAAGATTTGGTCCCATAAGATAATTGGAATTTTTATCAGTTGTCTAAGGTTTTATAGATGCTGATTGTTTTTATATCTATGACTCCAGGTGAAAGTTTTCATGGAAGAGAATTATCTAGCTAACTGGATTCAGGTTCTGATTCGTAACTCTAGCTTTATTGCAATTCAGGATGGATGGCTTTTCTTTTTTTTCATGGTGAAAGCAGTGGTAAATAGTTTTAATCGTTTATGTGGTCTAGGCATTGTTTAATTCATTGCCACTCGAGGATTATAAGAACGCGACATTGGTTTTAGGAGGTGATGGTCGTTATTTCAACAAAGAGGCTGCACAGGTTATTTTCAGTGACTTGTACGTGCAAGAGTGATCTCACTCAACTCATTTCATTCTTGAAGCCTTCTGCTTTTCTTACAGATTATAATCAAAATTGCGGCTGGGAATGGAGTTGGGCAAATTTTAGTTGGAAAGTGAGTTTCCTTAGCCATTTAAAGTTCTTGGATGAAATACAATGCTGAAAGATTGTTCTTCCTAGCTATTTGTATTTCATTATTTACTTATGGAACTTTGGGATCAAGTCATTCTTACACTAAAATGGAGTTGTAGAGCTAGTCTAGTCTGCCAGTTCCTCTATGGGGTTTCTATTTTTCATATCATAGAGATTCTCCAAATTTTTTTACTTATCAAGCTAAAAACCAAATACTTATAGGGAAGGAATTTTGTCAACCCCAGCGGTATCCGCTGTGATCAGGAAAAGAAAGGCAAGCTTTTCTTTTTAAATCTTCTTAAAAAGTTCAAGATCATTGTTCCATTACTCATATTCATAATTTTTCTTGCAGGCAAATGGAGGATTTATTATGAGTGCTAGTCATAATCCTGGTGGACCTGAATATGACTGGGGTATCAAGGTGAATATCAGTGACATGCCCTTGCATTTTCTTTTCTTCTGTAATCTTCATATCTGTGAGAAGTATTAAGCTTTAATTTTGAATATAGTTCATCATGTGTGGAGATTTAGGTCTTGACCGACAATGAATTATACTTTATAATAAGCTTTGCTGGCAATTTGCAGAGGTTGGATGATAATTACACACCTTATCTGATCTTTGTTAATTTCCAGTTTAACTACAGCAGTGGTCAGCCAGCTCCTGAATCCATTACTGACAAAATTTATGGAAATACGCTTTCAGTAAGTATTTAGCCAAGTTTTCCCTTCATGATCACTGAAGATTGTGGCTTCCTGTCAAATTGTTTGTATAATTGTCTTGTCTCTGGTAAACTATTTTAGATATCTGAGATTAAGGTGGCAGAGATTCCCGACACTGATCTTTCTCAAGTTGGCGTTACCAAATATGGGAATTTCAGTGTGGAAGTTATAGATCCTGTTTCCGACTACTTGGAGCTCATGGAGGTAAGAATATCCTCGCTTGCTTCTCCTGTTCTTTTCTTATTATATTGGGTATGTTAGACATCAGATATGTGGTCTGTGACATATGTCCATGGTATCCTCTGCAGGATGTGTTCGACTTTGATCTCATCAGAGGTCTTCTTTCAAGATCAGATTTCGGGTATGTTCTTAATAAGACATACAAAGCTTCTTGATGATCCTATTAGATGCGCCTTCAGCATGGTTGCAGAGTCCTTCAACGTGCTAAAAACCAAAACTAGTCTATGATTTGATGATTTTTTTATTGTTTTGTTTCTTTGCCTTGCCTTAGGTTCATGTTTGATGCCATGCATGCTGTTACTGGTGCTTATGCGAAACCAATTTTTGTCGATAATCTTGGAGCCAAACCGGTATGACTCGAACATTAAGATAAATATTTCATCTAATTTTTGAACCTAGACATTTCAAATGATTGATGTTAGGCATGTTTTGTAGGACTCAATTTCCAACGGAGTTCCTCTGGAAGATTTTGGGCATGGCCATCCAGATCCTAATTTGACGTAAGAGACAAACTGAAAAGAAGTTTTAACGTACTCACTTAGTATCTAACTTGTATAAACCTTCTTACATGAAGATATGCAAAGGATTTGGTTGATGTCATGTATCGTGACGATGGACCTGATTTCGGAGCAGCAAGTGATGGTATGATCGTGGACAGATATCTTTTTTGTGTTCTTGTTCATGTAGGGTAAGAAACATCGGTCATGAATCTAGTCAATAAATAGTGCATTCTGACAGGTGACGGTGACAGAAATATGGTTTTAGGAAACAAATTCTTTGTCACTCCTTCAGACTCTGTTGCTATTATCGCAGCCAATGCACAAGAAGCAATTCCATATTTCCGAGCTGGTCCTAAGGTGGGATTGCTTTGCATAAATTGCATTATATTTTCTTCTTTTCGATATAATGCTGTTGAAAGTTAATGGATGTCAACCTTATTCTCAGGGGCTAGCACGTTCTATGCCAACAAGTGGTGCTCTTGATCGTGTTGCTGAGAAGTTGAAGGTTCCTTTCTTCGAGGTCAACCATTTTTGTCAACAAATGTTCGAGGTTTGCAACTAGATAAAATTATCAGGATAAACATCTTGACAAGGTAACTTGTAATTTCTAGGTTCCCACCGGATGGAAATTTTTTGGAAATCTTATGGATGCTGGAAAATTGTCAATCTGTGGAGAAGAGAGCTTCGGCACAGGTTCTGATCACATCCGTGAGAAGGATGGCATATGGTACTCTCTTCCTTAAGCCTAATGCTCATTGACAACGGACTGAATATGTGTTTAAGCCTACCTTTGACATGAATGTATGAAGATTGTGATGCAATGTATTCAATTTATCTAGCATAGGGGTGACCTTAATGGCATTGTATCATCACTTATCTGTTTGCGAATGATGTTTTAGATCTATTCTGCATTGTATCATGGCATTTTGAAGAATTTTCTGATCTCTGGTAGTCTAGTGAACGAATCAACCCATGAATTACTTCATCATTTAGCTATAGACTCATTGCTAAGATTAAGGTGTCATTTGAAATTGATCCTCATTCAATCTTTGTAAACTATGCTTGTTTTTACTGAAGTTGGTCTCACTGAAGTAGGTCTCATGAAGCTGTCTGCATATATGTCAATCCCATTTCCAAGCCTTGGATATTTTACTCTGCTTTTACATTGTATAATGACTCTAACCTTATATGACAGGGCTGTGTTGGCATGGCTTTCGATCCTAGCTCACCGCAACAAGGACAAGAAACCAGGGGACAAGTTGGTGTCTGTTGCAGATGTTGTGAAAGAGTATTGGGCGACATATGGAAGGAACTTCTTTTCAAGATACGACTATGAAGTAAGATTGTGTATGATTTTTGTTACAGGTCTCTGAGTAAAAGATTGTGTATGATTTTTGTTACAGGTCTCTGAGTAATTAATTTTATTGTTAAAACCCCTCAATGTTTTATAACTGTGTGATCAGGAATGTGAATCTGAAGGAGCCAATAAAATGATCGAGTATCTTAGAGATATCTTGTCTAAGAGCAAGGCCGGTGACAGTTATGGTTAGGTTCATCCCAGTCCATTTCTTTTTCTGTACTTAAGAACTTATTTTAATTGTTCATAACAACTTTCTTCTTTCAGGAAACTATGTCCTTCAGTTTGCAGATGACTTTTCATACACAGACCCTGTAAGTCTGATAATAAAAAAAGTTAATGATGATTCAACCATTCCTATACGTTCGATATGCTGAGCAGGTTTGTATAATTTCTGTTTAGGTTGATGGAAGTGTTGCATCCAAGCAAGGTGTTCGGTTTGTTTTCACGGATGGATCCAGGATCATATTTCGTTTATCCGTATGTTATAGATTCTTTTTTTTTTTTCTTAAATCAAAATCATAGTTTCATATGCGTAGAGACTTATTTTCCCTATCAGATTGACCTAACTTATATTTCTTTTGTTCCAGGGAACTGGTTCAGCTGGTGCTACAGTTCGAATATACATCGAACAATTTGAGCCAGATGTTTCAAAGCATGATGTGGATGCACAAATAGCTCTAAAACCCTTAATTGGTTAGTTCCTGTTTTGCTTGGGGAGACTTCAAGATGTCCCATTCATGGACTTTAGTAATGATTTATGTCATTTTCATGTTACAGATCTTGCATTGTCTGTATCAAAGCTAAAGGACTTCACGGGGAGGGAGAAGCCCACTGTCATTACATGAAGCAAAAAACTATTCTCGTCACATGGTCCTTTTGAAAGGCAAGTTGGGTTCCTGACTTCAGTTTTGTCTGCCATGTTTGTTTAAAACTTCCAGAGCAATGAAATGTTTATCCGTGTAACGTATATAACTTAAATACGTCTTTCTTCATAAATAAAAGGGTATCTTTTCCTTCACTTATGGAGTCATCTTTTCCAATGATTCATGACTATAAGATAAACTATGTCTGGTATGGCAATCAGAGTCCTTAAAGATTTATTTTCTCGGTCTATATAACCATTTGCTTATTGCCCGGATCACCTCACTGGATACTATACGCATGGTCATGTACTTTTATGATGAGCACAGTCGTCTCTTATGCTGCTTGCTATTGAACTCGTGTACTCAATTATTATCTCTTGCCTAGTCTTCACTGGTGTGTCTTTTTCCTTGGAAGAGACCAAGTGAATATTCAGATACAGGTGGATATATAAGAAAGCAGAGAAGCTGTACTTGTTTTTTCCGTCTATGTATCTGCAAGCTGACAAGTTTCAATGATAGAGACTATATCTCCCAATGGCCCTTCAAAGACCAGTCCATTTGCTGTACAAAGTAAGACTTCCATGATATAACATACACACACTTACATCCCAATACCGGGTAATGGGTTTGCTTACAACGACCTAACACATGTGTTTTGCAATTAGTCTGTTGTTTTGTCTATAGAATGATGGACATACTGTAGGTATAAATGAAATTAGGCTTAGGTTTTTTCCCACATGTATTATTATACACAGGTTCTTGGTAAGTAAAGATCTTTCTTGATCCTGTCTATTCCATTTTCTGTTATGTGCACAAACGCCTGGTCACATCCTAATATCCTAAACAGTGTGAGACATGCTTTTGGCGTTATTAGTGATAAAGTCATGTCTTTTTCTAGGGAAATCAAGAAACAAAGATCTATTGGAGATCATATCTGCTCCCTGTGATGTCTAGTGTCATCAGTTAAGTACTCTCTCCACTCAATAATGCCACAGGAGAGAAAAAAGAAGGTAAACTTTTCAAAGTGTGGATAAACAAGAGAATGGAAGAGACACTGTGTTGTGTGTCCTAGTTGTAAGTGACAAATCCGATGTCGAAACGTAGTCCATTCAGCTAGGGCCACTCTCCTTTTTGAAATTAGAAAGATAGAAACTCAATTAAGCACATATCTCCCTTTGTGTTCCCCACCTTCTTTTTATCTCTTTCGTCCTTTTGTTCATCCCACCTTTGTTCCTTTTAAGTGTATTCCTCACCTGAAATCTCCTTGACCTGAGACCTGAACACACTCTCTTCTCGCTAGGGTTTAATGGTTTTGCTCGGCTCTGATCCACTTTCGTTTGGTGCATGTCTTGTAAGGTCTGATCATAGAACATGAGTTTTTTTTTTTTTTGTACGGAAGTAACCAACCATAAAGAAGTAGGAGGACCCTCGTTTTGTTTGTTTTCTCTTTTAGAGATATCAAAACTTACCTGCAATTATGCTCTTGTGTGTGATAAGAATAGGAGAAGTTATAGTTTGATAGTGAGATTGTCATGTCAAAAGCAGGTTTTTTTCATCGTTTAGTGAAAGGTAGGGACTTTATTTAGTGGTTTTATAAAGTAGAATCGCTAAGTGACAAGACAACAATACTTTTTGTGACTTCTTTTGTTTGTTTTTCGTACTCTTAATTTTTTCTTCAGGTCTTATAAATTGGTTCGTGCATGGAAAGTAAAATAAATGGTCGCTTTTGACCTCTCTTTTTCTTCTCACTTTACATCATTTTGTTTTTCTTTTTTTATGGGTGCTATTTCTTTACTATTTCTGTCCAATTATTTATAATCATTTCGATTTGAATTCCAAAAATAGAAAATGCACAGATTTCTCCACCCTAAATAAGACCAAATACGAACGTTACAAGTGTTGCAAACCAGAATCGTAACACATTGTTTTTTTTAATTTATTTAAATTGGTAATATTTGTTCAAATTTTTCTTAGTATGGCTTTTACAATATTTTGGTATTCTCGAATAGAATAGATGGACCCAAAAAAACTTCGGACGTCTTTACTTGTCAGGGACTAGTGAATTTTGGTACTTCTCTTGTTTCCGTTGTCCAATAATATGCTTCAACTCAAATTTCGTTTTTACTATTTGGGTCTCATTTGGTATTTTATAATATAATGTGTCATAATACTACGACTTGATTTCATAATAACATTTTATATAATACATAACCATATAGAACTAAGATGACTTGTTGTTACTACTGGTTAACCATCAATTTGACTATTTTCGTTGATATTTTATAGTTTTCATTTAATTTTAATCCTAAGAACCTCTCTAAAAATCCCTAAGAACCACCATTAATTAATGATGGTCTGACTAGTTATTACTACTGGTTAACCTTCAATTTGACTATTTTCTTTGGTATTCTTTTAAAAAAATTTACTATACTGAAAATCATTTTAAGAATTGACGAATCGAAAAATCGTATACGCTTTTGAATTACATTATTTCAAACGATTTAACCAATTTAGGATGATATGGTGGTTGAATGATTTATTCTAGAGGTGGAATGGTGGATGATAAGATTTGATTATTTGCACTGTGATTTCAATCACTATCACTATTAGATGTCTTAAATAACAATAATATCTGTAAACTCCAATTCAAGATCCTATTATCAGAATGTTAGACTATATCCCACATCGATAGATTGGAATAATATTAATATATTAAGTTTATGAATTTCTCTACAGATTGTCAATTGATATTTAATTAGAAATCTATAATCACTATTACCTACCTTATCAAAAGAATGTTAAAATAATTTTGGTTTCAGTTGGCACAAACAAACTTTTAACAGGATAGCGAAAGTTACTTTTGTAGCTCGGTAGGTCATACTGCTTAAATAGCCGCTTTTTATACCAATCATCTTTGTGATTGCCATTTTGATGGCTGAAAACTTTTGACTCTATATTCAAATTTTGGTCAATGGTTTTTTGAATGAATTTTGGGTTTTATGGTCTTGATTCTACCCTCCTATACACAAGAACCAACACGAAGACTAAAGAGTTTTTTTTTCTTTTTTTCTTTTTTTTTGTGATGGCTCTAAAATGAGAAAGTGACCTCGTCGAAGAGGTGTTCAAGAGATAACGAATTGAGACAAATACCACTTCAACCTTTGTAACCAACGTGCATCTTGTCTTATTGTCGCTCTACGGAGTTGACATTATTGAGGGTTGAATCGTTATCACTTATCAATATTGTAACGTCCGGACCGCTACTAGAGTACTATTCGTGGACCCCAGATCGTCTATTTTTTTATGGGTCCACCATTTTTTTACGGCCGATTTGTTATTTTCAGAGACTTTAAAAATTTGTTAAACAGTTCACAAATCACCACATGATTTTTTTCTGTGTTTTTTCCTCACTTGCACGGTATCGACAATCACTTCTGGTAGGTCACCCATCCTAAAATTGTTCCAGTTTAAGTACGCTTAACTCTTGAATTCTCTCAGATGTTTGACTGAAAAGATAAGTGCACTTTGATGACAAAGGTTGCCAAATCAATTCTTTTAAGTTCTCCTTATACACCATCATATTCATGAAATCGTGGTGTTACAGCAACCTCCACTAACATATCGTACCGTCCCCCAACAATGTGAGTCCTCTTGATTCCACAATTATCTGGATTTGGCTCTGATACTACTTGTAACGCCTCGACTGCCACTATTCATGGGTCCCTACAAATCACCAAATAATATTTTTATGTCTTTTGTCCTTACTTGCACGATATCGACTTGTTAATTATGAGGATCTAAATTAAAATATTAGTGTAGCCATATTCAAACTTCTAAAACATTTAAATACTTAAAAAATCATTTTTCAAAAAAATATTTAATGAAAAATTAAAATATTCAAAGCTAGAAAATCTTATTTAAAAAATTTAAAATTTAAAACATGATTTCAAACTTCAGAAAAGTTATATATATGCTAATTTCCGGTATGATATGATTTTACATAGGATTATGTAGTAAATAATAATATAATATATAGATAATTTAAAATGGATATTACAGGTCAGATAATAATACAAATACAGGATGAATAATTAAAAACAAAATAATAGATGGAAGATTGCATGATAACGGGTATACGAATGCTCAGCCTTAATTTAAAATACAAAATATCTATGTTTTTGAAATATAAATCGAGTTTATAACTTTAGTTTTTGATACACTAATAGGCTGGACAAAGCCATGTGCAATGTTTTGACTGAACTTTCTATTTTGAGATTGAACCAACAAATATCTTCCGATTGTTACTTTCTAATTTATTTCGAAGAAACTTCTTTATATCAATAAATCTGTCACTTTTTTTTTTTTTTGTTTTTTTCCCATAACATGATAGTGGATTGATATTTCTCGATGGCCTGAGAAATAACTCGAATCAAACTAGTCACCTCATTAGTCAAACGATTTGTTTCTTAGTCCAACACTTTGGTAGTCCAAATGTTAAATCAGTCGACCACAAAAAAAAAAAAAAAATAGATTAGGATATTTGATAAAGGTCAGATCAGAGCTACTTCTGCTTTCTTTTTTTTTTTTTTTCTACATCAAACTTGTTCTAACTTTCTAATAAAAAATATTTTAGATTTCTAAACTAAAATCTTTAGTATCGCGTATGTTTTTTGGTTTGGACCTATTTATGAAAATGGTATTATTTTTTCATAGATTTTTAGGATTTTTTTATTAATCCCACAAAAACCAGAACGGAAAACCTTAAATACTACTAATTAACATAAAAAATTTCATAATTGCATAATAATTTATAATTTTAAAATTTTTATTTATACTTGTATTAGATGAAAATACACTACAAAAAATGTTTATTCAGGACAATTAAAATTATACCATTACAAATATTTTCATAAATAACGGTTGAATAACCGTCATATATTTGCGATTAAATCGTAACAATTTAATTAATAAAAATTAAAAAAGAAAACAAAAATGAAGAGGGAATAGAAAAATCATTGCAATATTTAGGAACATATCTTTGGTTAATTCTATACATCTATATTATTATTTTTGAAGTACATTTGACAAAGAAAACTTGGAGTTAGGACTTATCTACAAGCAATGTCATTTACATTTATTCATTTTTAAATCAAATGGCTGAGAAAAATATCAAATCATATAAATTTGGCATATTCCCTATAAATAAATATTATGCAATATTTAATTCCTAATTACCTTGTAACCAATTAAATATGTTGCCTGTTAAGGTGAAAAAATAAACATAATATTTTTAGTAAGCTATATAAAATATGAAAAAGAAAACATAATCTCGCGGTATACCGCGGATTAAAATCTAGTACTACTTAAAACATTAATAATTTTACCATAAATGATATTTTTTCCAAAATGTCTCAACTTAGTAACATATGACTCCGAACCATTTATGGGTCAAGCAGACTCGGATTCTCGGAAAAGCTTTCTTCAACTCGATGGTCATATGTGAGACGCATACTCTCGTACTCCATGAATGCTTCGACCGTGGTTACAACTCCTCCGGCCTCTATGTGCAACCGTCAAACTGTTTATGCAGAATTATAATCATCTATAAATCATGTGTTTGATTTTTTAGATCACCGAGGGTTATATAACATGTGGGAAATAGACGAACCTACAACACTTAGTAGACAATTAAGGAAATATATTAGACATTTTCCTTAGTTGACGAAATGTTATTTACTCACTGTAGTGGATCAATTAAGGAAATATATTAGACACATAGTAAAATCTTCTATACCTTCATCGATATCAAACAAAATTTTAAATTTACAATAACCATGTAAAATCCTAAAGGGGGTGTATTGAACCAATGATTCTATGAGATTCTGAGTTTTTATTAAAATCTCCTGTTATTCAATTAAGGATTTTAAAAAGTCTTCTAAAATCCAGTGTTATTGAACATGAAATTTTTTTAAAATCACTTGAAATCATTTAAAATCCTCTGTTATTCAAACAACAATTTGTTAAAATCCCTATCAAATCCACTGTTATTGAAAATGTTTTAAGTATTGGGATTTTAATGACTGCAGAGGATTTTAGAAGATTTTAGGGGATTTCCTTAGTTAAAAATACAAAGATCCAAATCTCATGGTTTTAGGTGGGATTTGAGAGGATTTTAATACAAAATCATAACAACTACTTTAAAATCATTCAAAACCATCAAAATCATCTAAAATCTCATTAAAACTCAAATCACTCTAAATGTCCAGTTCAATACACCCCCTAAATGTTCAAGTAGATGTATCTCTAACCAGTGAAACATTATGTCTTAAAAAGGAAATATATTAGACCTTTTCCCTGCCATGGCATATTTTCTGGAATGTGCTAAGAGAAAAGAGTGAGAGGAAGCGGGAAGTTGATAATAGGGGGAGGGGGGTTTGAATTTGGGCTATTTGGATTCCTAGAACAGTTAAAAGATGAACTCATGCTTACACACATTCCTCTCCTCTCTTCTCTTCTCTTCTCTTCTCTTCTTCTTGCGGCCTTTGTGGCTAAGGCCCCCACCTCTCTTCACCAAACATTTCTTCTCTTCTTTGTCCCTTTCCATGTCCACATGTTTGAACAAAAATAATCTACTGATTCTGCCTTTTTCACACATCTACATTCAATTTTCTTCTTGTAGCTAGGATTTTTATATTGACAACAAAAAAACTTCCTCGATTCAGATACGGTTTAGTTTAGCAAAGTTAAATTTGGATTAGTTCCAGTTAATTAGAATATTTGGTATTTGGTTTTGGAAACTACAGTAATATCTTTTTTCAACAAACGTAATTCATTTATTGATAATACGAATATGTTCGTTGTCTCAACAAAAAAATCAATACATTACACGAGTCTTTTATAAGGGTTTTGAATAATTTTTCTATGTCGACATCGACCGACCAATTTTTTTGGACTTGTCTTTTTTTTTTTGTCAAATTGGACTATAAAAAAGAAAAATAACGGTTATGTGATAACTAACAGTGTGCATCAACCAAATCAAGCTAAGGAATTTCAGATGTAATTTTGGGATACCACGTCAACGCTAAAGATATCATGTTAGAGCCGATAAAATCAATAATTTCACCTTGGGGTTGAAGTAACTAATATGAAAAATCTTAGAGAATTGCCCTGCCTTATGTACTATAAATTGACCCCAAAAAAGTAGTAGGTGGTTGCACAAGCAAAAAAAAAAAAAAAAAGTAGTAGGTGAATTTTATAGAAGTGCAAAACTATGAGTATAAGATTATTACGATATGATGTATTTGTCTTACTCTTATAAATTTTCATTTTGATGACAATGTTAGGAATTAGTTACAAACATAAATGTTAAAGTGTAATTAAATCGACGAATCCACAAACTTTTCAATCGAACCAACCATGAATGATTTGGGCATAATTACAAAAGATCCTGCAGGTTGTGGGGTTTACAAATCGACCCCATATCTTACCATTAAAGTGTAATAAGAGCAGTCCAAAGTTATTACTTGTGTTTGGATCCAATCTCAGTTATAATAACTACTCAATTACTAATGCTTTCTCCTATTTCATTTTCTTTGACATCCAATAAAAAATCGACAAACAACTAAGAAAAATAAATTAAAAAAGTTCAAACTATGTAAGACGAGAAAGTAAATAAGTAAATGGAACCAACACTTCTCCTAATACAGCCAAAACACAACCTCGGGAACCTCTTCCTCCTGCCAACTATAAAAACAGACACCAACAAAAGGATCCATTGATTTTATAAATTTTGTTTGCTTAAAACAATATATGTTTTTATGTGATTTTAATACCCAATTAGTCCCTATTCCCATGGCAATTTGTTTGTTGGATCGAAGCCAAAAATTTATTCTAGAGGATGTATCTATCTTGTGAAATTTGTAGTTATCACATATTTAAATTGTTTATTTATAGAGTATCCATCTATCTTGGATTTTTACTGTAAATTCAATGTGTGATCCTATAAAATCAGTTAAAATACACTATAACTTAAAGGAATTTAAGATGTTTTAGAGATTAAAATCTTATTTTACTAAAAATAAAAAGAATTTTAAGATGTTGAAAAAATAAAGAAGTATAATTTCATAATAGGTAATGGATGAAGAAAAAAAATTCTTAAAAGGGTCATTCATTCTAAAACTCTTGTGGCATAGTCATCTATATAGTATATACACACATTTAACAATTTCATTACAATATATACATTTAATGATTGCAAGATTCCGATAAGAATGTATTTTATAAGATCAAGATTGAATCCAACATGCATGAATACCAAGCACATGAACAAATACTCATTTAATCTAGGGATTAATTGTCATCTAGTTTATTTTGTCCTTTTGATTGAGACCAAAAAGTTTTGTTCAACAATATACGCAAATTTGAGACAATACTATTATATTCACCTTATAAAGAGATTAGTATATGATTAATTCCCATGTGGCAAAGCCCTTCGATACAAAAAGATGAAGGAAAAAAAAAGTATTATAAGAAAGATTATAACCAAACAAATGTACACTAACATGACTTGAAGCTTGCTTATATAAAGACTTAAAGGACCCTTTGTTCCCCCATCTCCTCAACAACACTCGCTCACTCCCACTTTTTATTCATTTAGACTCAGAACAAGACAAAACAAAAACCCAAAAACTCTCAAGAAAAAAAAAAAAGAAGAAATGGCGATAATTTGCGCAACAACATCTCCGGCAGAGAAAGAACACGAACCAAAACAAGATCTTGAAAACGACCAAACTCTTCCATTAATCTTCAACCCTTCTGTTCTTAACCTCCAATCGCAAATCCCAAACCAATTCATTTGGCCAGACGAAGAGAAACCTTCCATTGATATTCCCGAGCTCAAGGTCCCTTTCATCGACCTCTCAAGCCAAGACTCGACTCTTGAAGCTTCTAGACTCATCGCAGAAGCTTGCACCAAACATGGCTTTTTCCTCGTCGTCAATCATGGCGTCAGCGAGTCGCTCATATCCGAAGCTCACAGTTTAATGGAACGTTTCTTTGACATGCCTCTCGCCGGGAAACAGAGAGCTCAGAGAAAACCAGGAGAGAGCTGTGGCTACGCTAGTAGCTTCACTGGAAGATTCTCCACCAAGCTTCCATGGAAGGAGACTCTCTCTTTCCGGTTTTCCAACGATGATAGTGGCTCGAGAACCGTTCAAGATTACTTTTCCGATACATTAGGACAAGAGTTCGACAAGTTTGGGTACGTGTCTTCTTAAAACAGAACAAGAACCACAAAACAGAGCAAAACCATATTTTCTCTGTTTTCTAGTCTTACTTTAATAAACCGGTTTCTTATACCGAAATCCTTGAACCGGACATAATTTTACCGGTTTAGCTAACGATTTCCCCGGTTTTGTTTACAGGAAGGTGTATCAAGACTACTGTGAAGCAATGAGTTCTCTATCACTCAAAATCATGGAGCTTCTGGGGCTAAGTTTAGGCGTAAACCGAGACTATTTCAGAGGATTTTTCGAAGAGAATGATTCGATAATGAGGCTAAACCATTACCCTCCATGCCAAACACCAGATCTCACATTAGGTACAGGACCTCATTGTGATCCAAGCTCTTTGACCATCCTTCATCAAGACCATGTCAATGGCCTCCAAGTCTTTGTTGACAATCAATGGCGATCCATTCTCCCCAATCCTAAGGCTTTTGTTGTCAATATCGGTGACACTTTCATGGTAATTAATAGATAACCATCTAAAAATTAAACACATTTTGGTTACTCAACACACAAATGATTGATCAAATTTTGGTTTTGTAGGCTTTGTCGAACGGGATATTCAAGAGTTGTTTGCATAGAGCGGTTGTGAATAGAGAGAGCGCGAGGAAATCTATGGCGTTTTTCTTGTGTCCAAAGAGAGACAAAGTGGTGAAACCACCAAGTGAGGTTTTGGAGAAGATGAAAACAAGAAAATACCCTGACTTCACTTGGTCTATGTTCCTTGAGTTCACTCAAAAACATTACAGAGCAGATGTGAATACTCTTGATTGCTTTTCAAATTGGGTCAATACCAACAACAATCCCATCTAAGAAACCAAATTACTATCTAATAAATCTTTTGTCTTTTTTTTTTTTTTTGGGGTTATTTGTGTCCTTTTTTCTCGTGGTGAAATGCTTTAAACTAGATTTCAAAGTTTAAAATGTTTGTATATTGTTCCAAGCTTTAGACCAAGCTTATACCGTGTGGCATATGAATGCTCGTTAAGTTGAATACCTTAATAACTTGGAACGAAAACGAGAAGAGAATTTTGAAAGAAAAACTTCTTGATCTATTATGTTATTTCCATTTGAAATTTCGAACAAAAATTAGAAGTTTCACAGCTAAAATCATGTTCCAAATTTTTGAGTTTCGTGTCAAAATAAGAAAAGACCGAAAATATAACATCATTATTAATAAAATTATAATTTTAAAATTTATGGTATTTTACAATAATTTCTTATAAAATTATATACACGTTTTTATATATTATTAATAATTAATATTTTCATATAATAATTTTGTTTTAAACGCGATATCGTGAAATTTGTCCCTTCTCGAAAATATCAATTTTGATTGAACATTGTCACATACAACATAAATTTCTGAAACGAAATAGGACGGAAGGGGACGGAACTTTTGTTCACTCCTATCTACGTGTCATGTTTATTTGACAATGGATTTGATTGGAGCAAATTGACAAAGAGAGCAAGAAAAATCCAAGAACAAAGTACACATCAAGTGTCATTAACCAGCGAGTCCAACTTAAGATTAAAGACAGAAATCTGTGCATCATATACATCAACATGTAATGTAGCAAGAGTCATCAGAAAAAACAAAACACATGGGCCACCAAAACCTACCCAAGAATGTTCTCTTTCTCACAAACATAAGAACCATAACCCTAATAATGCTCATCATCCTTTGAATCTTACCTGTTTGGCATGCTATATATACACATGCAAATACTGTTCTATAGTGTTTGCACAATTTGCAACTCATTATTGAATTTGATTTTCCTATTACATTTTTTAATCTCTCATTTTTATAATTCTAAGAAATTTCAGAAACTTGCGATAAGCTTACAAATTCCATACATACATTTTATAATACAATTAAATCTATCTAACTAACGTCCAAATTATGGTGGAAACAAAACTTGTACAGTTTAAAATGGCATATCACATGTAGATAAATTTCTAAAAAGGCTTAGCTTCCAAAAATCTAATAAATGAAAGATTTAAATAATTGTTGATGATACAGATGAAGAGAAGTCGGGAGTGAAAAAGACAAAAGAACAGCTCTATTCAAAATCCAAAACACCCTCGCGTCACGTGCATTTCTTTTGTTCTCTTTCTCTTCCTCACTCCTAATTATTATTTTTCATCTAGTTTGTTATGTTAGATTAAGAAAAAAACAAACGAACATATCTCTCTCGGCTTAGCTAAATGACAACTTTTGGGATATTGCATCATGCACATTTGTCCAATTGCTCTCTGATTCTTCTTCTTCTCCCTAATAAATCTTAATTGTAAATTTGTTTTCTTTCCAATTTCATGTTTTATTTTATTTTACTTATTCTAATCTATTTGTAATATTATCTCCGATTGATGCCATCTGTCTTACTAGTTTCTGCAGCCCTTCATGCATGAATCGTAGATCTGTAATCACACATCCATTGAACTCATTGTATGAACGTATATGCGTAACACTTCACATTAAAAACGATAGTGATTTAATTTGTGAAGAAGTTTTTTTTGCCAATTGTATGTGGAGAAAAGATGTTTAGTAGTAACTAAATCGAATCTTCAAATAATAGTTACTATCAAAAAAATATTTTATAAACCATTTCAGATTTAATGAAAAATATTTAGGGGGGTGTATTGAACTGAGAATTTTAAGAGATTTTGGGATATTCTTAAATCTCTTGTTATTCAATTGATGATTTTTAAAAATCATCTGAAATCCTATGTTATTGAATGTGAAATTTATAAAAATCATTTAAAATCTCTTGTTATTCAATCAATAATTTATAAATCTCACTTCAAATCTATTGTTATTCAAAAAATCACAAATTTTTTAAAAATCTCTATTGATTGTGATTCTAGGAGACTTTTCTAACATTTTTAGTTCAAAATGATGTCTTACAAAATCACACCTTATAAGGTGATATTTTATAAAAATATTTGTTTAATAAAAATCTCTCTCTCGTTCTCTCTTCCTCGCCTTTCATCGGCCTTCCTCGCCTTTCATCGGCCTTCTGCGTTGTTCTTTTCTTCTTCCGCTTGAGTGAACAGTAGAAGAGAATATTTCCTCTCCGCCTGGAAAATCTTGGAGCTCCCCGTTCAATAGATTCGTCCTTCTTGAAATTGGATCTGAATTTCACTCAAGATTCCCTCAAAGGTTCGTCATTGATTCTAACGCCATTTATTGCGTTAGAGCTCGTTCCCTTCTTCAAAACCCAAATTTGATTTCTTGGAATTCATGTCTCTGAATTTGGAGTTTAATTTCCGATTTATGTGAATTTGCGTTTAGGTTTCATCAGTAATGAAGCATTCAAAGGATCCGTTTGAAGCAGCAATTGAGGAGGAGCAAGAAGAATCGCCGCCGGAATCACCCGTTGGCGGAGGCGGAGGCGGTGATGGTAGTGAAGAGGGACGAACTGAAATAGACCAGACTCCTGAAGAAGATGAGAGAGCTGTAGATGTTCGCCGTCCAGTGAAGAAGGCTAAAACCTCCGTTGTTGTTGCTGAAGCTAAGAAAAAAGATGATTCCAGAGATCAAGATTCTCAATAAGTACGAGCTTTAACACAATTCTGAAGGTGCTAAAAGCACTTGCTCCAAAGTATATGGCTAAACCCGGGCTTGCAGTGCCTACAAAAATAAAGGATAGCACACGATTTTATCCTTATTTTAAGGTATGAGATTGTTTTCTTCAGTTTGTTTTCTAGTATTTCAAAAAGCTATGTGGCTAGCTAATCTTTTGTTTCTATTTTCCTTAGGATTGTGTAGGGGCTATTGATGGAACTCATATCCCCGCAATGATAACAGGACAAGACTTGTCTAGCTACCGTAATCGAAAAGGACAATTATCGCAAAATGTGTTAGCTGCATGTAATTTTGATTTAGAATTTACATACGTCCTTAGCGGTTGGGAAGGTTCAGCTCACGACGCAAATGTCCTAAACGATGCGTTAAGTAGGAACACCAACAAATTAATAGTTCCAGAAGGTATGTCATGATTATATTATTTGTTATTAATTTTCAAGTTATATTATTTATATTTGTATAACTTTAAAATTGTAGGAAAATATTATTTAGTTGATTGTGGATTCGCCAATCGTCGTCAATTTTTAGCTCCATTCCGAAGTACTCGCTATCATCTTCAAGACTTTAGGGGACAAGGAAAAGATCCTGTAACTGCAAATGAGTTGTTTAACCATCGTCACTCTAGCTTACGAAACGTAGTAGAGAGGATTTTCGGCATCTTCAAGTCAAGGTTTCTCATCTTCAAATATGCACCACCTTTTCCATATAAGACGCAAGTAGAGTTAGTACTTGCTTGTGTGGTCTTACATAATTATCTTCGTCAAGAATGTCGTTCAGACTTGTTTGAAGATGTTAGAAATGCAGAAGGAACTGACACTGATGAAAGAGTTGATGATGGGAATAGTGAAGAAGAACACCTTCATGGTACTCAAGAACAACAAAGACTGCTTGCTAATAACTGGAGAGCAACTATAGCGGAAAACATGTGGACAGATGCTATGAATATGGGATCATGATGCAATATTATTATTGTGCTTTATATTAGATTGTTTTCAATTCTTTTGCCACGTTGTTATTCAAATTCAGTGACACTATACAAATAAATCAAAGAGAAAGTGCACTGTTTTGTGATCGCTCGTCTATAAAACGAAGTTGATGAGTTTTTGACTCGGAGCTGATGAGTTCCGAGACGGTGGTCTCCGTGGAAGAAGAGATGGCGGAAGTGCTGCAGTTGGGCATTGACTGTACAGAGCAGCACCAAGACAAGCGGCCAGTGATAGTGGAGGTGGTGAGGAGGATCCAGCAGTTGCACCAATCGGGTTCGGATCGAGTGGGCTAAGACCATCAGATGAAAGGAGACGGCTTATGAGTTATTAGGTCGTTATGTGAAACGATAGTGTTGTCGATGTCGATGTCTTTTTTTTTTTCTTCTTTCCTTTTTATATTCTAAAATTACCTAAAATTTAACAATCAAATCTCACCAAATCCCAAAATCCAAATCTCAAAAATCTGCCAAAATATCAAAATCTCTCAAAATACACTCCAAATCTCCCAAAATTCTGAAATATTAAAATCCCAGCAAATCTCCTAAAATATCAAATTCAATACACCCCCCTTAAAATATGAAAAAATATTATTTTTGATAACAGAAGTTTTCAAAATTAGTTAATCGGTGGGGTTTTTTTTTTTGACAAAGAGCTTTTTGTTAACTTTTTATTTCACAAAATATTACAAGATCTGAGTGAAAAACAATACAGTAAAATAATAAAACCCAGAGCAGGAAAATTTGTGCAGAAGAAACACAGAGGTCAAATGTGGCGCAGGTGAATTGAGAGATAGATAGAAAACAGCCGTCATTTTGTTAAGCCCAATGTCTGTTTCTCTATAGTCTCCACAAACAACCCTCACGTCTCACTTCTCATCAGTCAACAATTAAAAAAATATTATATGTCGAGCTTTTTTTTTTTTTTTTGGTTTTAATTGCAAGGTTAATTTGTTCCTACCTCTTTTCGTCATATAAATTACTCAAAAAAAAAAAAAAGAAAAAAAAAACTGTACAAATATAAGCTACAATTACCTTTTCTTTGAGTAAACTCTCCATCGAAAATATTAGCTCGTATCCGCTGGCTCATTACAACTCTTATCTCTCGTAACATTCGAACGTTGCTGCTACCGAAGCTAATCAAATTGCTAGTTCAAGCTACCAAAATTATTTAAATGGATAAAAGTTGACTAATTCAATGGTCAAACCCTCTATGTCACTTCTAGATCTAGGTTTAGAAATTAAACTTCGTATGTAAAGCTAAAAATATGGCTTTAAAACCACTACACTACTTAAACAAGAAGACTAATTAATACGATGTACTGGCAGATTGAACCTGGAGAAGGTGGTGGAAGCAATCGGCTGCGGTCGGTCGGTTCTCTTGGTTCGGTTCCAAACACTTCCCCTGAAGTTCTCTCAACATCTTTGGCACATTACTTAATCCACACGTCTTAATCATATAACCCACTCCCCAAACATCTACTTTCACCGCATGCAATCCTCTCTCCATCTCCGGTGCGTATCTCCCACGCTGCTCCTCCCCCTCCTCACTGTCTACCACTTTGGCCGCAGATCGATGCGGGTTAAGCTGCGGGGACTCAACAGCTGCATCAAACCCGCAAATGAACCATTCCGTCTCCGTTGTTGTTGTTGTTGTAGTCGCCGAGCTTCTCATAACATTATCCCATCCCATGTTACGATGCATGAACGAAAGGTCGTGAAGCGCAACGAGAGCTCTTGTCACACACATCAGTGACTCGATGAGCTCTTCAACGTTCCGTGGTTTGACTCTGATTCCATGTGGCTTAAAACTCAACGAGAGATCTTTCTCGCTTGCCCTATCCAAATGCTCCGCGTGTGGAACTCTTTCGTCAAGAAAATCGTAGATTCCTTTCACACCGATCCATTTTCTCTTGCTTGAGTAATACTTAGTTACCGTGTGAGGCGTTACTTCAGTCACATAATCTCCATGATCGATTCTCTCGAAGTCACTGTAACATAAAGGCCTCGTAGTGCAGTAATCTGCAAGCAAAGGTAAAAGGGAAGCAAGACGGTAACAAGGAACCAAGGCCTTGATTCGATCAGATGGTGACGAGACGTCGAATGAATAAAGATCGGTGCAGATCACTCGATCCTGCGACGATCGGCTCAAAGCGCAGAAGGTTACAGTGAACCCTATTGCGTGATATCCAAGAATGTATGGAAGATCGTTGTACGACCAAAAAATCTTCTCAACCAATAGAGAAGAAGGATCAGCTGCACCTTCTCGTACCTTATCAGCCTCTTCTCCTCTCCATAACCCAAATCCATTTACGAATCCCATCACGTTTGGCCACTGATCTTGTACGTTTTCAACCCAAGACGACGAATCCGGTTTACGCAAAACCACCATTTCACAAAACTTTGAAACCATCCGGTTAACGCAGTCGTCCCAAATCGGGATCAGCGAGTCTTTGCTCGAGATAACGAAACCGGTATTAGGGTTTACGCGAGACATTATTGGGCCAATGATATCGTATGTAATTGCTCTACAATCTAGTAGCTCGGTGGAGGAGATGGAAAAGAAGAGCTCTTTTCCCGGCGGCAAGTCTTTGTAGACGTCTCGCCGGAGAGGAAACCGGAGATGTTCTGGTGGTGGTTCTTGAATGTAGCGTGCGAGGTCAAATAAGCTCGGAAGATTCCCCGCCGGTACACGCAATTTACTCAAGCAATGCTCCGATGGATCTTGGAACTCCAATGTTGATATTGCTGTATTAGCAATTAGTTCACATGTTAATCTTAAAAATAACGCTATAATTTGAAGCTATAAGATTCGATATATATTTACATTTATAAATGGGTTCTGAGAGTTGAAGCTGAGCTCGATCAATCAAACCTGCCACATTAACTGAAAAACAAACATATTATAAGCTTAGAGTTAGAGAGTTACACTGATTTTTCTCTTTAATTTTGTATATTTCTCTTTAGAGGTTAATTGATCAAACAAACTTGCCTCATAAAGAGACGAAACAAAAATAATAGAGGATTAAAGAGTTGCTTTGTTTTTCCTTCAATTTTGTATATTTATATCAATACATACTCATTACTTTTACATTATCTCTCGCTCTATAAGATTATAAACTTGCATAAATTAAGTTTGTCTTTAATTTAGCGTCTTAATCATCATTAAAATTTATCCCAAAAAAATAATCATTATTGAAATATACCTCGCTGAATTGAGAGGTTCAATGCATTTATTTCCTCTTTAATTTTGTTGCCATAATTTAATACTAGTTCTATCAATAAACGAATGTGTATATGTGTGTTACCTGAAGGTGAAGGAGCAGATGAGGAAGTTGACCTTTGTCTTCCAAAGACTTTAAGCTGTTGTCCAGAAATGAATTTATCCAAAGAAAATCCTTTGAGAGGTCCATCTTCGAAAGATTCCATTGTACAAGCCACCATGGAATCGTCCAAGTATGTGAGCTCGTCTGCATTCAAGAAGCTCGATCCACTAACCCTAATTCTCCCATAATCAACCTCTCCTTCTTCACCCCACAAGTTAACCGATTCCTCCCAAGTTAACCGGATTTTTCCAATACGGCGAAGATCTTTCAGCGAGGAAGACGAAGAAGAAGAAGACGGGATTGTCTCGGAAAAAGGATTGTAGAGTGATTTATTAGAGAATAAACCTGATCCTCTAGCAATGTTGTGTGAATAAGGATATTGAGGATGATCATCTCCAACTATTGATAATGCAAATCTCTTCCCTCTTCCTACAAAGTACAAAATTAATTTTGCTCAAACATTAATTTCAAGTTCATTCAATTCTAATCAATATGACCAATAAACGATCGTACCAAGCGTAGTCTACAAGTCCAAATAACACAGTATGGCACAATGTCATGACTATTAAATAACAATGCACTTTAGACAAGTCAATGAATAATAAATAAATAAATGTTATAGATGTAAATAAAAAATAAAGTTTTACCAATGGAAGATATAGGGTTGTTTTCAAGATCATAATCGTCTCTTGAAGTAATCAATGGTGGAGGAAGAAGAGGAGGAGGAAGCGCCTCGACAGATGGAGGCGTTGATGTAACAGCCGCCGGAACTCCTCCGCCACCGCCGCGGTTAATAGTCGGAGCTCTGACACGTGGACCCATGAAAAGAGCCAATTCTTGGTAGACTTCTTCGTCAAAAGACGCGGGAAGTCGATGTTGCTTCCTCTCGTATGGAGAGAGCCTGAAGTAACTCTTACCGTACTTCTCTCTATCTCCGTTTTTTTCCCACTCGTACACTTTCCTAAACTCACCAAGCATGTTGTCCCATTTCGTACCGGCGATTTTCGAATCCCGGTTTATACCGTGCCGGTTTAGGAACTCAGCTACTTCCCTGTCTTTTTCCGCACGGGTTTTTCCTCTTCCTTCGCCCGACCCGGATCCGGATCCGGACCCGGTTGCTTGGCTTTGGTATTGGACTCTCCAGGCTCTTGCTAGCCATAGCATCTCGTTTGGTTTCCACACGGGACTCACGTACTTGCCTTTTCTGAATTTATGTTGAAACGACTCCGTTTCAGGTTGTTGTTGTTGTTTCTCGCTGTTGGTAGCTTCTTGACCCGGTGGTGAAGATCCGGCGGTTTCGGTTGAAGAAGCTGTTACAACGGCGGTGGAAGGAGTAGGCGATGAAGAGATTGTGGTGGCGGTTGGTACGGTGGAAGGAGATGGCAAGGCTTTCCATTGAGGTGGAGAGAGACCACCAGAAGTGCCGAAACGTGGTCTTTTTGGGATGACCGGAGCTCCGGGAGAAGAGACGGTGGGGATGAAGATCGGAGAAGGGAGGAAAGATTGGTGGTGGTGGTGGTGGTGGTGGTGGAGGAGTGATGGATTTGGGGTTTGGTGATCAAGTGAAGAATCTTTAGGTGAGGAGATTTGATTCGGTGATGGTTTTGTAGAATCTCCTTTTGTTGTCTCACCCATTTCAAGAAGCACCCAAATTAAAGAGGAAATAAAAAACAGCCCAAAATGAGTTTATATTATTAAAAAGACAAAACAAAAAAAAAAAAAGGGTGAAGGGAACAAGAAGAACCAGAGAGACGATTTGTTTGATCTTTGAGACTCAAGCTAGTTAGCTTCTCTGGTTTTTGGGGTTTATGAAGAGTGAGGACTATTAGGGTTTTTAGCTTTTTGGGTTTTGCTTTTTGCAGAGAATTGAAAACGAGTACGATTTCTTATAAAGTATAACAAAGTAATTTAAATAAAGAATACGTTTCCAATTTCTAATTAAAGATACTAAGTTAAGCCCGTTTGGTTGGCCATGACTAATTCATCTTATTACATATATGTACCACCAAATTTTTTTGGCACTCGTTGTAAATGTGACTATGCTGTCATGCTGTGTATTTACGTTGATTCTCTTTTTCTCTCTGGTTACAAAAGCTAATCGATCGGATTAGTAATACAAAGCAGAAAAAAATTTAGAGAATAAAGAACAGAAAACAATAGTGAAATAGTTAGGAATAACAATCAAAACGATATACATGATTTTACTTGTTGACGTACAAAATTACCAATTAAATCTGATATATTTAGTATTTTTGTCAAAAGTTCCAATACCTAATACGCCATTTAGTATAGAAGGATTTCAGTCAGCGCTCTAAATAATTCATTGTATTTACGTACATGATAAATGACAAAAGAAATACACTTTGTTTGAAAATTATTTTGGAAAAATGAAAATTTTCATTTATTTCTGATATAAAATAGGAATTTTTTTGTCACAACTCAAGAATTCTGAAACCCTAATAATTAATCTATAAATTCAAATAGAAAAAAAAAATTACTAACGAATTTTCATAAGTACTTAATCTGAAAAAAACTGTTTTCACAATATCTTAGGCTTACATATGTTAATAACTCTGTTAATTTCTGTTAATTAGTACACTTTTTGTTGGCTCTTTAAATTGTTTCAATATATATATATATATATATATATATGTATATATATAATCCAAATATGATGTTTAATACAATTTGTTAAAATCATGTAGCACTTAAAACTGACCAGTTTGTATATTGAAGTTATTTCTATCAAATACCAAATCCTTTTTTTTTTTTTTTTTTTGGGCTAAAGATACCAAATCCATATGATAACCTTATTATAATTTGAATATCCTATAGCGATTTACAGTCATTAACCAACAAAACAAAAGCATATTTTGTTTTTGAATAAAAAGAGATGCCTGTGGAACCTGGCAATGAATAAAGCGCATCAGTTTAGCTAACAACACTTATATATTTAACAACACTTATATATTTAACGTTGATGTCTGATTTTGACAACCAGAAAAAGGTAAGAGTGTCTCATCATCATTGTAGAAGACTGCAAAACGCGGCGTAAGAATTCATTTCCCTGCTTTTATTATTTTTATTTTGACATTTTACTATTCATTTTTCAATAATTTATTTTTGCATCATTTGTATTAAATTTTAGATAATTTGTTTGTTTTCATGAAATTCAACGATGAAAAAAATGAATTAAAAAAAAAAACTGAAAAAAATACTAATTAATAGCCTAGGAAAAAAGGACTGAGAGTGTGTGTTTGTGCGATATAAAAGGGAGAGAGGAGGAGATGTGGACACATCGGTTCCATGCTTCTGCTCCATTGACTCTCATGCCAGTTTTGCCTTTTCCGAGCTCTTTTAACTTAATTGTTTAATATTTATTACTGTATCAAATAGTATAGCATTACCTAAAAATACTTGGAGTGTTCAATATATTTTTTACTAGAAGTAGTTAAAACATGTATCGTTTTACCTTATATTGTGTTGTCCAGCTCAACCCCACTTACCAAAGCAAGTAAGCTTAGCTCAACTTAAAATTTCGAACTTTTCTAATTTCACTATAAATATTTAAATTTGTACCTATCAATTTTAATTTAACAATATGAAAATATCTAACTTAATATTTAATTTCGTACTTTAAGGATAAAATATCAATAAATGTATCATAAGAAAATTATGGATTTTTTTTTAATTTTGTGTCATATAGCATAGACCACTGTCTAAGATCCAGCATTGTTTATACTTTAGAATGTTGTGTTGATTTTATTTTTTTTTTCTGAAAAACATAGCATTTCAATATAAAAATTTGGATTGGTTTCTCAAAATTTTCTTGTAGCATAGCATTTCACATATTTGACTATATAATTAATGAAATTATTCAATATAAAAATGAAATGTAGCAAAGTTCTATCCAAAATTAAATACTGTTACATTATTTTAAGACCCCTAACGACAATTTTTGAACTTGAAATTAATAATATTCAGAACAACTCATAACTTTAGCATTCTATATTAAATTATCAATTTCATAGAGTTTGACCAAGCTGATCTTATTAAATGAATTTAAACATACAAATTTTACATACCAAAAATCGAATTCAACCATGTCAAAGCATGATTTAAACCCATTTTGAAATTCTTATCTATTTGACCAAAAAGAAAATCCATATCTATTTATTGGTGATAGATTGTCACAATATGACATATTTACAATTATTTGCTAGATCGTTGTTGTTCAAGTATAGTTAAACCGTCTGCATTGTCACTCAATTTTGGAAACCGTTAATCCAATGTTTTCATATGGACTTGATTTTCATCTGTTAAACTTTTATTTATTTGGAAGTAAGCTTATCAAATATCAATAACTGAATAATGTGCATATACTAATAAATAATGCCTCGAGGGAAATGTAACGGAGAAAAAAATAAAGTAGGATGTCTTAAATTTCATAAACCGTTAAAAACACAGAAAGACAAGTGAAAAATGATGGGCACGATCACCAAACCATTTAAAATCTTATCTCTCTTTGCTATATCTCGAAATTTAAAATTTAAAACCCTAGTTCTCTCTATCTCTCCCTATATATACTTTTCTCTCTCTAGGTCGGCTGCTGCTCACCTAATCAACAGACCATACTCAAACAATCTCTCTCATCACTTTCTTGTCATGAGTTTTTTAATTTGTTATATGCATGAAATTAATTTATTGTTGCCCTAAAAGGACACATACACATGCTCATGCCTCATCAATGGAGGTAAAATTAGCTTTTCTTGTTTCAACATTTCAAGAAATAATGTGTCTTTGTTTCCACAACTATTTATAGGGAGGCATCACTTTCTTAGTTCTATCTTCTCAAACCTCGATAGTTGGATACATATAAATATTTTTTTTCTTCTGGATTTCCTTTTTTTATTTTCATTTATTTGGGTTTAGATATATTTTGGCTTTAAATCTTATACATGTATTGTAATCGCCTAATCGGCATCTTAGAAAAGTAGAAAAGGGCGTCAAAAAAGAAGAAAAAGTGAGGGAGAAAATCTATATGGGCTGCTTTATGGAGAATATTTAATCATGAGTATATTATATATTTATATATGCATGCTTATAATGTGATAACATTAATAGCTAGAGTTTGCTTAGAGCATATTTATCGCAACATGTTTGGGTATGTTGGCCAAATATAAAAATGAAAAAGTAATGCTACAGTTGGAACAGAAGCCATATACGGGTCTCGGCGAAGAAGTGTTTTGGCCCGTATATTGGAGTGACGTGGCGGCTTGTAATTGGAGGAGATTTTTGGAAAATGAAAATCATTTTCATTTGTTGGGAGAACAAAAGAAAGGGTTCTAGGGTTTAATGTTTTGTTAATCCATCATAATAATTTGTAATTGTATTTTGGGTACTTTGTATATTGAAATAAAAATTTAGTTTAAGTATTTTATGTTTTCAATTTAAAAATTATTTTCAATTTTATAAAAATGTTTTATGAATTACTTAATTATATTATTTAATTATTACTAAGATACAAGTTCTACCAATAATCAACTCTTAAAACCTTGTTTCTAAACTCCACCTCTTACATTATTTAATAATTTCTCTCACCAAAACACATATACTCAAACATATGCCTATGATCATGCTCTAATGCCTCGCGCTTATACGAGGCATATGCAATTATTTTTTGTCACTAGATATATTATAGGCATTTTGGAATTCAGTAAGTTACAAAAAAAAAGAAAGAAAGGAAAGGGTATATACACAAGAGAATAGAAGTGGTCCTTCGAGTCACTCGGCATGAGTACAAAACTTGTCTCCAAAACAAGGATTCGAGTCAATCATCTTCTGTTTCAGAACCTTACTTAGCATTCCCTTATATCTCACGCCATATATTTTTGTAATTACAAAGCAACCTTGGAGAAAGACCTTACACTTTACTTGATACGGTATCTCCAACACATAAGTTGTAGCAAATTTATTTGAGGATCTTCCTTGTCCTTCTTGTCCTTTACCTTGTCTTTTTCCATTGAGGACTTCTTTGACATCACCCCTATCACTAACATTTCTCCACATGCTCATCATCAATATTTTATTCTTGAAATGCGTCTATGGTATATTTTTTCAGTCGTGTTGGCCACATCAAATTTCAAGACTTGATTTTCCATATGAAAATCAATTTTGCATTTCTTCACATCGATTATGGCACTCGCAGTGGGTAGAAAGGGTGTACACTAAGGACGAGAGAATCATGTTGCTCCCTATCCATACTTCTACCAAGAATGAAAAAGTCTTGTGACTCCTTATCTAGCTATAACACAATAATGTTGATCGGGTTATATCGGTTCCTAATTTAAAGTGGAATATGTGAAAGAACCCATGCCCGAATCTTCGGTCCGATTGTATTGAGATCCCATGTACTATCATGCTGTTGACGATACCCTATAGCTTGATTTCATCATTCTAGTGTTCCATCTTAGTAATTGGTTCAAAAAATCCCAGTTTGTTTTTTGTCTTGAAAGTACGGCGCATTAGCTTAGAATTTGGCTCACAATCTTTTCCAATAAATTGAATCGTGCAGATCACTTGTCTCGGATCTTGTAAGCATGTAGATAATAATAATCAAACAAAATATTCAAATGCCTGTTACTGTTCTTCGAATTTGTGATTCATGATCACTAAAGACTCGGTTTATAAGTTTATAAGTTTGCGTACTGTGAAACGTCATATCATTTTGACAAGTAATTATTTTAGTAAACAGATTTCACAACGTTGATTAAGAAAAATTAACATGCATACAACGCGGGATAGAACCTGTCTTATCTTATTATTTTTTTTTTTTGGTAAGATGTCTTGTCTTATTTATTAAGAGATTAGGACCCGCGTATACGCGAGTTTAAAATAAAAAATTTACAACCCGTGTAAGAAAAAAAAATTAGGACTCGCATACGCGGGTTTATAACTAAAATTTTATAACCCGTATAAAAAAACAAAATTATATATTATGTAAAATATTTAAAAATTACTTAATTTAATTTTTCTCTTTGTTTATTAATTATTTTAATATATTTTTAATTATATAGATTTTTTATCATCAATCATGTTTCAAACTTTTATATCTTCATCCGGTGAAATCAATTTTTACGCATCAACCTCCTAAACGTTGACAAAAAAATTTGTAACTTATCAATACGTGTAGAAGCATACAAAAATATCACATTTAGATCAAAACCTCTATTATAACACAATAGTCATATCAAACGTCTCTAAATCCTCGCATCCACAAAAACATTGGTACACTAACCCAAAATAATCACATCAAAAGTAAAACATATTATACATTAGAAAGAAATTCACTTATTCATCCAATAAAATAAATTATAGGATATCCACCTACTAACCGTTAACAATATAGTTCGACACCAATTATTGAAACATATAAACCAATACCAAAAAAATTAGGTTTTGATCAAAACTTACCTTATCATACGATGATAGCTTCTAGACCAACCAGTTGAAACATCATCAAAATCTTCATGCATTGATACATATAGTTTGTTCCACATCCTCCAAATTTACAACCATAATAAAAAGCATTATTATAATTTCTATAAAATAATAGTAACAGTTATAAAACACAATAAATACATATGAGCTGCTATGAAAACCTATCAAGGTATATATAGGAAACTGAGAGGCGGTGAAAATTTTAGTTTTTTTTTTCCAAGAATTTGACGATATATTAAAACAATACATATATTTACCCGTAATTATTGACATAGTTTTTTTAAAAAATTTTACTTTTCATGAAGTTTATATATTTACCCGTAATTATCGACAGAGTTTTTTAAAAAAAATTCACTTTTCATGAAGTAAGGGTGAAAAATTTAGTATTAATTCACTTTTCATGAAGTAGGGGTGAAAATTTTAGTTTTTTTTTCATTAATTCGACAATATATTTTTTTTGAAAAAATATACATATATTTACCCGTAATTATCGACAAAGTTTTTTTTTTTAAATCATTTTTCATGAAGTAGGAAAAATTCATCCCTATGAGTTTTCTTAACATTATCTACTTTATATTTTTAAAATTATTTAAGTTATATTTTCTTAACATTATCTTTTTACATTTTTTAAATTTATTTAAATTTTAATATCTTCTCATAATTATCTTTGTACATATTTAAAATTATTAAAAACAAATTTTTTTGACACGTGTCAAAATCTCGGATTGCTAGAATCGACACGTGTCGCGATCTCTTGAGTTACTAACTTTGAAAACCCAACTTTATATAATAAGATACTATCTAGAATATTTACATGTTGACCAAAAAAAAAAAAAAAAAAAAATTACAGTTAAGATAGACAGACAAATGTTAATCAGAACCCTAGACAATGTTAAGATGGCCCAACAAATATAGCCCAACTTATATTTTAATCCGAAGGTATAAGATTTTTTGTAGCCTAATGTCGATTTTTTTTGGGTCAACCGTGTAATATGTACGTTAATTAATGTGGTATTTTTTTGCTCTAGTTTGGGCTTAGAAAATACAGCATTCAAAATACGGGCCTCTAATTATGGGTTGATCTACTTATTTCGGGCCGATTCTTAATGCTTACTCTGTAACTAGATTGTCCAATTGTGTGTGTGTGTTTTTTTTTCCGACAGAAAGATTGTCCAATTCTGTTAAACAAAATAAATTACAAAGAAACGAATCTGAAAACTTAAATAGAAAAAGTGAAAGAAAATAAAAACTTATGAAAGTATTACTCGATCCTTAATAGTTTTTTTTATGAAGGTATTAAAGTTTAATGAAGGCAATAAAGATTTTGATTTTTTTCCATTTCCGTTTTAAGAAGAAAAACTTTTAAAAAAATATATATCCACTTAAAAATATACTTTTGAAATTTACGAAAGGTTTCTTAAGTTTAAATGTTACCAAAAGTTATGATGGACTCCTAAACTATTTTCGTAACTCTCCCTAAACTTTTAGTAACACTTCCTACATGTTGAAAGGTTTTCCAAAAATACTTTTAGTAGTCAAAATTTCTTAAAGATAAAACCTTTTGATTTGTTAAAGTAATTAATAGTTGCAAAATTTTGCAAAAAATATTTCTTAACAAAAAAAAGAAAAAAAAAAGAAAAAGAAATTGTAACATAAATCCAACTATAGCATGTGGTGTCACTCGACTCAACCTCACCCCATCAATTCGAATTGCCGGTGAGTAACCCTTAATTAGGCCTTACGAGTTCCATCCATTTATTTATTTGGTTGTTGTTTGAAGATGTTAATCCAACTGGCCGAGATCCAGCCCCTGCCTTCATCTTGAATTCACATCATAAATTGGGTAGTTCCAAAAACATGGTTCCCATCCGCTAACGATCAACGGACGATCCAACTTATTCCGGATAGTCTACCTCAAGATCCTACGGTGGTTTGAAAGATTATAAAGCCTTGTAACAAATGTTTAAATGATCAACAATTGTTTGCTTATATCTTGAAATGTTCCCCAATTTGTTTAAAACCCTCCAACTCGTTTAAAATAGTTCAGCTAACTTGGTTAATCAAATGAATATAAAAATATAACTCTCTATTACTAATACTCTTCTTTTAATTAAAGTCAAATTGTTGACTATATAATATTCGCCTAGTCTATTCAATTCTGGAGGATATTTGGTAAAATCGTACACCACCAAATATATTCGAAATTTGACCAAGTACAAGTGGTCTTTTGTAGTACATGCGGATAATGATATGTATGTCAACTAATCAGCATCATAAACGGGCCAAAACCTAACAACACTCACACACTCAACTTGATCACTTTAGGTCAACTCTTCTAAAGCCCGACTCAGACATATGTAAAAGTAAGATTAGAGCTTCTTTTTTTTCTTCCACTGTTTAAGATTAGGTGCGCTGTCTCAAATCGTGCCTCGATATTCAAATTTGTAAAACTTGTACTTCCCGAACTAAAAATCAGAACATATGTGAACTGTTATTATTATTTTTTTTTTGGTTGAATGTGTGAACTGTTATTAATTTGTAAAATTTGTAGCTTGTTTTTTTTTTTTTTTTTTTGAGATATTGGTCAGAAAATTATTTAATCATGCATCACCAACAATTGATTTAAGTAATGATCTAATAAGGCTGTCTTCATTGGAACATAATCTGATTTGAAGATCATGAATTCGTTGGACAGCATCTCCCTATTTAACTATTAACAAACAATAATTAAATCAAAAGTATGTTAGGGGGATCTCAACCACTAAATCGACCGTATCTCTATTGCTTTAAGATTCGAATGCCACCCTCGCTTATTGCTTTATAATTAAAGATTTATAAAAATCGATTTTCTAATCTAAAAAGAATTATTCAACGGAAACAAAAAATATTGTGACGGAAATCATGCGATATTGTTTCATGTGCTACTGGTATAGGACGAAGAGGCAAAAGAAACCAAGAGTTATAAATACATTACTATAAAATATTGTTTCATACTATCATCGATATACAAACGAACGAACAGATGAAATTTGTATATGCTTTCAGTATCTTCTTCATAATTTATATGTATCTAAATATCCAATTATTTCATTTATGAATAAAAAGTGGGAAGATTAGAAAACTTGAAAACCGTGAGTTGAACCTACATTTTTATGTATTTACATGTATAAAATGATGAAGCCCAAACAAGACATATATTATTCCGTACCTAATGATGCAAAAGTGTTAAAAATGTCCACGAATAAGCCAATAGTTTATTGGTTCTCAAATTCAACTAATTAATAAACTAGATTAAGACCCCTCTTAATACATAAATATAAATAGTTTATCTTATAGAAAAATCTAATAATATGAAGAGATTGCATTTCAAATTGAAAAAACAAATTCTCTTTTTTTTTTATTTAAGAAAAATAAAATAACTAACAAAATAACATAAACCAAACACAAAACATTTATACAAAATTTTCAAAAAAATAGTTATATAGAGATAAAGCAAATATAATCAACTTCAAATAGTTTATTTAGTACTTTTTCCATTTCAAATATATATTATTTTCAAAATGGCAAATTAGAAAACAGAAATATGAAAATTTCATGAAATTTAAATGTTATAAAAATTATAAAATTTAAATACTTGATACATGATAAAATCTAATCGGATTCAAATGAAACATGCTGAACTCAATATAACAAGGTATACATTGAGATTATTTGGTGGATTGGAATGTATGTGCATGCCAAATTATGTACTAATATATTATTCTGTCAATCAATATAGGTAGATGTCATACAATTTTAGCTAGTCAGTAAAACTCACAAGATATCTACTAATTTTGAATCGCTGCTGCTCCATCAAATCTGCATTACCTTGCTCCTCTCATATATATATTCATTGGTAAGTCAAAGAAGTGTACATATGCTATGTTCAAAAGAATATTTATCAACCAGTTCATGCATATATGTGAAGTATAAAAAGACACCATTTATTACTGGAATGAGACTTTTGTCTTTTAACTACCGTCCGTTCCCAAATGGCAAACATCCAAATACTTTAAAGCGTTAACGACTGTTTATATTCCAAAATATATACAGAACTCAGGCTGCATCACTATATATATATATATATGTTTTGTTGATGCACTCGAAGCATTCCTGGTTAGTCAAAAGATTCTTGATAGTCATATATCAAGAAGCATGAAAGAAAGTTTAGAATCGGCTTATTCGATCCACCCAACCAGATCATCTTCACACAAAAATTCACTCCAAGAAGAGAAGGACCAAAAGAATACACCCTTACGGATATACTAAATATTGGGACGAAAACATCATCATCCAATGAACAAATTCTTAGGAATAATGTTAGACCTCTCAATGCTTGGTCGTCGGAGGTGATAACTCCTCGGTTAGCTTCTGCTGCAACCAAGCTAAGTCGAAGCAACCGAAGCTATGTACCTGTGAATATATCATACATATGCATACATAAAAATATACATATTTACACAGTAAGATAACTATGTATATATCATACATATGCTTACAATAAGATAACTCTAGCTAGATATGTAACCGTACCTCGACTTGTATAGTGTACATGAGCCTCTCTTTGACTCTTGCGGTTAAAGAGCTGATGACTTCAAGTCCTTGCTCGTGAAGAACTTCAAGAACTCTTGAGAGCGGCCAAGCCTCAAGACCTGAAGCTGAGCTGCTTACAACCACCTCGACGCCGCTTACACACTGTTGCACCATAACACTAGCTTGTTCCGGTCTACTTGACCCAGATCCGGATCCGGATCCAGTTTGACTAGTAGGGTCACCAATCTCTCTCTTTAGCTCGTCTCTTCTTTCGGAAAGATCTTTTATCCGTGTTTGTGTGTCTTTGATGAAAGTTACAGCTCCGTTTACATGATCTGACATCGCTCTCTTTCCCTGCCAAGAAAGAGAGCTAAATCCTGTGAAAACTAAAACCCTAGTAAACAAAATCTCCAACCAATGATTTGAGAGGAAGATTTGGAATTCAGTGAGACTATTTGAGTAAAATATATATATGAACCTTGATGTATTTCAGAGGTAGCTGACTACGAAGAGAGGCAAAAAGAATCGCCATTTCTTGTCTTCTTTGCCGTTCGATGTTGCGGTGAAGAAGCTTCTTCTCCTTTTTCGTTTCATCTCCTACCTGAGGCATATGACTCTGCTGCCTTGTCTTCTTAGGATTAGTACAAGAATCCATGGGTTGAAGTTTAGCAATGGCAGATCTCAGCAGGATTTGTGCTTTGTTCCTGTTAGGTCTAATATTAGGAGAGACTGCCCTTAAATAATTGGGTCTGTCTTCTTTAATCATATTTCATGGAAGAAAGAAAAAAACAAAGAAGACTTACTAAATAATGCAGCCTCGGGGGAGGTGTTCGTTTCTTTAGTCAAATATTTTTGTTTGTTGTAATAGTCGTCCCTTCATTAGTTCTTAGAACTTCTTACACGTGACAGAACTTTTTGGTTGTATGTATTATTGCCCTTAGCGAGCGTGTGCCATTTCTTTCTTTGGCTTTTTAATGTTGTAGGGGGGTGTATTGAACCAATGATTCTAGGAGATTCTGAGTTTTTATTAAAATCTCCTGTTATTCAACTAAGGATTTTAAAAAGTCTTCTAAAATCCAGTGTTATTGAACATGAAATTTATTTAAAATCACTTGAAATCATTTAAAATCCTTTGTTATTCAAACAACAATTTGTTAAAATCCTATCAAATCCACTGTTATTGAAAATATTTTAAGTATTGAGATTTTAATGACTGCAGAGGATTTTAGAAGATTTTAGGGGATTTCCTTAGTTAAAAATACAAAGATCCAAATCTCATGGTTTTAGGTGGGATTTGAGAGGATTTTAATACAAAATCATAACAACTACTTTAAAATCATTCAAAACCATCAAAATCATCTAAAATCTCATTAAAACTCAAATCACTCTAAATGTCGAGTTCAATACACCCCCCGTAGTGTCTAAAAAATAAATCGATGTTATAAAGGAATTCTCATAGTTTTCCAATATGGAAAATCTGAAAATGTCATTTATATGGCCATGAAATTCCTTAAATTATGCCTCTCTAGAAGAGATAGTGAGATGCTTCTGTGACATATATGGTATGAAGAATTATTTCAGTGACCATTCTAAAATAAAGACCTGAATTATTTCAATGACATTCATGAATACTATGGTGTTTAGGCGGTAACATATATTAAGAAGTCATAGGATTAGTTATAGTTCGAATCCGAATATTCTGAAATTTTAAAATTTTTGGATTTGTTTTACTTTACCATGTATATGTGTTTTTTGTTTTTATAATCAGGGGTGATTCGGGTTATTACTACCCGACTAATCTCTCATGTCGTCGTCATCGAGTAGCACTCACCGTGTTTTCTAATAAATTGAAATATGATACAATTTTTTTTTTTTTTTTTTGGGTCACGAGTATGATACAATTTAAACTGGATAAATATTGCAGTGATTTAAGAAATTTCATACTGAATGAAAATTAATATCTGACCTAGACTTACATGTCAATTTTCCTTGATAATAATCACTAGATCACTACCACTTAATTTACCATATATTTATGTTTCAAGAGATAAAATTCAAATAAATAAATCCACGATCTAGTTAGAAAAATTAGGTGCATGAATATGGCACTTATTTTTTTTGATGTAGTTAATTAATAATAGATAATACTTCTAAACATTTTATATATATAAAGAAGAATTTACGACTATTGGCCACTAAGCTCTACAACAATGTATATATACACACATTTTTGTCAAATTGAAATTTTTTTATGCTTGAACCATATGATCTATCATGTATATATTTATGTTTCCATTCTCTTCCAAATATTGCATGTGATTTGAAGATGACTAATGATGCATATTTTGTTTATTATGATAGCTGTAAAAATATTCTTTATCAAAAAAGAAAATGATAGCGGTGAAAAATTGATGTGAATGTTTACTCTGGTACCTGCTTCTAGATAGAAAAAAAATGAGATTCGATAAAAATATCTGGATTTGTTGTAATAGTGGATGAACAGTCAGTTAATCGGTAGAATTCTCAATAGAAACTTTAAAGCAGATAAAGAGATTGCTTAAATTAGAAAGTTTGTCGTTGAATTATGTGTGATTTGGTTGACAAAAACACAACACAATGAAATAATTATGTGTGGTTTCTATTAGTTTTGGCCCAATAAAATTTTATGGTGGCAACAAAGGAGCCATTCTGCAAATAAGCATGAGAATCATATTGTTATCGTAAACATTAGATTTAGAAAAATGTGATTTTATTTAAATGTGATGTTCTTGTAAATTAAATATAACTTTGATTATAAATTTTATTAAATCGATGACAGTATAATAAAATAATAATCTCACAAAATTTTAGATCAAAATACTATAAAGATAAACAGTAACTGCCGTCAAGGAAGACAATTAAAAATGGAGATAAACTATAAATAGAAGGTTGAGTGATATGACTATATGAGTGGACTATACTAGTTATAAGATATATTTAATTAAATAGATGAAAAAGACAAAATTTTGTTTAGGTAAATAATAAATGTTAGTGAAAAGGTAACTCTCAAAAAAAGTGGGTGAAAAGTATAACATGTTATTTTACTGAATGCATTCTTAAATATATTTACTTAGTATTTTTGTAAATAGATATATCAATACTTAACATGATAAATAATAATATAAAATATTAAGAAAACATATCACATGCTTATGCGACATAAATAAAATATGATACTCACTTAAGAAAATAGTATAATATAAAAAGTCATATGTTTTACAACACTTTAGTGATGTACAGACCAAAGAAAAAAGAGATGATATAAGTAAAATAATTCATGTAGAAAAATAAAATGCTATAAACGTCACACAAGAGTTTAATGAAAGGATAAAATAAGTAAAAAAATTATCGAATTTGGCACTTATTCACTTGGACAAATAAATACCTTTTTCTTTTCTTTTTGTTATGGCATTTTCTAATGTCATCGGGTAAAATTACTAGTCTCACAATCCCCAAATTATTATGAAGATACTAGTAGATAGTAAACCTGCCGCCAAGGGAGACAAATACAATAATGAGGATAAGTTAAATGGATAGGATGAGTGAAGTGGAGTGGACATAGTTAAAAGATTAGACAGCTCAGGCAATTTCGAGACAAGGTGAAAGAGGAGACAAGAAAGATCCTCATTTTTAAAGAGATGGAAACCAGCTGTTTCATTTGTCCCAAAATATCCCAGCCTCATTAGCTCATGGAACCCACTCTCCCAAATTATTTCGAGCATGGGCATGATGTCACATTTGATTAGTTTTATGTAATTATTATTCATCTGAAACCTAAAATAACGTTTTATTTTTCGTTTTCTCTTTCTTGTTTGTTTGTAAGCGTGCTCAAATACAAACACTTTAATAATCTCACAATATTTTAAAATTAAAAAAAAAAAAATTGAAAAGAAAAACACAGTAAAACTGCCGTCAAGGAAGACGGATTTAATTTAATGAATAGACTTAAACAATAGTTATGATCCGAAACAGAAATCTAGTCGATACGTTTTTTGTGATATTTTCTCGATTCACCTCTTTGATTTTGATTATCGGTTTTAATAGTTTGTGAAGAAAATAATAATAATATGAGAGCTTCCAAGTACGGCGAAAAGACTTATTAACTTTTTTTTGGTAGGAAAAAAGTCTTATTAACTTGTTTTGATTTCCGTTAGTCTGAAGAAACTATGCATTTTTTGCCTATAAATTTTTAGAGAAGAAAATATGAAAAATAATAATAATGAAACCTCGTGGACTTTAATCCACAGGGTTTAATCCAATAGTAGTTGTTTTCTTTTGATAAAAAGTTCACTTTACCATTTTTTATGAAATTATTGATGAGACTTTAATAGTATTTTATCTAATAACAAAATATATTTATTACATTTTATGCTTTTTAGTTAGTTTTACTTTGGAAAAGTTCATCATCATGTACATATCGTTGTATATGTCGCCCACAAAATTTAAAACTTTTAAGATATTTTAATTTTGTGAAACTAAAATACTAATGGATAAGCATATCGTTTTTCCATAATCCACACATGTATTATATTAGAATCTCAATAAAACTGCACTTACGTTACAAGTAGAACTCATTATACTATTATTTTTGGTCAAATATATCAGTTTTATAATATCTAATATATTAACTTTAGAAAGCCGGAAAATACTTAGCTGTGCCTGTTTCACATCGATGATAAAAATTAAAATATAAAGCAGATTTTAAGCTACAAAAATCTTTATCTATGCAGCTATGCTTAATTAGATTAGATGACGAAAAAAATACTATGCTTAGTTAGATGATGAGCATTAATATGTGTACCTCAATGATTTAAAATGTATTAGTCTTACAAGTATAAATTGGGTTGGTATGTTGTAAATTTTCATTGGGTTTCCTTATATCAAAATCAGCAAATTGCCACCAACTCTTTAAAAAAAATAAAAAATAAAATAAAGGAATGCTACCAACTTCGAATACGATCACTATTAAGCATTTCGGTATGTGGCCTCGACACCATCAACATTTTTTTTTGTTAATTTTGAAACTTATCAATTCCAAATACACAATTGACAATTTGAATCATAGCATATATAACCATAAAGTACTAACTCAGCATATATATGGAAAAAAATCGATCTATATAAAGAACTAAACGAGCTAATCACAATCAGATGGAATAGAAATACATACAGTCATTCATATAGATGTGAACACAACACAACAAGTACGAATGAAGTGCGTACTTTAACTATATATGTCGTTTGCTTGACAAGTTAAGAGAAACCTACTCAACAACCATTTACTATTTTACTTGACTCTGATTA